>CM053026.1:830389-1247889 GCA_028564925.1 Lithobates sylvaticus | reverse complement strand
GGTGGAAGGAAAGAGGGGGAGGGGAGAGGAGAAAAGGGGAGAGGAGAAAAGGGGGAGGGGCAGGGGAGAGGAGAAAAGGGGGAGGGGGAGAGAAGAAAAGGGGGAGGGGGAGGAAGAAGAAGAAAAGGGGGAGGGGGAGAGGAGAAAAGGGGAAGGGAGAGGAGAGAAGAGAGAACAGAGGGGAGGAGTGATCCAGAGGATGAGGAAGAGGAATGAGAAGAGATCTGCTCGGAAGACGTCAGTAAAGCTGGTTAAATTATTACATACAGTATGTGACAAAAGTAAGTACACCCCTCAGTGACATTCCTGTGACAACACTGAAGAAATGACACTTGTCTACAATGTAAAGTAGTGAGTGTACAGCTTGTATAACAGTGTAAATTTGCCGTCCCCTCAAAATAACTCAACACACAGCCATTAATGTCTAAACCGCTGGCAACAAAAGTCAGGACACCCCTAAGTGAAAATCTCCAAATTGGGCCCAAAGTGTCAATATTTTGTGTGGCCCCCATTATTTTCCAGCACTGCCTTAACCCTCTTGGGCATGGAGGTCAGCAGAGCTTCACAGGTTGTCACTGGAGTCCTCTTCCCCTCCTCCATGATGACATCACAGAGCTGGTGGATGTTGGAGACCTTGTGCTCCTCCCCCTTCCGTTTGAGGAGGTCCCACAAATGATCAATAGGGTTTAGGTCTGGAGACATGCTTGGCCAGTCCATCACCTTTACCCTCAGCTTCTTTAGCAAGGCAGTGGTGGTGTTGGAGGTGTGTTTGGGGTGGTTATCATGTTGGAATACTGCCCTGCGGCCCAGTCTCTGAAGGGAGGGGATCATGCTCTGCTTCAGTATGTCACAGTACATGTTGGCATTCATGGTCCCCTCAATGATCTGTAGCACTCCCCCCGCCATGACACTCCCCCCGCCATGACACTCCCGCCGCCATGACACTCCCGCCGCCATGACACTCCCGCCGCCATGACACTCCCGCCGCCATGACACTCCCGCCGCCATGACACTCCCGCCGCCATGACACTCCCGCCGCCATGACCCTCCCCCCGCCATGACCCTCCCCCCACCATGACCCTCCCACCACCATGACCCTCCCACCACCATGACCCTCCCCACCACCATGACCCTCCCACCACCATGACACTCCCACCACCATGACACTCCCACCACCATGACACTCCCACCACCATGACACTCCCACCCACACCCCCCCCACCATGACACTCCCCCCACCATGACCCTCCCCCCGCCATGCCTGACTGTAGACAAGACACACTTGTCTTTGTCCTCCTCACCTGGTTGCCCCCACACACGCCTGACACCATCTGACACCAAATACCTTTATCTTGGTCTCATCAGACCACAGGACGTGGTTCCAGTAATCCATGTCCTTAGTCTGCTTGTCTTCAGCAAACTGTTTGCGGTCTTTCTTGTGGATCATCTTTAGAAGAGGCTTCCTTCTGGGATGACAGCCATGCAGACCAATTTGATGCAGTATGCGGCGTATGGTCTGAGCACTGACAGGCTTACCCCCCCCCACCCCTACAACCTCTGCAGCAATGCTGGCAGCACTCATACCTCTATTTCCCAAAGACAACCTCTGGATATGACGCTGAGCACGTGACCTCAACTTCTTTGGTGGACCATGGCGAGGCCTGTTCTGAGGGGAACCTGTCCTGTTATACCGCTGGATGGTCTTGGCCACCGCGCTGCAGATCAGTTTCAGGGTCTTGGCAATCTTCTTATAGCCTCGGCCATCTTTATGTAGAGCAACAATTCTTATCTTCAGATCCTCAGAGAGTTCTTTTGCCATGAGGTGCCATGTTGTACTTCCAGTGACCAGTATGAGAGAGTGAGAGCGATAACACCAAATATAACACACCTGCTCCCCATTCACACCTGAGACCTTGTAACACTAACGAGTCACATGACACCGGGGGAGGGAAAACGGCTAATTGGGCCCAATTTGGAGATTTTCACATAGGGGTGTACTGACTTTTGTTGCCAGCGGTTTAGACATTAATGGCTGTGTGTTGGGTTATTTTGAGGGGACTACTTTACATTGTAGACAAGTGTCATTTCTTCAGTGTTGTCACATGAATGTCACTGAGGGGTGTACTTACTTTTGTCACATACTGTATATTCCCTTTGTTCCCCCTCCCCCCCCCATAGGGGTCCGCTCACCTTCTGTACACGGGAAGCGAAGTCTTCATCGGACTCTCGGGGGTATCTGGAGACGGGGGGCAGCCACCTACAGGGAGGGGGGAGAGCAGAATCAGCTGCCAGCCAGAAATAGCGGATAATTCTCAGCATGCCGGATAATGAAGAACATCCATCCCTCTCCTGATATCTGAATACAATCCCACCCCCCCCCCCCCCCCCACCTGAAATCTCATGAAGAAGTGGGAGTGGATGCTGCAAGTCACATGACCTGTGAGGGTGGAGACTCCAAACCGCTGGATATTATCAGCCGGTAAGAGCATGGGGGTGGGAGGAGAGGGGTGGCGCCCCCCAGGGGTAGTAAGCTGGTATTATACTAGGCTCTGGCTGCAGTGTCGGTCTGGGGGGTCCTCTGCCCTTCTATTGGGTAAGGGATTGTTTGGTAATGTCTGGGTGGGGGGAGAGGGGTGGTGCCCCCCAGGGGTAGTAAGCTGGTATTATACTAGGCTCCTCTGGCTGCAGTGTCGGTCTGGGGGGTCCTCTGCCCTTCTATTGGGTAAGGGATTGTTTGGTAATGTCTGGGTGGGGGTGGGGGGGGGAGGAGGAGAGGGGTGGTGCCCCCCAGGGGTAGTAAGCTGGTATTATACTAGGCTCTGGCTGCAGTGTCGGTCTGGGGGGTCCTCTGCCCTTCTATTGGGTAAAGGATTGTTTGGTAATGTCTGGCACTGCATGGAAATATCATGGGGGTGGAGCCTAGGTCACATGACGGGTAAAGGTGTGTAATCTGAGGGAAAGAAGCCATTGCACACAATGAAAGAGGATGACAGATCGGTACTACCTTACATGATATACTGTGTATGGGGTGAACAGAGTCCACAACAGATCAACCAACCAGGAGGAACCGCACACCGCCTGCCGGAGAGAACGAGAGTGAGCCGTCATCGGGGGAGGGGGGGGTGGAAGAAAGAAGAGAAAGAAGGAGGAGAAACATCATGGGGGGGAGAGATGAAAAGGGAAGAGAGGGAGGGGAGAGAAGAGAGAGAAGAGAGAGGTAGGGGAGGGAAGAGATAAAAAGGGAGAAGAGGGAGGGGAGAGAGAAGAAAAGGGGAAGAGAGGGAGGGGAGAGAGAAGAAAAAGGGGAAGAGAGGGAGGGGAGAGAGAAGAAAAAGGGGAAGAGAGGGGAGGGGAGAGAGAAGAAAAAGGGGAAGAGAGGGAGGGGAGAGAGAAGAAAAGGGGAAGAGAGGGAGAGAGGAAAAGAGAAGAGAAGTAGGGGAGGGGAGAGAAGAGAGAGGAAAAGGGAAGAGAGGAAAAGAGAAGAGAAGTAGGGGAGAGAAGAGAGAGGAAAAGGGAAGAGAGGGAGGGGAGAGAGTATATCGATCCAATCCTGGCACAGACTTACCGGGGAGAGGAGGGGCCTGGTGACACGCAGGCTCAGGGGCTGCACACAGTCCGATAGCGAAAAGGGCCAGGAGCTGAAGGAGAGAAGAGAACACTGAGAGGAGGAGAGTGCAGAGTCCCCCTTTATCTGTAGCCCCTCCCCTATGATGAGGTCAGTGTGAAAGTTTAGTCCTGCCCTTACACATGGACAATCATTGGCCAACTCTCCTCACAGGAAATGGCTGTGATTGGAAGAAGGACACTGTCATTAACCATGAATACAGAAATGCAGTAAATTAATATAATGGTAAAAACATAAGCCAGGGATCGGAAGCCAAAGCACATAGTCAGACAAGCCAGTAATCAGGAAACCAGAGATCAGCGTAGTTGGAGGCAGAAGAACAGGATCAGGAACCAGAAGGGATGCCAGCCGGGCAAAATCTATCACAGGAACACAGCAGAAAATCTCTGGATAGGCTGACCAGGCGAAGGCAGGAAAGGAATGAACAAGGCAGTTTATGGATAGGCTGACCAGGCGAAGGCAGTTTATGGATAGGCTGACCAGGCGAAGGCAGTTTATGGATAGGCTGACCAGGCGAAGGCAGGAAAGGAATGAACAAGACAGTTTAGATAGCCAGAAGGGGCCGGCTGTAGGCGGGACTGACCAGTAGGAAATGATCACCAGGTGAGCCACTGTGGAACGATGAGTGCTGGCAATTATCCGACAGCTGAGCAGCCTGAGCACATTGAAGAGAGCTGCTAAGAGCCCAGCCCTGGCAGTACCCCCTTAACGACCCCTCCCCCTTGGAGGGGCACAAGGTTTGAGGGGAAACAGTCTATGGAAAGCACGGAGGAGGGCAGGAGCATGTACATCCAAGGATGAGACTCAAGAGCGTTCCTCCAGACTGCACCCTTTCCAATGGACAAGTTACTGTATGCGCCCATGGAACCTACAAGAGTCAGTCAACGATCGATTGTATCTCTTCGCGGTTTCCAACCTGAACCGGGCGAGGACGCGGTACCGAGGTGGTGAAATGGTTGCACACCAAAAGGTTTAAATAATGAAACATAGAATACGTCAGAGATACGCATGTTGGAAGGAAGATCTAAAGCGTAGGCCACTGGGTTGATCCTACGGAGAATACGGACAGGCCCAATATACTGAGGTGCCAGAGGTTACGAGAAGACAGCCAGACCCTCTCCCCAACCTTGTAGGAAGGCGCAGGTAGGCATCGGCGGTTAGCATGGAGTCTGTACCTATTACTGCCACGTTGCGCGGACTCTTGGACCTGCACCCAAGTGGAACGCAGATCATGGAGATGCTCCTCCAACGCAGGAATTCTTTGCGTGTCAGGCAACATGGATGATTGGAAAGCATATTTGCCATAAATGGAGACAATCGGGAAGCGGCATTGACGGCACTATCGTGAGCAAACTCCGCCCGAGAGTTCTGACCAGTTATGGTGGTCAAAAAAATACAGCAATGTAGGAACTGCTCCAAGGCTTGGTCGGCTCGTTCTGCGGCCCCATTGGACAGCGGGAGATACCCAGGAGGCGAAGAAAAGCTGAATTCCCAACTGTGCACAAAAGGCTCGCCAAAACCTGGAGACAAACTGGCTACCCCTGTCCAAGATGATACCCTTGGGTAGCCCATGTAACCGAAAGATCTCCCGAGTGAAAATGGAGGCCAGGTCTTTGGATGGCAACTTCTTAAGTGGAATACAACAAGACATCTTCGAGAACCGGTCAACCACCATAAAAAGGAAAACTGTGGGTTGCCCTTGGAGTTGGGTGACTCCACAATAAAATCCATAGGCAAATGGGTCCAAGGCCCTTATTCTATTGGGTATGGGTTGAAGGAGGCCCACTGGAAGGTGTTTTTCACTGGAGAACACACGAGACAAGTGGCTATGAAGGCGGTTACATCAGTGCGGAGACTGGGCCACCAGAATTGTTGAGTGTGACAGACCTAGCCGGGACACAGGCTTTTTGAGAGGACTAAATGCGAGCCTCCTGCCAACCGATTATGGGCCCTGGATTTTAAGGGGCACAGGGTGAAGGAGAACCCCGACCCCTAGTCAGATTCAATGCTGTATATATGTGTATATATAATGTGTGTGGTCTCATGCTGTTGGGACACACACTCTCAGATGTTAGTGTCATGAACTCAAGATGTTAATTGAGAGAGCTGATCACATTGTCCTCTGTACAATGCAGGAGACGGTCCGTCTGTTACTGGTGGTCTCCTGCTATTGTGATGAAATGTCTTGTGGTGGTAATTATGATAATTTATAATCAACTGTGTGAAGCTCGGTGACAACAAGTCTGACTTGTAGTGAAATCCTGATGAGTCACATCGGCTGCTTAAAGGGATTAGTTAATTCGTTTATGTTAAGTTGTTACAAGTGTATTGTTAGAGTAATATGAGCAGGAGGGGGGATCCCCTCTTCTACTGTATATAAATGTGAGTTTGGCTTTGTAATAAAAGTCCATGTTGAGCAACTAAGCAAGTGTCGTCTCGTTTGGTGCTTGGGAGCGGTGGGAATATCTGATATCCGTATCCAGACTGGAAGGGAGTGATATATGACGAACGGACTCAAGAGGAGTGTAGGGACGTTCCGTCACATTGAGAAACAGACCAGATGAGCCGATTCTTCCCTGGGTGGCCAGCTGCCTTGGGAGAACGTCAAGTCTGGAACAAAGCAGTGCAGAGATTTTCAGGGACAAGGTGGGGGGTCACCAGGTTTTTCAGGAGGAGAACGGATCTGAGCAGCAAGAATTCTGTCACCCAAAGGTGAAGTGGGACTGGTGCCAATAGAGGCTAGAATGTGATCTGGGAGGTATCACAGGAGTAGGAACCGACTCCATCCATCGATCGAGGAGGAAAACCGCCGTGACACCCCATCAGCCCTTACAATTTTTAGTACCGGGTAAGAATGAGACTATGCAAATCGAAGCTAGACGGAAAAAGAGCCCACCGCACTCTTCTGGGAGATGAGCGTTTAGCCTCCGACAAGAATGTGAGATTCTTATGGTCAGTCAAAATAAGGATCGGCACAGTGGTACCCTCAAGGAGATGCCTCCATTCTTTATCCGCTTCCTGACCGGCGCACGCCGATGTACGTCGGCAGAATGGCACGGACAGGCATGAGGGCGTATATTTAAGTCCCTTTTTAAATGCCGCCATGCCATCGGGAGCGACCCCTGTGAGGCCGGTCGCGGGTCCCGCGGACTCGATCGCCGCGGGACACCCACGATCGTCTCACTGGAAGGCTGAACGGGGAGATGCGGAAATAAGCAGCATCTCCCCGTTCTGCTTAGCAACTAGTGACGCCAATCTCTGCTCCCTGTGATTGGAGCAGAGATCAGCATTCACTAGCTGACAGCCACGCCCCCCCACATTAAGAAACACACCCCTAGGAACACTTAACCCCTACACTGCCACCTAGTGGTTAACCCCTTCACTGCCAGTGTCATTTATACAGCAATCAGTGCATTTAAATAGCATTGATTGCTGTAAAAATGACAATGGTCCCAAAAATGTGTCAAAAATGTCCGATGTGTCCGCCATAATGTCGCAGTCACAATAAAAATCGCTGATCGCCGCCATTACTAATAAAAATAAAAATTATTAATAAAAATGCTATAAAACTATCCCCTATCTTGTAAACGCTATAACTTCTGCGCAAACCAATCAATAAATCGCTTATTGCGATTTTTTTTTACCAAAAATATGTAGAAGAATACGTATCGGCCTAAACTGAGGAAAAATAATGTTTTTTTTATATATTTTTGGGGATATTTATTATAGCAAAAAATATTGCGTTTTTTTTCATAGCGCAAAAAATAAAAACCGCAGGGGCGATCAAATACCACCAAAAGAAAGCTCTATTTGTGGGAAAAAAAGGACGTCAATTTTGTTTGGGAGCCACTTCGCACGACAGCGCAATTGTCAGTTAAAGCGACGCAGTGCCGAATCGCAAAAAGGGGCGTGGTCCTTTGGCTGCAGATTGGTCCGGGCCTGAAAGTGGTTAAGAGCTAAAATTATAACTAGCAATTCCACAGGAGAACATTTCCTAGAGAAGTAGCCAGAAGGATGCATGGCGCACTCAGGGGTAGGACGTTGCGACAGACGGGCGTCTACTCCAGTCTCAGAAGCATCAAACTCAAGAATGAAGGGTAACGTAGGATCGGATGTGCCAACACAGGAGCAGCCTTGAGAGAATGGAATGGAATCTGTGGGTTGCCGTCCTTCCTGGTCATATTAGTCAGGGGGTTTGACCAGAGAGAAGCTACGAATACATTTCCGATAATGAGATATCAGCCTGAGATAAACCCACTGAGCTGGAGAAGTTGATCACCTTTGCCATCCTAGGTGGATGCAGCATCGGTCCCCCTGGCGCCTCTGCACTGAGAACCGAGCGATCAAACATCGCCAATGGCTCGGTTCTCACAGCTCCCCGAGCAGAGAGCTGCTGTCAATCAATCAGCAGCTCTCCGCTCTGCTCCCTCCTCGCTCACTGCAGCGCCGAGCTGTGGAGGGGGCAGAGAGCAGCCGCCTCAGGCTCTCAGCAGCTCACTGAGAGGCTGAGACGGGTGTCAGTCCCGGCACCTGGCGGATCCCGACTCCCATTGTCAGGATGACGTGGTGCCTTGGCTGAAATCCATGACGTTATTTTTGCTGACAACGGGTCACAAAAGTGCGAAACTAATTGCACTTCTGTGATCCAAAGGAGAAGCCCAGCAAAACGAGCTTCGGCTGGACATCTCCTTTAAGGATAAGTGGGGGACGCAACGCCACCCAAGGTCTGTCCTCTACAGCAGTGCTCGACGAATACCGGGCGCCAGGTCGCATTGGCGACTAGAATTAGCGACCTGGCGCAGCACAACTGGGGGGTATCCTGTCTCCATAGTGCACCCCCCTGCCGCGCGCGAAGGGCCGCGCCGGCCGGTAATTGAGGCCCCGGCTTTGCGGCCTTGTGCAGTCCTATGGTACCTTGTAGAATCTGGCGCCCTCTTGTGGTGGCCGTTGGTATGACACCCAGCAATGCTAATGAAGCTTTTTGTTTTCACTGCCTGCCTATCTCCTTCACTTAGAACCCCCAAACATTATATATATTTATTTTTCTAACACCCTAGAGAATAAAATGGTGGTCGTTGCAATGCTTTCTGTCACACCGTATTTGCGCAGCGGACTTACAAGCGCACTTTTTTGGGAAAAAATACTTTTTTTAATTAAAAAATAACACAACAGTAAAGTTTGCCCAATTTTTTTTATATTGTGAAAGATAATGTTACGGCGAGTAAATCGATACCAAATATGTCTCGCTTCAAAATTTTGCCCGCTCGTGGAATGGCGACAAACTTTTACCCTTTAAAATCACCTTAGGTGACGTTTAAAAAATTCTACAGGTTGCATGTTTTGAGTTACAGAGGATGTCTAGGGCTAGAATTATTGCTCTCGCTCTACCGATCACGGCAATACCTCACATGTGTGGTTTGAACACCGTTTTCATATGCGGGCACTACTCTTCTGCAAACAAGCTCGGCGGGACGGGCGCGTTTAAAATGATTTTTTTTTTTTCTTATTTATTTTAACTTTTAAATTTTTTTCACTGTTCTTTTGAAAAAAAAAATTGTGTCACTTTTATTCCTATTACAAGGAATGTAAACATCCCTTGTAATAGAAAAAAGCATGACAGGTCCTCTTATATATGAGATCTGGGGTCAAAAAGACCTCGGATCTCATATTTACACTAGAATGCAAAAAAAAAAAAAAAAAAAATTGCCATTTGAAAAAAAATAATAAAATGTTCCTTTTTTAAAGAGCTATGGGCTTCTACCCTGCAATGACTTGGAGACAGGCGGGGGCCATCTTCCCCTCACTCGTCTCCATGTCGTTAAAAAAAAAAAAAGAACCTGGCTCCTAACTTTTTTAGCTCCTAGATTCCAAGCAAATTTGTCAAGCCCTGCTCTACAGGACCTCAAGGTTCGGGCGTTCCCTGGACGGGTGTGACAAGACTTCAAAAAGTGACCTGCCCGGCCACAATAAAGGCACAATCTCTCCCTCCTCCTAAAGTGTGAAGTCCAACTGCATGGGTTCATCTTCACTGGTGGACTCGGTAGCAGGAGGCATGGGAGGTGAGGGAGGCAGGGGAGGTGAGGGAGGCAGGGGAGGTGAGGGAGGCATGGGAGGTGAGGGAGACATGGGAGGTGAGGGAGGCAGGGGAGGTGAGGGAGGCACGGGAGGTGAGGGAGGCAGGGGAGGTGAGGGAGGCAGGGGAGGTGAGGGAGGCACGGGAGGTGAGGGAGGTGAGGGAGGCACGGGAGGTGAGGGAGGCAGGGGAGGTGAGGGAGGCACGGGAGGTGAGGGAGGCACGGGAGGTGAGGGAGGCACGGGAGGTGAGGGAGGCACGGGAGGCATGGGAGGTGAGGGAGGCACGGGAGGTGAGGGAGGCATGGGAGGTGAGGGAGGCACGGGAGGTGAGGGAGGCATGGGAGGTGAGGGAGGCACGGGAGGTGAGGGAGGCATGGGAGGTGAGGGAGGCACGGGAGGTGAGGGAGGCAGGGGTGGGACTGCAAAGCTCGGAGGCAAATATACAGGAGGCTTCCACAAGTGCTCCTTAAAGGAGAGTCTTTCTCTGAGTCTGGAGTCAATGAGGATGGCAAACGTGATCATCTTCTCCAGCTCAGTGGGTATATCTCGGGCTGATATCTCATCCTTGATGGTATCCGAGAGACCATGAGAAAAAGCCATGAGGGCCTCATTGTTCCACACAACCTCTGCTGCCAGAGTACGGAATTCAATGGCGTAATCGGTAACAGTTCTCGTACTCTGTCCGATGGACATGAGGCACTTGGCAGCAGAGGTGTAGCGTGCGCAACATCAAATACCCTTTTAAACAAAGCCACAATCTCAGGGTAACTCAAGACAACAGGTTTTTGTGTCTCCCATAGAGGGTTTGCCCAGGTCAAGGCTCTCTCAGAAAGCAAAGATATCATATCATTGCTTCTGTCCGTGGGAAACGCCTGGGGCAGCATCTCAAAGTATATCTCAACCTGGTTGAGAAACCCTCTGCATTGGACTGGATCGCCCCCAAAACGCTGGGGAAGCAGAGCGGAACCAGACATACCTCTTATAGAGGTAATACTCGAGGCGGGTGCCGGCACAGAGACAGGGACGGCCGGCAACACAGGTTGTACCGGAGTGGCCACAGTGGGAGATTCCAGGTGAGCCGTGTGACTCAGGAGCGTTTGTAACGCCATGGAGAACTGATCCATGCGGTGATCCTCCTCATCCAATCTGGACAAAAATATTACCAACAAGAGGATTGACTGAATCTTCTGAATTCATGGCCTTCACCTACTGGCAGAAACCATGAAATCAGACCGAGACAGAAGGGAAGTAAAAATCACACCTTTTAATATAATGGTGAAAATGGCGCAGATCGGTAAACGTGGTCAAAACATAAGTCGGGGATCGGAAACCAAATCGGGTAGTCAGACAAGCCAGTAATCAGGAAACCAGAGATCAGCGTAGTCAGAGGCAGAAGAACAGGATCAGGAACCAGAAGGGACATCAGCCGGGCAAAGTCTATCACAGGAACACAGCAGAGAATCTCCGGATAGGCTGACCAGGCGAAGGCAGCTTAAATAGCCTTTAGGCGGGACTGACGAGCAGGAAATGATCACCAGGCGAGTCACAGAGGAATCAATGATTGCCGACAAGCCCCGCCCTGACAGTCACATAGAACCACCCACACTGTCTCCGCCCCCCCCGTGATGTATTACCTGAAGTGCAGTAATCCAGCCCTTCCATTGGTCATCTCCTCTTCAGGGAAGAGAAGGAGCGGAGGATTGGCCGGCTGGCACAGATAATGCTTCAGAGACTCCAGCAGCTGAGAGCGACTCCCCGGGGCCCCCAACTCCAGGAACCCCCGAGCCCAACACAGGAACCCCGGGGGACACGAGACCGAGGGCTACAGAGAGAAAAAAAAAGAGGGGACACCCATCAGTACACACCCCCTCATAGTACACACCCCCTCATAGAACACACCCCTCCCCCTCATAGTACACACCCCCTCATAGAACACACACCTCCCCCTCATAGTACAAGCCCCTCCCCCTGGTACACACACTCCCCTCATAGAACACACCTCCCCCATAGAATACACCCCCCCTCATAGTACACATCCTTACCCATATAATAGTACACCCCCCTCCCCTCTCATAGTACACCCCCCTCCCCTCTCATAGTACACCCCCCTCCCCTCTCATAGTACACACCCCTCCCCCCTCCACATAGTACACACCTCCCCCCAATAGTACACCCCCCATAGTACACAATACATCCAATCACCTCCCCCCATCTACAGGGTGACTCACCGAGCTGCAGGAGGCCAGCAGAGAGAGGGCGCTGTGATCAAAGTGTGTCCTGTGATTGGAGACGTAGATCTTCACCGACCAATCAGAGCGTCCGGACTGAGCCACCACCAACCCCAGTACCGAGCCCATCCCCCGCAGGAGGAACCTACACAGGAGAAAGAACACCCCCGAATGTGAGAGGACACTCCTCCATTCATCAACCCGAGTACCGAACCCATCCCCCACATCACCCCATTCATCTGACAGATGACTCCGCCCTCACCTGCGTACGAGGGACTCTGGAAGAACACAGCTCACCAAGAAAACATGAGCGCCGATAAAGAGGCGGAGCAAGAAGAGACACAGACCAATAGGAGTGTAGAGGAGGAGGAGAATACACATCAGAGGGTCAGCCGGGAACCTATGAGACAAATGTGGGCGTTATCACCTGACTCCTCCCCCTTACATTTATCAATGACTAAACACTCTCCATATTACACCCCCTCCCCCTCACCCCCCCACCACAAAAAAATAAGCCCACCCCACCCAAAAAAAAACACTTTACACCACACCCCCTCCACATTACACCACACCCCCACCCCCCCCCCATCACAAACAAACCCCTTCCACATTACACCCCCCCCTCCCACATTACACACCCCCCCCCCACATCAAACAAACAAACCCCCCTTCCCCCCACATTTACACCACCACCCCCCACATCACAAACAAACCCCCTCCACATTACACCACACCCCCACATCACAAACAAACCCCCTCCACATTACACCACACCCCGGCACTCACCTGTGCAGGTCCAGCATGGCATCCAGGTTGGGCTGCGCCATCCTGACAGCGCTCTTCTGAAAACGGGGGATGGGATGATGAGCACAGCGACTACCACACACCCGTTATCTGTTCTATGAAAGAGAACAATGAGATTTAAGATCAGCTAGACCCCGCCCACTCTGTCCCCACCATCTCTCGCCCTTCATACTATGACCCTACCACCTCCTATACCTCCAGTCCCAGCCCACTATGACCCCATCACCTCCTATCATGTCCTTCCAGTCCCCGCCCATCATGACCTTACCACCTCCTATCATGTCCTTCCAGTCCCCGCCCACCATGACCTTACCACCTCCTATCATGTCCTTCCAGTCTCCGCCCACTATGACCCCATCACCTCCCATCATGTCTTTTCAGTCCCCGCCCACCATGACCTTACCACCTCCTATCATGTCCTTCCAGTCCCCACCCACTATGACCTTACCACCTCCTAAGTCATGTCCTTCCATCCCCGCCCACTATTGTCCCCCCCATTCATGCCCACCATGACCTTGACCCTACTAACCTCCTATCAGTCCTTCAGTCCCTGCCCGCCCACCATGACCTTTACCACCTCCTATCAGGAGTTACCTTCCAGTCCCGCACCCACTAGACCATCCTACCCACCTCCTATCATGTCCTTCCAGTCCCCGCCACTGCCCAGTCCACCTCCTATCATGTCCTTCCATCCCCTGCCCACCATGACCCTTACTCACCCCCCCCCTCCTAGCAAGTCCTTCCAGTCCCTGCCCATGAACTTATCATGTCCATCATCATCTTCCAGTCGTCACCCACCATGACCCTACCACCTCCTATCATGTCCTTCCAGTCCCCGCCCACCATGACCTTACCACCTCCTATCATGTCCTTCCAGTCCCCGCCCACTATGACCTTACCACCTCCTATCATGTCCTTCCAGTTCCTGACCACTATGACCCTACCTCCTCCCATCATGTTCTTCCAGTCGTCACCCACCATGACCCTACTACCTCCTATCATGTCCTTCCAGGTCTCTGCCCACCATGACCCCACCACCTCCCATCATGTTCTTCCAGTCCCCACCCACCATGACCCCATCACCTCCTCTCATGTCCTTCCAGTCCCCGCCCACCATGGCCCTACCACCTCCTATACATCCAGTCCCCACCCTCTATGACCCCATCACCTCCCATCATGTCCTTCCAGTCCCCACCCACCAT
This sequence comes from Lithobates sylvaticus, assembly GCA_028564925.1. Lineage (NCBI taxonomy): Eukaryota > Metazoa > Chordata > Amphibia > Anura > Ranidae > Lithobates > Lithobates sylvaticus. Next base: position 1,233,955 of record CM053026.1, on the reverse strand, counting down.
GACCCTACCACCTCCTATACCTCCAGTCCCCGCCCACTATGACCCCATCACCTCCTATCATGTCCTTCCAGTCCCCGCCCACTATGACCCCATCACCTCCTATCATGTCCTTCCAGTCCCCGCCCACTATGACCCCATCACCTCCTATCATGTCCTTCCAGTCCCCGCCCACTATGACCCCATCACCTCCTATCATGTCCTTCCAGTCCCCGCCCACTATGACCCTTCTACATCCTATCTACCTCCTATCATGTCCCTGTGGGAGCTGAGTACCTACAAAAACTAGGTACCCGCTCCTCCCCCCAACAAATGTCATGTCATGTCGTGTAAGGGGGGGGGCAAGGAGTGCTTAAAGTGGAACTCCGCTTTAAACAGATGATATCAGGAGACCCCAGAATCAGGCTGCTTTTATCCTGATTAACATCTATTCAGAGTATCAGTCTAAAGAAATCATTGCTGGTTTTGGGCATAGGGGCCCCAAATATGTACAAGGGACCTCCAGTTCCCAGAGTCTGTGTGCTTTGGGGAGACATGGACTTGAATCAGAAACAAAACCACTCCAAGGGTCCCCCTGGCACACACCTTCCAAAGAGTAGTGTTCCCCTAAAAGCCAGGTGCCCATAGTCAGTGGGCGAGAGGCCACCCTGCAGTCCTAAAAAACCCTCCCCCTCCAAAAGCCCCTGTCCTGGGACCTTCACATTTCTCCCTCATCCAAAGTAGACTAAACAAGGTCCCAGACCTCCCCCTAGTCTGGACATGTGTTAGTCGGGCAGAGGGAACCCACATAGTCCACATGATCTCCCTTCTGGGCCGCAGGGAAGGGTTGTCATTGGTAGGTTTGGGATAGAGGTCATGAACCCTCTTGTCCACACCTTGTCTGGGAGAGGGGCCAGCATTTGGGCACTGTAGGTGCTAGGCAGAGGCCAGACGCATTCTGCCCTGATGCCAGAGCTTCAGCTGGGAGTAGGAGCTTCACTACATCAGCCTGTCACTGGGGAGAGGGGCCACCTGACCCGGCTCCCCGAAACTCCAGAGTTGTTGTCGATGCTGGGCAGAGGTTGGTAGCACTCTGCCTTGAGGCCAGAGCTTCTGCCGGGGGAACCCACATCATCCGCTCCGGAAAATTGCTGGGGAGGGAGAATGACCATCTCCTCTCCCTGGCCCGTGGCCTGGCGCTGGGGAGTGAGGGCGGCTTCCTCCTCTCCCTGCATCTCCGACTGCCTCTGGGGAGATGAGCCAGTTGCTCCATCTCCTGGACTCCCGCTGTGGAGCGAGGATGACTTCCTCCTCTCCCTGGTCTTTGGCCTGCCGCTGGGGAGTGAGGGCGGCTTCCTCCTCTACCTGCATCTCCGACTGCCTCTGGGGAGATGAGCCAGTGGCTCCATCTCCTGGACTCCCGCTGTGGAGCGAGGATGTCTTCCTCCTCTCCCTGGCCCTTGGCCTGCCGCTGGGGAGTGAGGGCGTCTTCCTCTTCTCCCTGCATCTCTGACTGCCTCTGGGGAGATGAGCCAGTGGCTCCATCTCCTGGACTCCCGCCGTGGAGCGAGGACGACTTCCTCCTCTCCCTGGTCCTTGGCCTGCCGCTGGGGAGTGAGGGTGGCTTCCTCTTCTCCCTGCATCTCTGACTGCCTCTGGGGAGATGAGCCAGTGGCTCCATCGCCTGGATTCCTGCTGTGGAGCGAGGATGACTTCCTCCTCTCCCTGGCCCGTGGCCTGCCGCTGGGGAGCGAGGGCGGCTTCCTCCTCTCCCTGCATCTCCGACTGCCTCTGGGGAGAGGAGCTAGTTGCTCCATCTCCTGGACTCCCGCTGTGGAGCGAGGATGACTTCCTCCTCTCCCTGGTGCTTGGCCTGCCGCTGGGGAGTGAGGGCGTCTTCCTCTTCTCCCTGCATCTCTGACTGCCTCTGGGGAGATGAGCCAGTGGCTCCATCTCCTGGACTCCCGCTGTGGAGCGAAGATGACTTCCTCCTCTTCCGAGTCCCTACACTGCCGCTGGGGAGGGAGGATGACTTCCCCTCCTCCCTTGTCCTTGAACTGCTACTGGGGAGATGGGCCAGCTGCTCCATCTCCTGTACCCTCATCTGGCTGCTGGGGGGGCGACATTTCTCTGGTACCGTCTCCCAGGTGTCCGGACCTTTGCTGGGGAGGGAAGACCGTTTCCTCCGCTCTGGATGACTGTTAGGGAGGGAGGACGCCCCCCCTGCTCTCCTGAACCGTGGTTAAAGAAGAACTGCCACCTTCTAACCCTGGGCCTCCGGAACGGCCATGGGTGTGGGGCAGAGCTCAGTGATGTCTTGCCCTGATGCCAGCTCTTCTGCTGAGAAACTAAATGAAAATTCAGTGGCCTCACACAACTCCTTCAGGGCCACCGATTGTTGCAGGCAGAGGTCAGCAGCGCTCTGCCTTGGCGCCCCCTGCTGGAGGCTCACTGGGTCATTCCTCCTCTATTAAATCCCCAGTCTCTGGAATTGCTGAAAACCCAGGACACAGCTGGGCACAGCGCCATGGGTGCTGGGCTATTGAGCTTTGTCAAAGCTTTGTTTCAGCTCCCATTCTTGTGCAACTAAAAAAGTTCAAGTCCCTTCTCAATCTGAGCTCACTGGGAAGTTCCAACTCCCTCAAGTCTTGGATGTCCTCCCAACTCCACTCCCGAAATGTGGATCCTCCCGAAATGTGGATCCTCCCGGAGTGTCTCAAATATGGAATCCAAGGCCGCAGTAGTCATAGCCTTCTATGGGATTGCTGTCCTTCCATGGAGACACTTGATAACCATCGTCCAGCACCATTTCCATCCAGACCAGCCTTTCCAGCTCCGCCAGCCTTTCCTCCCGAGGATGCTCTCCTAGGAATGGTATCCGCAAGTCCAACTGCAGCCAGTACCATTCCATGGACACAGGAAGGACCTTTCTACGAGAGTCTTGGAGAGCCTCCATACAGAGCTCCCGGCGGATCGCGTCTTTCCATTCCAGTACGTTCTGGGCAGAACCGGGCTCTCCGTACTGGGTGGACCTCTTCTGGAACTCCACCTTCCATGGTGACCAACACGTCTTAGATGTCACCCATCACTGGGTCTTGGTGGTGGTTTGGACTGCTTGTGAACAGAGGAAGCAGATCCCACCGCTGCCAACCAAATGTGACGGAACCGTCCAGCACCCAGCTTGGGTCCTTCAGTCAAGAACCAAATGTGACGGAACCGTCCAGCACCCAGCTTGGGTCCTTCAGTCAAGAACCAAATGTGACGGAACCGTCCAGCACCCAGCTTGGGTCCTTCAGTCAAGAACCAAATGTGACGGAACCGTCCATCACCCAACTTGGGTCCTTCAGTCAAGAACCAAAATGTGAGGGAACCGTCCAGCACCCAGCTTGGCTTCTTCAGTCAAGAACCAAATGTGACGGAACCGTCCAGCACCCAACTTGGGTCCTTCAGTCAAGAACCAAATGTGACGGAACCGTCCAGCACCCAGCTTGGCTTCTTCAGTCAAGAACCAAATGTGACGGAACCGTCCAGCACCCAGCTTGGGTCCTTCAGTCAAGAACCAAATGTGACGGAACCGTCCAGCACCCAGCTTGGGTCCTTCAGTCAAGAACCAAATGTGACGGAACCGTCCAGCACCCAGCTTGGCTTCTTCAGTCAAGAACCAAATGTGACGGAACCGTCCAGCACCCAGCTTGGGTCCTTCAGTCAAGAACCAAATGTGACGGAACCGTCCAGCACCCAGCTTGGGTCCAGATAAATCTTCCTCCAGTCTGGACCCAGGATCCGGGTATTATAGCTGAATATTGCACCCAGGATCCAGACGGCACCGGTTTAGGTGCTCTGGGAGTTTACTGTAAACTCACACAAAGAGCTTGAGGGCTTTATGCAAAACAGTGAGATCATTTCCATAGCGAGAGAACAGACAACAGCGATCTGATCAACATAAACACAGAACCTCCCACAATGGTGCCGTAACAAAGTAACGCCCTCACAATATGAATCTCATCTCCAAGAGAAGATCAGACAGGCAGAATCTATAGAATGGGAAGAATTCACACCTAGGAGGCACACAATGGGGAGACAACACCTCATCAGACGATATCAGGAGAGACCCCAGACACAGGAGGGACCCCAAGAGAGGACCCAGAATCAGGAGAGGCCCCGGAATAAGGAGGGACCCCGGAATAAGGAGGGACCCCGGAATAAGGAGGGACCCCGGAATCAGGAGGGAGGCCCCAAGAGAGGCCCCGGAATCAGGAGAGACCCCAACAGAGGTCCCGGAATCAGGTGAAACCTCAGGAGAGGCCCCGGAGTCAGCAGAGAGGTCCCGCAGTCAGCAGAGCGCAGGTCCCGCAGTCAGCAGAGCGCAGGTCCCGCAGTCAGCAGAGCGCAGGTCCCGCAGTCAGCAGAGCGCAGGTCCCGCAGTCAGCAGAGCGCAGGTCCCGCAGTCAGCAGAGCGCAGGTCCCGCAGTCAGCAGAGAGGCCCCGCAGTCAGCAGAGAGGCCCCGGAATCAGGTTGGTTTGAGCTGTTGATAGTAACATCTCCTCTGAGTCTCAGAGTCTGAAGCAGTCATTGCTGGTTTGGGCCCAGAGACCCCAAATATGTATCGGGGTCCTCCACTTCCCAGAGTCTGTGTGTTTTGGGAAGACCACTCCAAGGGTCCTCCCGGCACTCACCTCCCAAAGAGTCAGGGCCCATAGTCAGTAGGCGAGAGGCCGCCCTGCAGTTCCCTCCAAAAGCCCCTGTCCTGGTTGGCTCTGTCATTGGCTCTCTCACCCTTTCAAGTCCCTCCCACCTCCTGTCTTTAGTTCTCTGCCCCCTCATATTATAATGTTTGGCCATAAGGGGCGGGGTTCAGTAATTATAGTAAAATCAGAGCTCCACCCACCACTGGGAGGAGTCACGTGATCAGAGGACGTCCTCCTACACCTTGGGTCCTTCAGTCAAGAACCAAATGTGACGGAACCGTCCAGCACCCAGCTTGGGTCCTTCAGTCAAGAACCAAATGTGACGGAACCGTCCAGCACCCAGCTTGGGTCCTTCAGTCAAGAACCAAATGTGACGGAACCGTCCAGCACCCAGCTTGGGTCCTTCAGTCAAGAACCAAATGTGACGGAACCGCCCAGCACCCAGCTTGGGTCCTTCAGTCAAGAACCAAATGTGACGGAACCGTCCAGCACCCAGCTTGGGTCCTTCAGTCAAGAACCAAATGTGACGGAACCGTCCAGCACCCAGCTTGGGTCCTTCAGTCAAGAACCAAATGTGACGGAACCGTCCAGCACCCAGCTTGGGTCCTTCAGTCAAGAACCAAATGTGAGGGAACCGTCCAGCACCCAGCTTGGGTTCTTCAGTCAAGAACCAAATGTGACGGAACCGTCCAGCACCCAGCTTGGGTCCTTCAGTCAAGAACCAAATGTGACGGAACCGTCCAGCACCCAGCTTGGGTCCTTCAGTCACGAACCAAATGTGACGGAACCGTCCAGCACCCAGCTTGGGTCCTTCAGTCAAGAACCAAATGTGACGGAACCGTCCAGCACCCAGCTTGGGTCCTTCAGTCAAGAACCAAATGTGACGGAACCGTCCAGCACCCAGCTTGGGTCCTTCAGTCAAGAACCAAATGTGACGGAACCGTCCAGCACCCAGCTTGGGTCCTTCAGTCAAGAACCAAAATGTGACGGAACCGTCCAGCACCCAGCTTGGGTCCTTCAGTCAAGAACCAAATGTGACGGAACCGTCCAGCACCCAGCTTGGGTCCTTCAGTCAAGAACCAAATGTGACGGAACCGTCCAGCACCCAGCTTGGGTCCTTCAGTCAAGAACCAAATGTGACGGAACCGTCCAGCACCCAGCTTGGGTCCTTCAGTCAAGAACCAAATGTGACGGAACCGCCCAGCACCCAGCTTGGGTCCTTCAGTCAAGAACCAAATGTGACGGAACCGTCCAGCACCCAGCTTGGGTCCTTCAGTCAAGAACCAAATGTGACGGAACCGTCCAGCACCCAGCTTGGGTCCTTCAGTCAAGAACCAAATGTGACGGAACCGTCCAGCACCCAGCTTGGGTCCTTCAGTCAAGAACCAAATGTGACGGAACCGTCCAGCACCCAGCTTGGGTCCTTCAGTCAAGAACCAAATGTGACGGAACCGTCCAGCACCCAGCTTGGGTCCTTCAGTCCAGATAAAACTTCCTCCAGTCTGGACCCAGGATCCGGGTATTATAGCTGAATATTGCACCCAGGATCCAGACGGCACCGGTTTAGGTGCTCTGGGAGTTTACTGTAAACTCACACAAAGAGCTTGAGGGCTTTATGCAAAACAGTGAGATGATTTCCATAGCGAGAGAACAGACAACAGCGATCTGATCAACATAAACACAGAACATCCCACAATGGTGACGTAACAAAGTAACGCCGTCACAATATGAATCTCATCTCCAAGAGAAGATCAGACAGGAATGGGAAGAATTCACACCTAGGAGGCACACAATGGAGGAGACAACACCTCATCAAACGATATCAGGAGAGGTCCCAGAATCAGGAGGGACCCCAAGAGAGGTCCCGGAATCAGGAGAGACCCCAAGAGAGGTCCCGGAATCAGGAGAGACCCCAAGAGAGGTCCCGGAATCAGGAGAGACCCCAAGAGAGGTCCCGGCATCAGGAGAGACCCCAAGAGAGGTCCCGGAATCAGGAGAGACCCCAAGAGAGGTCCCGGAATCAGGAGAGACCCCAAGAGAGGTCCCGCAGTCAGGAGGGACCCCAAGAGAGGTCCCGCAGTTAGGAGGGACCCCAAGAGAGGTCCCGCAGTCAGGAGAGACCCCAAGAGAGGTCCCAGAATCAGGAGAGACCCCAAGAGAGGTCCCCGAATCAGGAGAGACCCCAAGAGAGGTCCCAGAATCAGGAGAGACCCCAAGAGAGGTCCCAGAATCAGGAGAGGGCCCGGAATCAGGAGGGACCCCGGAATCAGGAGGGACCCCAAGAGAGGTCCCAGAATCAGGAGGGACCCCGGAATCAGGAGGGACCCCGGAATCAGGAGGGACCCCGGAATCAGGAGAGAGGCCCCAAGAGAGGTCCCGGAATCAGGAGAGACCCCAAGAGAGGTCCCGCAGTCCGCAGAGAGGTCCTGCAGTCAGCAGAGAGGTCCCGCAGTCAGCAGAGAGGTCCCGCAGTCAGCAGAGAGGTCCCGCAGTCAGCAGAGAGGTCCCGCAGTCAGCAGAGAGGTCCCGCAGTCAGCAGAGAGGTCCCGCAGTCAGCAGAGAGGTCCCGCAGTCCGCAGAGAGGTCCCGCAGTCAGCAGAGAGGTCCCGCAGTCAGCAGAGAGGTCCCGCAGTCCGCAGAGAGGTCCCGCAGTCCGCAGAGAGGTCCCGCAGTCCGCAGAGAGGTCCCGCAGTCCGCAGAGAGGTCCCGCAGTCCGCAGAGAGGTCCCGCAGTCAGCAGAGAGGTCCCGCAGTCAGCAGAGAGGTCCCGCAGTCAGCAGAGAGGTCCCGCAGTCCGCAGAGAGGTCCAGCAGTCAGCAGAGAGGTCCCGCAGTCAGCAGGGAGGTCCCGCAGTCCGCAGAGAGGTCCCGCAGTCAGCAGAGAGGTCCCGCAGTCAGCAGCGAGGTCCCGCAGTCAGCAGAGAGGTCCCGCAGTCAGCAGAGAGGTCCCGCAGTCCGCAGAGAGGTCCCGCAGTCAGCAGAGAGGTCCCGCAGTCCGCAGAGAGGTCCTGCAGTCCGCAGAGAGGTCCTGCAGTCAGCAGGGAGGTCCCGCAGTCCGCAGGGAGGTCCCGCAGTCCGCAGAGAGGTCCCGCAGTCCGCAGAGAGGCCCCGCAGTCAGCAGAGAGGTCCCGCAGTCCGCAGAGAGGTCCCGCAGTCAGCAGCGAGGTCCCGCAGTCCGCAGAGAGCTCCCGCAGTCCGCAGAGAGCTCCCGCAGTCAGCAGAGAGGCCCCGCAGTCAGCAGAGAGGTCCCGCAGTCAGCAGAGAGGTCCCGCAGTCAGGTTGGTTTGAGCTGTGGATAGTAACATCTCCTCTGAGTCTCAGAGTCTGAAGCAGTCATTGCTGGTTTGGGCCCAGAGACCCCAAATATGTATCGGGGTCCTCCACTTCCCAGAGTCTGTGTGTTTTGGGAAGACCACTCCAAGGGTCCTCCAGGCACTCACCTCCCACAGAGTCAGGGCCCATAGTCAGTAGGCGAGAGGCCGCCCTGCAGTTCCCTCCAAAAGCCCCTGTCCTGGTTGGCTCTCTCACCCTTTCAAGTACCTCCCACCTCCTGCCATTGTCTCCGACTCCTCATGTCCCTCCCACCTCCTGTCTTTGGTTCTCTGCCCCCTCATATTATAATGTTTGGCCATAAGGGGCGGGGTTCAGTAATTATAGTAAAATCAGAGCTCCACCCACCACTGGGAGGAGTCACGTGATCAGAGGACGTCCTCCTACACCCGCCACTGGGAGGAGTCACGTGATCAGAAGACGTCCTCCTACACCCGGCACCGGGAGGAGTCAGGTGACCAGAGGACGTCCTCCTACACCCTGTACGGGGAGGAGTCAGGTGACCAGAGGACGTCCTCCTACACCCGGCACCGGGAGGAGTCAGGTGACCAGAGGACGTCCTCCTACACCCGGCACCGGGAGGAGTCAGGTGACCAGAGGACGTCCTCCTACACCCGGCACCGGGAGGAGTCAGGTGACCAGAGGACGTCCTCCTACACCCGGAACCGGGAGGAGTCAGGTGATCAGAGGACGTCCTCCTACACCCGGTACCGGGAGGAGTCACGTGATCAGAGGACGTCCTCCTACACCCGGTACGGGGAGGAGTCAGGTGACCAGAGGACGTCCTCCTACACCCGGCACCGGGAGGAGTCAGGTGATCAGAGGACGTCCTCCTACACCCGGTACGGGGAGGAGTCAGGTGACCAGAGGACGTCCTCCTACACCCGGCACCGGGAGGAGTCAGGTGATCAGAGGACGTCCTCCTACACCCGGCACTGGGAGGAGTCAGGTGACCAGAGGACGTCCTCCTACACCCGGCACTGGGAGGAGTCAGGTGACCAGAGGACGTCCTCCTACACCCGGCACCGGGAGGAGTCAGGTGATCAGAGGACGTCCTCCTACACCCGCACCGGGAGGAGTCAGGTGATCAGAGGACGTCCTCCTACACCCGGCACTGGGAGGAGTCAGGTGACCAGAGGACGTCCTCCTACACCCGGCACCGGGAGGAGTCAGGTGACCAGAGGACGTCCTCCTACACCCGGCACCGGGAGGAGTCAGGTGACCAGAGGACGTCCTCCTACACCCGGCACCGGGAGGAGTCAGGTGACCAGAGGACGTCCTCCTACACCCGGCACCGGGAGGAGTCAGGTGACCAGAGGACGTCCTCCTACACCCGGCACCGGGAGGAGTCAGGTGACCAGAGGACGTCCTCCTACACCCGGCACCGGGAGGAGTCAGGTGACCAGAGGACGTCCTCCTACACCCGGCACCGGGAGGAGTCAGGTGATCAGAGGACGTCCTCCTACACCCGGCACCGGGAGGAGTCAGGTGATCAGAGGACGTCCTCCTACACCCGGCACCGGGAGGAGTCAGGTGATCAGAGGACGTCCTCCTACACCCGGCACCGGGAGGAGTCAGGTGACCAGAGGACGTCCTCCTACACCCGGCACCGGGAGGAGTCAGGTGATCAGAGGACGTCCTCCTACACCCGGCACCGGGAGGAGTCAGGTGATCAGAGGACGTCCTCCTACACCCGGCACCGGGAGGAGTCAGGTGACCAGAGGACGTCCTCCTACACCCGGCACCGGGAGGAGTCAGGTGATCAGAGGACGTCCTCCTACACCCGGCACCGGGAGGAGTCAGGTGATCAGAGGACGTCCTCCTACACCCGGCACCGGGAGGAGTCAGGTGACCAGAGGACGTCCTCCTACACCCGGTACCGGGAGGAGTCAGGTGATCAGAGGACGTCCTCCTACACCCGGTACGGGGAGGAGTCAGGTGATCAGAGGACGTCCTCCTACACCCGGTACGGGGAGGAGTCAGGTGACCAGAGGACGTCCTCCTACACCCGGTACGGGGAGGAGTCACGTGACCAATGGGCGCACCGGGAGGGGTGTGGGGAGTCGGGTGTCCTGTGAGGGATGTCTCTCTCCTCCATACACGGGGAGATCGCTCCTCTCCCCCGCACTCACCTCTCTCCGCTCCGCCATTCTTCACACTGACGGGCCGGCCGCTGATTGGTTCATACCTCACCGCGCACAGCATCATGAAGGCGGAGACACACTTCTGCCGCTAGAGGCCGAACTCTCCACAACGCCGCCATTTTCCAGGAGACTCTCCCAGCTCCGCCTATCTCCGTCCACCACACCGCCGCCATTTTCCCGGAGTCTCAGCTGCTGGCAGCCAGTGGGAGGGTGTGAGTGTGTAGGGGGCGGAGCTGACATGCTATAGGAGGCGGTGTTAGTGAATATGGGAGAGAAGTGATGAGCTGATTGGGTGTGTGATGGGCGTGTCATCCTCGCCTGTATAATCCTCCCTTTAGTGAGGGATGTGGAGGGCAGCATGCTCCTCCTCCTAGTCAGTGATTGGTGGGTGTGAGGCTGTGTTTTGCTGTCTCCTATTTCAGGTGGAGAGAGGCGGAGACTATGAGGTCATCTTGTGACGTCTCTATCAGATGGGCGGTAAATCCTCGTAGTCAGTGATTGGTGGGTGTGAGGGGATCCCGCCCACCTCTGATTGCTGTGTTTTGCTGTCTCTTATTTCAGGTGGAACTAGGGTGCTCCTCTAGGGGGATGGTAAACCTGTGTACTTTCCCCCGCCTCCTCCTCGGCTCCCCCTGCGTCTTGTCCCCCCCCCTCTTTGGCTCCCCCTGCGTCTTTTCCTCCCCCCCCCCCCCCCCCTCCTCGGCTCTCCCTGCGTCTTTTCCTCCCCCCTTCTCCTCGGCTCCCCCTGCGTCTTGTCCCCCTCCCCCTGCGTCTTTTCCTCCCCCCCTCTCCTCCTCGGCTTCCCCTGCGTCTTTCCCCCGCCTCCTCCTCGGCTCCCCCCTGCGTCTTTTCCTCCCCCCCCCTCCTCCCCTGGCTCCCCCTCCCCCTGCGTCTTTTCCTCCCCCCCTCTCCTCCTCGGCTCCCCCTGCGTCTTTTCCGCCTCCTCCTCGGCTCCCCCTGCGTCTTTCCCCCGCCTCCTCGGCTCTCCCTGCGTCTTTTCCTCCCCCCCTTCTCCTCGGCTCCCCCTGCGTCTTGTCCCCCTCCCCCTGCGTCCCTCCCCCCTCCCCCTCGGCCCCCTCCGTCCCCCCCTCCCCCTGCGTCTTTTCCTCCCCCTCTCCTCCTCGGCTCCCCCTGCGTCTTTCCCCCGCCTCCTCCTCGGCTCCCCCTGCGTCTTTCCCCCGCCTCCTCGGCTCTCCCTGCGTCTTTTCCTCCCCCCTCTTTTTCTCCCCCCCTGTCTCCCTCCCTCTTTTCTTTTCCTCCCCCCTCCTCCTCCTCGGCTCCCCCTGCGTCTTTTCCTCCTCCTCCTCCTCCTCGGCTCCCCCTGCGTCTTTTTCTTCCTCCTCGGCTCCCCCTGCGTCTTTTCCCCCTCTTCCTCCTCGGCTCTCCCTGCTCCTTCTAGGCTCCCCCTGCGTCTTTTCCCCCTCCTCCTCCTTGGCTCCCCCTGCATCTTTTCCCCCTCCTCCTCGTCTCCCCCTGTGTCTTTTCCTCCCCTCCTCCTCGTCCCCCCCTGTGTCTTTTCCCCCTCCTCAGGTCCCCCTTCGTCTTTTCCCCCCTCCTCGGCTCCCCCTGCGTCTCCCCCTGCGTCTTTTCCCCCTCCTCCTCCTTGGCTCCCCCTGCGTCTTTTCCTCCTCCTCCTCGGCTCCCCCTGCGTCTTTTTCCCCCTCCTCCTCCTCGGCTCCCCCTGCGTCTTTTCCTCCCCCCCTCCTCGGCTCCCCCTGCGTCTTGTCCCCCTCCCCCTGCGTCTTTTCCTCCCCCTCTCCTCCTCGGCTCCCCCTGCGTCTTTCCCCCGCCTCCTCCTCGGCTCCCCCTGCGTCTTTCCCCCGCCTCCTCGGCTCTCCCTGCGTCTTTTCCTCCCCCCCATTCTCCTCGGCTCCCCCTGCGTCTTGTCCCCCTCCCCCTGCGTCTTTTCCCCCCCTCCTCCTCGGCTCCCCCTGCGTCTTTTCCCCCCCTCCTCCTCGGCTCCCCCTGCGTCTTTTCTTCCTCCTCGGCTCCCCCTGCGTCTTTTCCCCCTCCTCCTCCTCGGCTCCCCCCTGCGTCTTTTCTTCCTCCTCAGCTCCCCCTGCGTCTTTTCCCCCTCTTCCTCCTCGGCTCTCCCTGCGTCTTTTTCTCCCTGCTCCTTCTCGGCTCCCCCTGCGTCTTTTCCCCCTCCTCCTCATTGGCTACCCCTGCATCTTTTCCCCCTCCTCCTCGTCTCCCCCTGTGTCTTTTCCTCCCCTCCTCCTCGTCTCCCCCTGTGTCTTTTCCCCCTCCTCAGGTCCCCCTTCGTCTTTTCCCCCCCTCCTCGGCTCCCCCTGCGTCTTTCCCCCTGCGTATTTTCCCCCTCCTCCTCCTTGGCTCCCCCTGCGTCTTTTCCCCCTCCTTCTCCTCGGCTCCCCCTGCGTCTTTTCCCCCTCCTCCTCCTCGGCTCCCCCTGCGTCTTTTCCCCCTCCTCCTCCTCGGCTCCCCCTGCGTCTTTTCCCCCCTCCTCCTCCTCGGCTCCCCCTGCGTCTTTTCTTCCTCCTCGGCTCCCCCTGCGTCTTTTCCCCCTCCTCCTCCTCGGCTCCCCCTGCGTCTTTTCCCCCTCCTCGGCTCCCCCTGCGTGTTTTCCCCCTCCTCCTCCTCGGCTCCCCCTGCGTCTTTTCCCCTCCTCCTCCTCGGCTCCCCCTGCGACTTTTCCCCCTACTCCTCCTCGGCTCCCCCTTCGTCTTTTCTCCCTCCTCGGCTCCCCCCCCCCCCCCCTCCTCCTCGGCTCCCCCTGCGTCTTTCCCCCCTCCTCGGCTCCCCCTGCGTCTTTCCCCCCTCCTCGGCTCCCCCTGCGTCTTTTCCCCCTCATCCTCCTTGGCTCCCCCTGCGTCTTTTCCATCCCCTCCTCGGCTCCCCCTGCGTCTTTTCCATCCCCTCCTCGGCTCCCCCTGCGTCTTTTCCCCCTCCTCGGCTCCCCCTGTGTCTTTTACCCCTCCTCCTCGGCTCCCCCTGCATCTTTTCCCCCTCCTCCTCGGCTCCCCCTTCATCTTTTCCCCCTCCTCAGCTCCCCCTGCGTCTTTTGTCTTTCCTCCTCGGCCCCCCCCTGCGTCTTTTCCCCCTCCCCCTCCTCGGCTCCCCCTGCGTCTTTTCCCCCTCCTCCTCGGCTCCCCCTGCGTCTTTCCCCCCTCCTCCTCGGCTCCCCCTGCATCTTTTCTCCCTCCTCTTCGTCTCCCCCTGCGTCTTTCCCCCCTCCTCCTCGGCTCCCCCTGCGTCTTTTCCCCCTCCTCCTCCTTGGCTCCCCCTGCGTCTTTTCCCCTCCTCCTCCTCGGCTCCCCCTGCGTCTTTTCCTCCCCTCCTCCTCGGCTCCCCCTGCGTCTTGTCCCCCTCCCCCTGCGTCTTTTCCTCCCCCTCTCCTCCTCGGCTCCCCCTGCGTCTTTTTCCCCTCCTCCTTCCTCTGCTCCCCCTGCGTCTTTTCCCCCTTCTCCTCCTTGGCTCCCCCTGCGTCTTTCCCCCGCCTCCTCGGCTCTCCCTGCGTCTTTTCCTCCCCCCCTTCTCCTCGGCTCCCCCTGCGTCTTGTCCTCCTCGGCTCCCCCTGCGTCTTTTCCTCCCCCCTCTCCTCCTCGGCTCTCCCTGCGTCTTTTTCCCCCTGCTCCTTCTCGGCTCCCCCTGCATCTTTTCCCCCTCCTCCTCGTCTCCTCCTGTGTCTTTTCCTCCCCTCCTCCTCGTCTCCCCCTGTGTCTTTTCCCCCTCCTCAGGTCCCCCTTCGCTTTCCCCCCCTCCTCGGCTCCCCCTGCGTATTTTCCCCTCCTCCTCCTCGGCTCCCCCCTGCGTCTTTTCTTCCTCCTCGGCTCCCCCTGCGTCTTTTTCCCCTCCTCCTCCTCGGCTCCCCCTGCGTCTTTTCTTCCTCCTCCTCCTCGGCTCCCCCCTGCGTCTTTTCCCCCTCCTCGGCTCCCCCTGCGTCTTTTCCCCCTCCTCCTCCTCGGCTCCCCCCTGCGTCTTTTCCTCCTCCTCGGCTCCCCCTGCGTCTTTTCTCCCTCCTCCTCCTCGGCTCCCCCTTCGTCTTTTCCCCCTCCTACTCCTCGGCTCCCCCTGCGTCTTTTCCCTCGTCCCCCCCTCCTCCTCGGCTCCCCCTGCCTCCCCCCCTCCTCCTCGGCTCCCCCCTGCGTCTTTTCCCTCTCCTCCTCGGCTCCCCCCTGCGTCTTTTCTTCCTCCTCGGCTCCCCCTGCGTCTTTTCCCCCCTCCTCCTCGGCTCCCCCCTGCGTCTTTTCCCCCTCCTCCTCGGCTCCCCCCTGCATCTTTTCACCCTCCTCCTCCTCGGCTACCCCTGCGACTTTTCCCCCTACTCCTCCTCGGCTCCTCCTCCTCGTCTTTTCTCTCCCTCCTCCTCGGCTCCCCCTGCGTCTTTTCCCCCCCCTCCTCCTCGGCTCCCCCTGTGTCTTTTCCCCCTCCTCCTCGGCTCCCCCTGCGTCTTTTCCCCCTCCTCCTCGGCTCCCCCTGCATCTTTTCTCCCTCCTCCTCGCTCCCCCTGCATCTTTTCTCCCTCCTCCTCGGCTCCCCCTGCGTCTTTTCCCCCTCTCCTCCGGCTCCCCCTTCGTCTTTCCCCCCTCCCCTCCTCGGCTCCCCCTGCGTCTTTTCCTCCCCCCTCGCCTCCCCCCCTGCGTCTTTTCCCCTCTCCTCCTCGTCGGCTCCCCCTGCGTCTTTTCCCTCCCCTCCTCCTCGGCTCTCCCTTGGCTCCCCTGCGGCTCTTCTTTTCCTCCTCTCTCGGCTCCCCCTGCGTCTTTTCCCCCTCGGCTCCCCCTGCGTCTTTTCCCCCCTCCTCCTCGGCTCCCCCTTGACGTCTTTTCCCCTCTCCTCCCTCGGCTCCCCCTGCGTCTTTTCCTCCTCCTCGGCTCCCCCTGCGTCTTTTCCCCTCCTCCGCTCCCCCTTGCGTCTTCTTTCCTCCTCCTCCTCGGCTCCCCCTGCGTCTTTTCCTCCTCCTCGCTCCCCCTGCGTCTTTTCCTCCTCCTCTTCGGCTCCCCCGTGCGTCTTTTTCCTCCTCCGCTCCCCCAGCGTCTTTTCCTCCTCCTCCTCCCTCGGCTCCCCCTGCGTCTTTTCCTCCCGGTCCCTCGCGTCTTTTCCCCCCCCTCCTCCCGTTTCCTTGTCCCTCCTCCTCCCCTTCGGCTCCCCCTCCTGCACGATCTTTTCGTTTTCTTTTCCTCCTCCTCCGCTCCCCCCCTGCGTCTTTTCCCCTCCTCCTCCTCGGCTCCCCCCCGCGTCTTTTCCCCCTCCTCTCCCGGCTCCCCCTGCGTCTTTTCCCCCCTCCACGGCTCCCCCCCCCTGCGTTCTTTTCCCCCTCGGCTCCCCCCCTGCCCTCTTTTCCCCCACCCCTCCTCGGCTCCCCCCTGCGTCTTTTTCCCCCTCCCCCTCCTCCCCACTGGTCTTTCCTCCTCGCTCCCCTGTCTTTTTCCTCCTCCTCGGTCCCCCTGCGTCTTTTCCCCCCTTCCCCCCCTCCTTTTCCTCGGTCTCGGCCCCCTGCGTCTTTTCCCCCCTCCTCCTCCCGCTCCCCCTGCGTCTTTCCCCCTCCTCCTCGGCTCCCCCTGCGTCTTTTCCCCCCTCCTCGGCTCCCCCTGCGTCTTTTCCCCCTCCTCCTCCTCGGCTCCCCCTGCGTTTTTTCCCCCTCCTCCTCCTCGAGTCCCCCTGCGTCTTTTCCCCCTCCTCCTCCTCGGCCCCCCCTGCGTCTTTTCCTCCCCCTCCTCCTCGGCTCCCCCTGCGTCTTTTCCTCCCCCTCCTCCTCGGCTCCCCCTGCGTCTTTTCCCCCCCCTCCTCCTCGGCTCCCCCTGCGTCTTTTCCTCCTCCTCCTCGACTCCCCCTGCGTCTTTTCCCCCCCTCCTCCTGGGTCCCCCCTTTTCCCCCCCTTTTCCTCCTCGGGTCCCCCCCCGTGGCTCTTCTGCTCCCCTGCGTCTCTCCTTCGGGTCCCCCTCCTCGGCTCCCCCTGCGTCTTTTCCTCCTCCTCCTCGCTCCCCTGCGTCTTTTCCCCCCCCACCTCCTCGTCGCCCCCTTCCCCCCCCCTCCTCCTCGCCCCCCGGCGTCTTTCCTCCTCCTCCTCGCTCCCCCTCCCTGCTCCTCTTTTCCTTTCCCCTCCTCCTCGCTCCCCCTGCGCTTTCCTCCTCCTCGGCTCCCCCGGCCTCTTTTTCCTCCTCCTCGCCCCCCCTTGCGCTTAACTTCCCCCTCCCCCTCCTTCTCCGCTCCCCCCTGCCGTCGGCTCCCCTGTCGTCCCCCTTCCTTTTCCTCCTCCTCTCCTCCCCCCCTGCGTCCTTTTCCTAACCTCGCTCCCCCCTGCGTCTTTTCTCCCTCTTTTCCTCCTCCTCTCGGCTCCCCCTGGCGTCTTTTCCTCCTCCTCCTCGGCTCCCCCTGCGTCTTTTCCCCCTCCTCGGCTCCCCCCATGCCTTTTCCCCGCTCCTCCTCGCTCCCCCTGCGTCTTTTCCCCCTTCCTCCTCCTCGGCTCCCCCTGCGTCTTTTCCTCCCTCCTCCTCCTCGGCTCCCCTGCGTCTTTTCCCCTCTCCTCTCCTCGGCTCCCCCTGCGTCTTTTCCTCTCGGCTCCCCCTGCGTCTTTTCCTCCTCGGCTCCCCCTGCGTCTTTTCCTCCTCGGCTCCCCCTGCGTCTTTTCCTCCCTCCTCGGCTCCCCCTCTGCGTCTTTTCCTCCCTCCTGCGGCTCCTGCGTCTTTTCTCCTCCTCCTCTAGGCTCCCCCTGCTGTCTCGGCTCCCCTCCCCCTGCGTCTTTTCCTCCTCCTCCCCCTGCGTCTCCGTCCCCCTGCGTCTTTTCCTCCTCCTCCCCTCGTCGGCTCCCCCTGCGTCTTTTCCCCCCTCCTCTCCTCCGGCTCCCCCTGCGTCTTTTCCTCCTCGGCTCCTCCTCGGCTCCCCCTGCGTCTTTTCCTCCTCCTCCTCGCTCCCCCTGCGTCTTTTCCCCTCCTCGGCTCCCCCTGCGTCTTTTCCTCCTCTCCTCGGCCTCCCCCTGCGTCTTTTCCTCCTCCTCGGCTCCCCTCTCGCGTGCTTTTCCTCCTCCCCTCCTCGGCTCCCCCTGCGTCTTTTCCTCCTCCTCCTCGGCTCCCCCTGCGTCTTTTCCTCCTCCTCGGCTCCCCCTGCGTCTTTTCCTCCCCCTCCTCCTCCTCCTCGTCTTTTCCTCCTCCTCTTCCTCGCTCCCCCTGCGTCTTTTCCTCTCCTCCCGGCTCCCCCCTGCGTCTTTTCCTCCTCCCTCGGCCCCCCTGTCGTCTTTTCCTCCTCTCCTCGGCTCCCCCTGCGTCTTTTCCTCCTCCTCCTCCTCGGCTCCCCCTGCGTCTTTTCCTCCTCCTCGGCTCCCCCTGCGTCTTTTCCTCCTCCTCCTCGGCTCCCCCTGCGTCTTTTCCACCCCCCCCCTCGTCCCCCTCCTCTCCTCGAGCTCCCCCCTGCGTCTTTTCCTCCTCGGCTCCCCCTGCGTCTTTTCCTCCTCGGCTCCCCCTGCGTCTTTTCCTCCTCCTCCTCGGCTCCCCCTGCGTCTTTTCCTCCTCCTCCTCGGCTCCCCCTGCGTCTTTTCCTCCTCGGCTCCCTCTGCGTCTTTTCCTCCTCCTCCTCGGCTCCCCCTGCGTCTTTTCCTCCTCGGCTCCCCCTGCGTCTTTTTCCTCCTCTCCCCCTGGCTCCCCCTGCGTCTTTTCCTCCTCGGCTCCCCCTGCGTCTTTTTCCTCCTCGGCTCCCCCTGCGTCTTTTCCTCCTCCTCCTCGGCTCCCCCTGCGTCTTTTCCTCCTCCTCCTCGGCTCCCCCTGCGTCTTTTCCTCCTCCTCGGCTCCCCCTGCGTCTTTTCCTCCTCCTCCTCTTCCTCCCCTCCTCTTTTCCTCCTCCTCGGCTCCCCCTGCGTCTTTTTCCTCCTCGGCTCCCCCTGCGTCTTTTCCCCCTCCTCGGCTCCCCCTGCGCCTTTTCCTCCTCCTCGGCTCCCCCTGCGTCTTTTCCTCCTCGGCTCCCCCTGCGTCTTTTTCCTCCTCGGCTCCCCCTGCGTCTTTTTCCTCCTCGGCTCCCCCTGCGTCTTTTTTTCCTCCTCGGCTCCCCCTGCGTCTTTTCCTCCTCCTCGGCTCCCCCTGCGTCTTTTCCTCCTCGGCTCCCCCTGCGTCTTTTCCTCCTCGGCTCCCCCTGCGTCTTTTCCTCCTCCTCCTCGGCTGCCCCTGCGTCTTTTCCTCCTCCTCCTCGGCTCCCCCTGCGTCTTTTCCCCCTCCTCGGCTCCCCCTTCGTCTTTTCCCCCTCCTCGGCTCCCCCTGCGTCTTTTCCCCCTCCCCCCCTCGTCTCCCCCTGCGTCTTTCCCCCCCCCCCTCGGCTCCCCCTGCGTCTTTTCCCCCTCCTCCTCGGCTCCCCCCTCCCCCTGCGTCTTTTTTCCACCTCCTCCTCGGCTCCCCCTGCGTCTTTTCCCCCTCCTCGGCTCCCCCTGCGTCTTTTCCTCCCCCTTCGTTTTTTCCTCCCCCTGCGTCTTTTCCCCCTCCTCCTCGACTCCCGGAGGGGGGGGGATCAGTGGTTGAGAAGGATCTGGGGGGTGAACAATGGTGAAGAAGGATCTGTGGGGGAGTAAATGGTGGAGAAGGATCTGGGGGGAGTCAATGGTGGAGAAGAATCTGGGGGGGGGAGCCAGTGGTAGAGGAGGATCTGGGGGAGTCAATGGTAGAGAAGGATCTGGGGGGGGGGAGCCAGTGGTAGAGAAGGATCTGGGGGAGCCAGTGGTAGAGAAGGATCTGGGGAAGTCAATGGTAGAGAAGGATCTGGGGGGGGCAGTGGTGAAGGATCTGGGGGGGCAGTGGTGAAGGATCTGGGGGGGCAGTGGTGAAGGATCTGGGCGGGGCAGTGGTTAAGGATCTGGAGGAATGAAAGGTGGAGAAGGATCTGTGGGAATCAATGGGGGAGAAGGATCGGGGGGAGTCAATGGGGGAGAAGGATCTGGGGGAGTCAATGGGGGAGAAGGATCTGGGGGAGTCAATGGGGGAGAAGGATCTGGGGGAGAGGGATCTGGGGAGAAGGATCTGGGGGAATCAATGGTGACAAAGGATCTAGGGGAGGAGTCAGTGGCGGAGAAGGATCTGGGGGGGCAGTGGTGAAGGATCTGGGCGGGGCAGTGGTTAAGGATCTGGAGGAATGAAAGGTGGAGAAGGATCTGTGGGAATCAATGGGGGAGAAGGGTCTGGGGGAGTCAATGGGGGAGAAGGATCTGGGGGAGTCAATGGGGGAGAAGGATCTGGGGGAGTCAATGGGGGAGAAGGATCTGGGGGAGTCAATGGGGGAGAAGGATCTGGGGGAGAGGGATCTGGGGAGAAGGATCTGGGGGAATCAATGGTGACAAAGGATCTAGGGGGGGAGCCTGTGGTGGAGAAGGATCTGATGGGGGCTGTGGTAGAGGAGGATCTGGGGGAGTCAATAGTGGAGAAGGATCTGGGGGGGGCAGTAGTGAAGGATCTGGGGGGAATCAATGGTGGAGAAGGATCTGGGGGAGTCAATAGTGGAGAAGGATCTGGGGGGGGGCAGTAGTGAAGGATCTGGGGGAATCAATGGTGGAGAAGGATCTGGGGGAGTCAATAGTGGAGAAGGATCTGGGGGGGGTGGCAGTAGTGAAGGATCTGGGGGGAATCAATGGTGGAGAAGGATCTGGGGGAGTCAATAGTGGAGAAGGATCTGGGGGGGGGGCAGTAGTGAAGGAACTGGGGGGAATCAATGGTGGAGAAGGATCTGGGGGAGTCAATAGTGGAGAAGGATCTGGGGGGGGGCAGTAGTGAAGGATCTGGGGGAATCAATGGTGGAGAAGGATCTGGGGGAGTCAATAGTGGAGAAGGATCTGGGGGGGGCAGTAGTGAAGGATCTGGGGGGAATCAATGGTGGAGAAGGATCTGGGGGAGTCAATAGTGGAGAAGGATCTGGGGGGGGGGGGCAGTAGTGAAGGATCTGGGGGGAATCAAGGGTGGAGAAGGATCTGGGGAGTCAATGGTGGAGAAGGATCTGGGGGAGTCAATAGTGGAGAAGGATCTGGGGGGGGGGGGGGGCAGTAGTGAAGGATCTGGGGGGAATCAATGGTGGAGAAGGATCTGGGGGAGTCAATAGTGGAGAAGGATCTGGGGGGGGGGCAGTAGTGAAGGATCTGGGGGGATCAATGGTGGAGAAGGATCTGGGGGGAGTCAATAGTGGAGAAGGATCTGGGGGGGGGGCAGTAGTGAAGGATCTGGGGGGAATCAATGGTGGAGAAGGATCTGGGGGAGTCAATAGTGGAGAAGGATCTGGGGGGGGGCAGTAGTGAAGGATCTGGGGGGAATCAATGGTGGAGAAGGATCTGGGGAGTCCATAGTGGAGAAGGATCTGGGGGGGGGGGCAGTAGTGAAGGATCTGGGGGGGAATCAATGGTGGAGAAGGATCTGGGGGAGTCAATGGTGGAGAAGGATCTGGGGGAGTCAATAGTGGAGAAGGATCTGGGGGGGGGGGGGGGGAGGCAGAATCAATGGTGGAGAAGGATCTGGGGGGAGTCAATGGTGGAGAAGGATCTGGGGGAGTCAATAGTGGAGAAGGATCTGGGGGAGTCATCTAGTCAATAGTGGAGAAGGATCTGGGGGGGGGGGGGGGGACGGAGTGGTGAAGGATCTGGGGGGGCAGTGGTTAAGGATCTGGAGGAATGAAAGGTGGAGAAGGATCTGTGGGAATCAATGGGGGAGAAGGATCTGGGGGAGTCAATGGGGGAGAAGGATCTGGGGGGGGGGTGGGGGAGAAGGATGTGGGGGAGTCAATGGGAAGGAAGGATCTGGGGGAGTCAATGGGGGAGAAGGATCTGGGGGAATCAATGGTGGAGAAGGATCTGGGAGGTAGTCAATGGTGACAAAGGATCTAGGGGAGGAGTCAGTGGCGGAGAAGGATCTGGGGGGAGCCTGTGGTGGAGAAGGATCTGATGGGGGCTGTGGTAGAGGAGGATCTGGGGGAGTCAGTGGTAGAGGAGGATCTGGGGGGATCAATAGTGGAGAAGGATCTGGGGGGGGGGCAGTAGTGAAGGATCTGGGGGGAATCAATGGTGGAGAAGGATCTGGGGCCGTAGGAGGAGGAGAGAGATGGATAGAGGACAATTCGGGTGTTAGGGTTTGTTTGCAGCCACAGCTGCAGAAGGAAAGCACCGCCCACCCCCACATGGTGACCCCTTGGCTCAGAGCATCTGTCACTATTTCTCTTCCCCCCCCCCCAGTTCCTGTGTTTTCCAGTAAAACATAGGAACTGGGGGGGGGGGGCAGAAAAATGGCAGCAGTTGCTCTGGACTGAGGAGTCACATTGTGAAATTATTGTCTGTAGCAGGAGGCAGTTTGTTGGGGGAAGGGCTGGAGAGCAATACAATAATGAGTGTCTGCAGCCAACTGTGAAGCATGGTGGAGGTTTCTTGCAAGTTTGGGGGCTGCATTTCTGCCAATGGAGTTGGAGATTTGGTCAGAATGGATGGTGTCCTCAATGCTGAGAAATCCAGGCGGATACTTCTCCATCAGGGAGGCGTGTGATTGACCCCAAAATTTATTCTGCAGCAGGACAACCACCCCAAACATCTTCAGTGTACATGAGTCATCCTGGAAGTGATGATTTGGCCTGGAGTCTGCCTGGGATGAAGGTTTGGAGGCAGCCGACATCTGCAGAAGATCTGTACATAGAACAACCTACCCGCCGTAGAACCACCTACCCGCCATAGAACCACCTACCCATCAGAGAACCACCTACCCGCAATAGAACCACCTACCTGCCATAGAACCACCTACCCGCCATAGAACCACCTACCCGCCATAGAACCACCTACCCATCATAGAACCACCTACCTGCCATAGAACCACCTACCCGCCATAGAACCACCTACCCATCATAGAACCATCTACCTGCCATAGAACCACCTACCCGCCATAGAACCACCTACCTGCCATAGAACCACCTACCTGTCATAGAACCACCTACCCGCCATAGAACCACCTACCCGCCATAGAACCACCTACCCATCATAGAACAACCTACCCATCATAGAACAACCTACCCATCATAGAACCACCTACCTGTCATAGAACCACCTACCCGCCATAGAACCACCTACCCATCATAGAACAATATAAAATGAACAACTGCGCTGCAAATAATTGTGCACTGGTGACACTGATTAATATAAACCAACATACATTAGGGTTGACACAGTAATTTTACACCTCCTTGTAACTTAATAGTATCAAGTTCCATGAAGTCCGTGATAACATAAAACAATCGTGTAAAATCAAAAAATGGAAAAAACAATCAATAGTGATCGATTGTTCTTATAAAGATCAATGTGATTTGTGGAAAACACAATAAACATATAAAAAGTTCCAGAGACTCCACAGTGCTCTCATTCAATAGACAGCAGCTCAAAGGGTGATCCAGATGGAAACAAGAAAACACCTCCACCGTCCAGTCACACTGACCCTTACCGGATTGTGCGACCCCCTGTCACAGAGGTCACACTGGCTTGTGGCTTTAATCCCGGCCAGGGAAATCCAGAGACTTTACCAGGTTGCTCAGAATGGATGGTATGGGCTCAGATAAGGTCAAACAGGGAACATGGAACGAAAGAGACAGTCCATAGTGTACCTCAGTCTCAATGCAGAGAATGGAACTCACATTCTCTGCATTGAGACTGAGGTACACTATGGACTGTCTCTTTCGTTCCATGTTCCCTGTTTGACCTTATCTGAGCCCATACCATCCATTCTGAGCAACCTGGTAAAGTCTCTGGATTTCCCTGGCCGGGATTAAAGCCACAAGCCAGTGTGACCTCTGTGACAGGGGGTCGCACAATCCGGTAAGGGTCAGTGTGACTGGACGGTGGAGGTGTTTTCTTGTTTCCATCTGGATCACCCTTTGAGCTGCTGTCTATTGAATGAGAGCACTGTGGAGTCTCTGGAACTTTTTATATGTTTATTGTGTTTTCCACAAATCACATTGATCTTTATAAGAACAATCGATCACTATTGATTGTTTTTTCCATTTTTTGATTTTACACGATTGTTTTATGTTATCACGGACTTCATTGAACTTGATACTATTAAGTTACAAGGAGGTGTAAAATTACTGTGTCAACCCTAATGTATGTTGGTTTATATTAATCTGTGTCACCAGTGCACAATTATTTGCAGCGCAGTTGTTCATTTTATATTGGTCTTGTTGGTGTGGGTATCTCACATTTACAACTGCAGCAGCCTGTTTAATTTTTAGTTTTCATTTGGTTTTTATTTTTTATTTTTCACAATTTTTTCTATAATCAATGTTATGGGATATTATTCATAGTAAATTTTGGGACAGCGCAGTATTCTTCACACTTTTTTTCCATCATAGAACAACCTACCCATCATAGAACCACCTACCCGCCATAGAACCACCTACCCGCCATAGAACCACCTACCCATCATAGAACAACCTACCCATCATAGAACCACTCACCTGCCATAGAACCATCTACCTGCCACAGAACAACCTACCTGTCATAGAACCACCTACTTGCCATAGAACCACCTACCCATCATAGAACAACCTACCTGCCATAGAACAACCTACCCGTCGTAGAACAACCTACCTGCCGTACTACAACCTACCCGCCATAGAACAACCTACCCGCCATAGAACAACCTACTCACCATAGAACAACCTACCCGTCATAGAACCACCTACCCGTCATAGAACCACCTACCCGTCATAGAACCACCTACCTTCCAAGTTCCTTCAACAACTGTGTGCAAGTCTACCTAGAAGAAGGCAATGGAGGGGGAGGGGGGATATTGATTGGATTTCTCTTCTCTTTATTTACTTTCCATTTTTTTTTATTGATAAACATAAACTATTAACACTTTGATGTCTGGAAGTATCACACCTGCCTAAGGCTGCAGTACCCGGCTTGGGTATTAGACTCTTATGCTATTTTCTCCTTGGCAGGAAGTTGGATCTGGTGTTGGACAATGCCCCACTGACCCACATAAGACGCGGATTCTAGAGTAACCAAGTGATTTTTGGCCTTATGGGAGTTTAAATTTGTAGTGGAACATCCAACCAGGAGAACAACTCTAGAACGTTGATGCCGTCTCTATGGTGCAGAGTGTCCCACATTCCCTCAAACACTCCTTGGTCAGGAGGGGGATATGTACAGGACACAAGGGATAGGCCCTGGATAGAAGACATGTGTGCCTATTAGACATGTGCAATTCGTTTAGTTTTTTTCGTTCGTTCGTTTTCGTACGAATGAACGAATCGTACAAATCCGAAAAAAAATGAAAATCCGAAAAAAACCAAATTAGAAACAACGAATGAAGAAAAACGAAAAAAGGAACAATGAAAATGAACGAAAAAATTCATACATTCGTAACTTTTTTTTGTTGTTGAATTGGTAATTTTCCGTGTCCCTTACAATGGCGCTGCTTAACGTGCTTCGAATAGATTGAACGAAAAAATTCGTACATTCGTAACTTTTTTTTTTCGATTCGTAAATTATTAAAATGTAATAATAGCACACATTACATAAAATTATGAATTATGCTCCGATTACGAATGTACGAATAAATACGAATGCGTCCGAATTTCGAAATAAACGAAAATTAAACAAACGAAAAAACGAATCAACGAAAAAATAACTTACGAATGTACGAATCGTTACGAATCCGAACACCGACGACTTACGAATGTACGAATCAACGGAAACGAAAAAAAATGAATTTTTTTGTTGTGCACATGTCTAGTGCCCATTCTTTAGGTTGTATTCCCTTTTGAGGGGGAGAAAAAAAAGCACTGTGAAGTACTCAAGAATTTTCACCCACGCAGGGGGAGGAGATCCGGGTTGATCTGGTAAAGAGGGAAACCTGATTTCTATGTAGCGGGGACACTTTGCAAGGTGTCCGCTTTGTGTAAAATTCGTTATTTTTCTCTCAAAAACAGTAAAGGGGTTCTGAGAGTTAATTATGTAGGCTGACCTTGGCATCAGTCTGGCTGGGCTGTGTTAGGGTTCTGCCTGGTCATGTGTACAGTGAGGTGCCCATGACAGGCTTAGAACCAGGCCTGGTTGGACGTTTTGGGTATCAACATTCCCAGGAGCCAATCAGTGAGTGTGTTTAGCCCCGCTGAGGAGTCTGGGGAAGGGTACTTAAGATGCTGGGAGTCACGCGTGCGGGGTTAGTTCGTGTGGCCAGTGTGCCTGTTCCTGGATCCGGACCAGGGTAGCCCCGCGGGGGGGTCCCGCTCACGGGAGGGCGTGTGCCGCCCCGCAGCATGGTTAGTCTGACTGGCCCCACAGACCTGGGGCAAGAGTCCATCTGTTCCCGAGTCTCGGAACCGGCTGGTCCGAGGCGCAGTAACTGAGGGAGGATTCAAGGCGTCCGGGTGCGCTCTCAACCTGGAGGGGCACCGCAGCTCGTGTAAGCGACCGGGGGAGGACTCTTCGGAGGAGGGCCAACAAGCTGGCATCCCAAGAAGTGCCCGGTTGCTGGGTTGTCAAGGACACTAGAGAATCCACGCTTCCCCAATACTGCCAAGGAGACGGATAACGTCCAGGTACTGAGGAAAGGTTCCTGTTTTCTTCTGATTGCTACTTTAACTCAGAGACTTTGTCAATTCTGAATTCAAGTGCTGACTGCCATAATCTCTGGCTAGAGATTTTTTCAGCTTTGAAGCGCCCAGCTGCGAGTGGCTACTCTCTGGGTTGGCATTAGAGACTTTCACATATTTAGCAGTTCAAGGTGCCTGAGTTTCTTCACCCTTGCCCTCTGTTCCCACATGAGACTGTGTCTGTTGGATGTTACCCCTGCAAATAAAAACCTTTCTAAAGGACTTTTATGGTGTCAGCGTTGGGTACTAACCCTGGGAACCCCTAGACCTGGAGGAACAAGCCAAGCGGAGGTAACCGGTAAGCCCAAAAGTCAAGGCCGCCCCATAGAGGGTTATGGCCGCTACATATAGTTTTCCCAGGATTGTGAAGTCCTGATATGGGGCCCGGAATTTGAAGGCTCAGAGAGCTTTTGGTTGAGAAAAGAGCCTTTAACCCCGACTACGGGGTACTGCGGTCCTGACAGGGTAAGCCTGCCTGCAAGAGGGGCTGAAAAGAGCGGGAAGCAGTCAGCAGGTGTCTGTGGGGTGTTGAGGGGAACACAGTTGTGAGAGGACTCGGAACTGTCTGGGTAGTGGGGCACTGCCCGGACGCCCCTTTTCCTGGACCTCGAAGCCGGTGGGAACCTTAAACCCTGGTGTGGGATCAGGCTTAGCTGGCGGTGAGCCGAAGGTTTGATTTATACTAGAAGTTGATGGACTGTTGTGTATTTTGTTTTTATTAATGCTGAATTAAAATTTTGCCTGTTTTTGAAAAAAAAAAGATTGTTTTTACTTTTACCAACACGACCGTCTGGTGATCAGAACAGAATACTCCGAACAGTCTAAATATTGACTTCATGTCAACGATCGGAGGAATGTGTGTTTTTTTCTCGCAGAAGATAAAATATTAGTTGCAGAGGGATGAAAATAATTCTTTCCCATAATACAGATTTTGGGCGACGCGTTGAAATAAAACGTTATGTGTGAGTAGTAGAGAATCTCTGAGAGATCCACAGAACCGTCTTATGGAGACTCCTCGCAACATGGGGCGACTGGACTTGTTGTGATCGGACTGATGTGTTTGGTGTAGAAAATCTTATTCCTGAATAGGGTTGTCCCGATACCACTTTTTTAAGACCGAGTACAAGTACCGATACTTTTTTTCAAGTACTCGCCGATACCGATTGCTGATACTTTTTTTTTTTTTTTTAATGTCATGTGACAGTTTTCAAAGCACAATACAGATTAGGTGGCACTGACATGCAGCACTGATAGGATTAGGTGGCACTGATGAGCACTGACAGGTGGCGGGCACTGACAGATGGCAATGACAGGTGGCTGGCACTGAAAGGTGGCTGGCACGGACAGGTGGTACTAACAGATGGCGGGCACTGACAGATGGCACTGATGGCAAGCACTGACAGGTGGCACTGATAGTGGGCACTGACAGGTGGTACAGACAGATGGCGGGCACTGACAGGAAGCTGGCACTGACAGATGGCACTGATGACGAGCACTGACAGGTGGCTGGCACTGATAGATGGAATTGATAGGTGGCGCTGGCACTGACAGGTGGCTGGCACTGATGAGCGGCACTTATGGACATTGGGCACTGATAGGTGGCATTTATGAGCACTGATGGACTGCCTGCGACAGCCCCTCATGGTACTCCTTGCACTCGGCCGCATAAAAGCAGCAGCGGCCATCTTGTTACACCCACCCCAGATGTTTTGGAACTACATTTCCCATGATGCTCAACTACACTGCAGACAAGCGCCTTGAGGCCATTCAGTTCGCAGTTGCAGCGCTATACAAGTCTTTCATTCATTCAGTGCATGAGCATCATGGGAAATGTAGTTCCAAAACACCTGGGGTACCAAGGTTCGCCATCACTGATATAACACATAGTAAAATATACAAAGTTTGTATAGATGGTGCGCAAAATCAACCTTATTGATGTAACAGATCGTAATTATAAGTATGACGATGTTAATGCATCCAATGCATACTGTGCATATACACCATTGCCAGCAGGTCCAAAGTGGTCAATAATATATGAAGAAAATATATATAGTCTAAGTGGATAAGTGATCCAAGTGACTGATGAATAAAATATGCGTATAAAAACGGTGAATAAATAAATAAAATATATCATAAAATATGCGTATAAAAACGGTGAATAAATAAATAAAATATATCAAACGTGCAGATAGAAAATACTCCAAAAAATGACACTAGGCAGCTTAATGTCATTAATATGTGTGGTGAAAAGATGTGCTCAAAGGTGAATAAACCAGTATTAAAATGTTTGATACAATAATAAATAAATTGATCAATCAATATTGGTTACTTCCTTTAAACAATAAAGGATTGGATGTGTGTGTGTGTGCTCCGTGAATAAAGAGCACCTGAGCACTTATCCACTTAGACTAAAGTCCCATACACACGGTCGGATTTTCCGATGGATTCTGTCCTATCAGACAATGTTGTCGGAAATTCCGACCGTGTGTAGGCACCATCGGACAGTTTCCATCGGATTGTCCGACGGACAAAGTCCTATCTCCTGCTGGATTTTTTGACAACAAAGTCCGATCACACCAAATCCGATCGTGTGTAGCGAATTCCGACGGACAAAGTGCTACGCATGCTCAGATCACATTACAAGACCAAAGCTATTGGCTACTAGCCTCTACGTAGTCCCGTCGTAGGCAACAAACGTCACCACGTTCAGAATGATTGGATTTTCCGACAACTTTGTCCGACCGTGTGTACGCAAAACCAACATCGGACAAAGTACGACGGACATGATCCGACGGACCTGGTTCTCGGATAATCCGAGCGTGTGTGGGGGGCTTTAGACTCCGTGCTCGTTATTCACGGAGCACACACACACATCCAATCCTTTATTGTTTAAAGGAAGTAACCAATATTGATTGATCAATTTATTTATTATTGTATCAAACATTTTAATACTGGTTTGTTCACCTTTGAGCACATCTTTTCACCACACATATTAATGACATTAAGCTGCCTAGTGTCATTTTTTGGAGTATTTTCTATCTGCACGTTTGATTTTTTTTTATTTATTTATTCACCGTTTTTAACGCATATTTTATTCATCAGTCACTTGGATCACTTATCCACTTAGACTATATATTTTCTTCATATATTATTGACCACTTTGGATCTGCTGGCAATGGTGTATATGCACAGTATGCATTGGATGCATTAACATCGCCATACTTATAATTTCGATCTATTACATCAATAAGGTTGATTTTGCGCGCCATCTATACAAACTTTGTATATTTTACTATATCTTTTTAAGTGTGGGAACACTTTTTGGTGGGAGCTGCATTTCATTTAGCCATCTTATTTGATTTTATCAGGTTTTATGGTCTTTTTATACATACCAGCGCTTTAGTATCTTTTTTTTACTATTGATATAACACATGACCACTTGGGGTGGAACCATCCTTAGGGCTCAATGTGAAAGGTGGAACCGTTGTGTGCGTAAGAGGGTGAGGGGTGGATGTGCACTACGCGCCCCCATATCTATAGCAGAATCCTTCATACACCCCCATATCTATTTCAGCTACCTCCCATATACTTTAATATCTATACCAGTTCCCTCCATACACCATCAGTCATAATTATAAACTCAAACAACATCTTCTGCAAGAGATCAAAAAGAACCAAAGCGTTTATTGTCATTATTATTATTGTGTACATTTCCTGAGAATCAATTGTATGGCAGACAAAACATACTACTACTATCTATGCAATAAAGTCATGTCAGCGCGTCAGGTTGGTGTGTCCTGATCTCAGTGTGTTAGGAGCAGAGGCCGTTGAGTCCTGATCTCAGTGTGTTAGGAGCAGAGGCCGTTGAGTCCTGATCTCTGTGTTAGGAGGAGAAGTCGTGGGTCCTGATCTTGGTGTGTTAGGAGGTCGTCGAGTCCTGATATCAGTGTATTAGGAGGAGAGGTCGGTGGGGCATGGTCTTGGTGTGTTAGGAGGTCATTGAGTCCTGATCCTGGTGTATAATGAGGTTGGTGGGTCCTCCTGATCTCTGTGTTAGGAGGAGAGGTCTGTAGGTCATGATCTCGGTGTATAATGAGGTCGTGGGTCCTGATCTCAGTGTATTAGGAGGAAGAGGTCGGTGTGTCCTGATCTCGGTGTATTATGAGGTCGGTAACTCTTAATCACAGTGTATTATGAAGTCTGTGGGTCCTGATCTCAGTATATTAGGAAGAGAGGATGGTGAGTCCTGAGCTCGGTGTGTTAGGAGGTCGTTGAGTCCTGATCTCGGTGCATTATGAGGTCGGTGAGTCTTAATCACTGTGTATGATGAAGTCTGTGGGTCCTGATCTCAGTGTATTAGGAGGAAGAGGTCGGCGAGTCCTGATCTTGGTGTATTATGAGGTCGGTGACTCTTAATCACTGTGTATTATGAAGTCTGTGGGTCCTGATCTCAGTGTATTAGGAGGAAGAGGTCGGCGAGTCCTGATCTCGGTGTATTATGAAGTCTGTGGATCCTGATCTTGGTGTATTATGAAGTCTGTGGGTCCTGATCTCAGTGTATTAGGAGGAAGAGGTCGGCGAGTCCTGATCTCGGTGTATTATGAAGTCTGTGGATCCTGATCTCGGTGTATTATGAAGTCTGTGGGTCCTGATCTCAGTGTATTATGAAGTCTGTGGGTCCCGATCTCAGTGTATTAGGAGGAAGAGGTCGGCGAGTCCTGATCTCGGTGTATTATGAAATACGTGGATGTAAGTAGGAGTCACGGTGAGTTGTCTGTTGTCGCAGTTTGTTGTATAGAGATGATTTATTATAGCAGATGATGTGATCCGGAGATTGGTGGGTTGCGATTAGTTGGCCACCATCACTGCAGTGTTCTGGATCAGCCTGAAATGAAGAAACAGAATGTCAGAGACACCAGAGTACCACGTGGGGAGACAGAGAGGCTGATGGGAGTTTTACTCACATGATGGAAGGACACTTGGTGGAGAATCTAGAAAACAAAATGAGAATATTCAGCCAATGCATTAATCTTCCTGTGTATGGTGTTATTGGGTACATTCTGGGTTATGATGTCATATTATGATGTCACAGAGGCAGTACTGGGATGTATAAGACAGAAGTAGGCCAGACATGAAGATTGTCCTCCTGCGCTTCTGTCACTGGAGGCTTCTGGTAAAAGGGTTGAACTGGGACCACCAGTACAACAGACACATTTTCTGCTTTAGAGAAGCTTCTTTGGAATGATGAAGTGCAGTGAGGGTAGTATGAGGGACAGTAATGTACAAGAGACTCTGAAAAGGTCACTCACAACCTCTGTGGATGCCGAACTCCATTAGTGAGAATTTGCCGGTAATGTAACCTATGCATGGACATGGTATGGCCCTTACCTGATGGAGTACCTTTACAGTTCTTCTGAGCGAAACCAGACACAACTCCCGGTGCAGATTTTATGATCTGGGGTAACGGGATGGACAACAGACTCTTCAGATAACACGTGTCCCTGCCAGGAAATCAGGACATGAGACATCAGAAGACATTTCCCCAAAAGAAGAAGAATCGTTCAGTGTCTATTATAAACCCCTTCTGAGCTGAATACATTTTGATAGATGAAGAAAGATAGACCAAGAAGTCACCAGGGTCCCACCTAGGGTCACCTGGGTCACACCTAGGGTCACCAGAGAAGTCACCTGGGTCCCACCTAGGGTCACCAGAGAAGTCACCTGGGTCACACCTAGGGTCACCAGAGTAGTCACCTGGGTCACACCTAGGGTCACCAGAGAAGTCACCTGGGTCACACCTAGGGTCACCAGAGAAGTCACCTGGGTCACACCTAGGGTCACCAGAGAAGTCACCTGGGTCCCACCTAGGGTCACCAGAGAAGTCACCTGGGTCACACCTAGGGTCACCAGAGAAGTCACGTGGGTCACACCTAGGGTCACCAGAGAAGTCACCTGGGTCACACCTAGGGTCACCAGAGACGTCACCTGGGTCCCACCTAGGGTCACCAGAGAAGTCACCTGGGTCACACCTAGGGTCACCAGAGAAGTCACCTGGGTCACACCTAGGGTCACCAGAGAAGTCACCTGGGTCACACCTAGGGTCACCAGAGACGTCACCTGGGTCCCACCTAGGGTCACCAGAGAAGTCACCTGGGTCACACCTAGGGTCACCAGAGAAGTCACCTGGGTCACACCTAGGGTCACCAGAGAAGTCACCTGGGTCACACCTAGGGTCACCAGAGAAGTCACCTGGGTCACACCTAGGGTCACCAGAGAAGTCACCTGGGTCACCAGAGAAGTCACCTGGGTCACACCTAGGGTCACCAGAGAAGTCACCTGGGTCACACCTAGGGTCACCAGAGAAGTCACGTGGGTCACACCTAGGGTCACCAGAGAAGTCACCTGGGTCACACCTAGGGTCACCAGAGACGTCACCTGGGTCCCACCTAGGGTCACCAGAGAAGTCACCTGGGTCACACCTAGGGTCACCAGAGAAGTCACCTGGGTCACACCTAGGGTCACCAGAGAAGTCACCTGGGTCACACCTAGGGTCACCAGAGACGTCACCTGGGTCCCACCTAGGGTCACCAGAGAAGTCACCTGGGTCACACCTAGGGTCACCAGAGAAGTCACCTGGGTCACACCTAGGGTCACCAGAGAAGTCACCTGGGTCACACCTAGGGTCACCAGAGAAGTCACCTGGGTCACACCTAGGGTCACCAGAGAAGTCACCTGGGTCACCAGAGAAGTCACCTGGGTCACACCTAGGGTCACCAGAGTAGTCACCTGGGTCACACCTAGGGTCACCAGAGAAGTCACCTGGGTCCCACCTAGGGTCACCAGAGAAGTCACCTGGGTCCCACCTAGGGTCACCAGAGAAGTCACCTGGGTCACACCTAGGGTCACCAGAGTAGTCACCTGGGTCACACCTAGGGTCACCGGAGAAGTCACCTGGTTTAATCGGATTACAGAATTGGCATGGAGCTCATCCCCAATAATGCTTCCAAAATTGATAACCAAAGAAGTCACTTGGGTCCCACCCAGGGTCACCAGAGAAGTCACCTGGATTAATCAGGTAACAGAACTGGCATGGAGCTCATCCCCAATAAAGTCACCATCATGGGACACTAGAGAAGTCAACTGGGTCACACATACGATCACCAGGAGTGATTGGCATGGAGCTCATCCCCCAATAAAGTCACCATCATGGGTTACTAGAGAAATCAACTGGGTCACACATACGATCACCAGGATTGATTGGCATGGAGCTCATCCCCCAATAAAGTCACCATCATGGGTTACTAGAGAAGTCAACTGGGTCGCACATAAGATCACCAGGATTGATTGGCATGGAGCTCATCCCCAATAAAGTCACCGTCATGGGTCACTAGAGAAGTCAACTGGGTCACACATAAGATCACCAGGATTGATTGGCATGGAGCTCATCCCCAATAAAGTCACCATCATGGGTTACTAGAGAAGTCACTTGGGTCCCACCCAGGGTCCCCTTGATGAATCAGTAATAGAATTGACATGGCGCTCATCCCAATAAAACCACCACCATGGATCACTAGAGAGGTCACATGGTTCGCACATAAGATCACCAGGATTATTTCGATAACAGAATTTGCATTGAGCTCATATTCAATAAAGTCACATGGATCACTAAGGAAGTCACCTGGGTCCCACCTAAAGTCACCAGAGAAGTGATAAGTAGGAGAAGTCAACTGGGTCATACATACGATCACCAGGATTGATTGGCATGGAGCTCATCCCCAATAAAGTCATCATCATGGGTCACTAGAGAAGTCAACTGGGTCGCACATAAGATCACCAGGAGTGATTGGCATGGAGCTCATCCCCAATAAAGTCATCATCATGGGTCACTAGAGAAGTCAACTGGGTCACACATAAGATCACCAGGAGTGATTGGCATGGAGCTCATCCCCAATAAAGTCACCGTCATGGATCACTAGAGAAGTCAACTGGGTCACACAAGATCACCAGGAGTGATTGGCATGGAGCTCATCCCCAATAAAGTCACCGTCATGGATCACTAGAGAAGTCAACTGGGTCACATATAAGATCACCAGGAGTGATTGGCATGGAGCTCATCCCCAATAAAGTCATCATCATGGGTCACTAGAGAAGTCACCTGGGTCACACATAAGATCACCAGGAGTGATTGGCATGGAGCTCATCCCCAATAAAGTCATCATCATGGGTCACTAGAGAAGTCAACTGGGTCACACATAAGATCACCAGGAGTGATTGGCATGGAGCTCATCCCCAATAAAGTCATCATCATGGGTCACTAGAGAAGTCAACTGGGTCACACATAAGATCACCAGGAGTGATTGGCATGGAGCTCATCCCCAATAAAGTCATCATCATGGGTCACTAGAGAAGTCAACTGGGTCACACATAAGATCACCAGGAGTGATTGGCATGGAGCTCATCCCCAATAAAGTCACCGTCATGGGTCACTAGAGAAGTCACCTGGGTCACACATAAGATCACCAGGAGTGATTGGCATGGAGCTCATCCCCAATAAAGTCACCGTCATGGGTCACTAGAGAAGTCACCTGGGTCACATATAAGATCACCAGGAGTGATTGGCATGGAGCTCATCCCCAATAAAGTCATCATCATGGGTCACTAGAGAAGTCAACTGGGTCACACATAAGATCACCAGGATTGATTGGCATGGAGCTCATCCCCAATAAAGTCACCGTCATGGATCACTAGAGAAGTCAACTGGGTCACACAAGATCACCAGGAGTGATTGGCATGGAGCTCATCCCCAATAAAGTCACCGTCATGGATCACTAGAGAAGTCAACTGGGTCACATATAAGATCACCAGGAGTGATTGGCATGGAGCTCATCCCCAATAAAGTCACCGTCATGGGTCACTAGAGAAGTCAACTGGGTCACATATAAGATCACCAGGAGTGATTGGCATGGAGCGCATCCCCAATAAAGTCACCGTCATGGATCACTAGAGAAGTCAACTGGGTCACACATAAGATCACCAGGAGTGATTGGCATGGAGCGCATCCCCAATAAAGTCACCGTCATGGATCACTAGAGAAGTCAACTGGGTCACACATAAGATCACCAGGAGTGATTGGCATGGAGCTCATCCCCAATAAAGTCAGCGTCATGGATCACTAGAGAAGTCAACTGGGTCACATATAAGATCACCAGGATTGATTGGCATGGAGCTCATCCCCAATAAAGTCACTGTCATGGGTCACTAGAGAAGTCAACTGGGTCACACATAAGATCACCAGGAGTGATTGGCATGGAGCTCATCCCCAATAAAGTCACTGTCATGGGTCACTAGAGAAGTCACCTGGGTCACATATAAGATCACCAGGAGTGATTGGCATGGAGCTCATCCCCAATAAACTCACCATCATGGGTCACTAGAGAAGTCAACTGGGTCACATATAAGATCACCAGGATTGATTGGCATGGAGCTCATCCCCAATAAAGTCATCATCATGGGTCACTAGAGAAGTCACCTGGGTCACACATAAGATCACCAGGAGTGATTGGCATGGAGCTCATCCCCAATAAAGTCACCATCATGGGTCACTAGAGAAGTCACTTGGGTCACATATAAGATCACCAGGATTGATTGGCATGGAGCTCATCCCCAATAAAGTCACCATCATGGGTCACTAGAGAAGTCACTTGGGTCACATATAAGATCACCAGGATTGATTGGCATGGAGCTCATCCCCAATAAAGTCACCATCATGGGTCACTAGAGAAGTCAACTGGGTCGCACATAAGATCACCAGGATTGATTGGCATGGAGCTCATCCCCAATAAAGTCACCGTCATGGATCACTAGAGAAGTCAACTGGGTCGCACATAAGATCACCAGGATTGATTGGCATGGAGCTCATCCCCAATATCATCCCCAATAAAGTCACCGTCATGGGTCACTAGAGAAGTCAACTGGGTCACACATAAGATCACCAGGAGTGATTGGCATGGAGCTCATCCCCAATAAAGTCACCGTCATGGGTCACTGGAGAAGTCACCTGGGTCACACATAAGATCACCAGGAGTGATTGGCATGGAGCTCATCCCCAATAAAGTCATCATCATGGGTCACTAGAGAAGTCAACTGGGTCACACATAAGATCACCAGGAGTGATTGGCATGGAGCTCATCCCCAATAAAGTCACCATGATGGGTCACTGGAGAAGTCACCTGGGTCACACATAAGATCACCAGGAGTGATTGGCATGGAGCTCATCCCCAATAAAGTCATCATCATGGGTCACTAGAGAAGTCAACTGGGTCACACATAAGATCACCAGGAGTGATTGGCATGGAGCTCATCCCCAATAAAGTCACCGTCATGGGTCACTAGAGAAGTCAACTGGGTCGCACATAAGATCACCAGGAGTGATTGGCATGGAGCTCATCCCCAATAAAGTCACCGTCATGGATCACTAGAGAAGTCAACTGGGTCACACATAAGATCACAAGGAGTGATTGGCATGGAGCTCATCCCCAATAAAGTCACCGTCATGGGTCACTAGAGAAGTCACTTGGGTCCCACCCAGGGTCCCCTTGATGAATCAGTAACAGAATTGACATGGCACTCATCCCAATAAAACCACCACCATGGATCACTAGAGAGGTCACATGGTCCGCACATAAGATCACCAGGATTATTTTGATAACAGAATTGGCATTGAGCTCATATCCAATAAAGTCACATGGATCACTAAGGAAGTCACCTGGGTCCCACCTAAAGTCACCAGAGAAGTCACCTGGATTAATCAGATAACAGAACTGGCATTGAGCTCATCCCCAATAAAGTCACCGTCATGGATCACTAGAGAAGTCACTTGGGTCACACATAAGATCACCAGGAGTGATTGGCATGGAGCTCATCCCCAATAAAGTCACCATCATGGATCACTAGAGAAGTCACTTGGGTCACACATAAGATCACCAGGAGTGATTGGCATGGAGCTCATCCCCAATAAAGTCACCATCATGGGTCACTAGAGAAGTCAACTGGGTCACATATAAGATCACCAGGAGTGATAGGTAAGGAGCTCATCCCCAATAAAGTCACCATCATG
Source organism: Lithobates sylvaticus (assembly GCA_028564925.1). NCBI lineage: Eukaryota > Metazoa > Chordata > Amphibia > Anura > Ranidae > Lithobates > Lithobates sylvaticus. The sequence goes on along the minus strand of CM053026.1, from coordinate 1,197,156 downwards.
GGTCACTAGAGAAGTCACCTGGGTCACATATAAGATCACCAGGAGTGATTGGCATGGAGCTCATCCCCAATAAAGTCACCGTCATGGATCACTAGAGAAGTCAACTGGGTCACACATAAGATCACCAGGAGTGATTGGCATGGAGCTCATCCCCAATAAAGTCACCGTCATGGGTCACTAGAGAAGTCACCTGGGTCACATATAAGATCACCAGGAGTGATTGGCATGGAGCTCCTCCCCAATAAAGTCACCGTCATGGGTCACTAGAGAAGTCACCTGGGTCACATATAAGATCACCAGGAGTGATTGGCATGGAGCTCCTCCCCAATAAAGTCATCATCGTGGATCACTAGAGAAGTCACTTGGGTCCCCTTGATGAATCAGTAACAGAATTGACATGGCGCTCATCCCAATAAAACCACCACCATGGATCACTAGAGAGGTCACATGGTTCGCACATAAGATCACCAGAATTATTTTGATAACAGAATTGGCATTGAGCTCATATCCAATAAAGTCACATGGATCACTAAGGAAGTCACCTGGGTCACATCTAGAGTCACTAGAGAAGTCACCTGGATTAATCGGATAACAGAGTTGACATGGAACTCATCCCCCAGTAATGTTGCCGGATCACCTGGGAAGTCACATGGGTTCCACCCAGTGTCACCAGTGGATCTGCCTGGAATAATCAGGTAACAGAATTGACGTGGAGCTCAATCCTGATGAAGTCCCTAACATAGATCACTAGAGAAGTCGCTGAGGTCCCACGCAGGGTCGCCAACAAAGTCACCTGGATTATTCCGGTAACAGAATTTTCATGGAACTCATTCATTCCCAATAAAGTTACCAGTGGGGACCCGTTGCAGATTTGCTCCCTGAAGCTCCAAGAGGGTTCATTCAATGAGAAATGCTTCCCTGTGATATTTACTTCCAGGCTGTTCTATGCTGCAAAACTATTATGAGGATGACGTTTTGAGTGGATGTAAATTGGTGCGTGGACCTCTGTGGGGGGGGGGGGGCACACTGATGTGGTACTTACGTCTGGTCAGGCAGGATGTTTGGCTCAGTGAAAAAAGTAAAGAACTGGCAGAGGGGGTCGTTGGTGCACATTGATTGACAGTCTTTAAAGGAAGTGGCCTTCAGACTGCGTTCATCAGTCCCGGGAAAGTTTAGACCATCATATTCATCGAGGATACATTCTGCAAAGAGAAATCACATGGAGTCATCTGCGTCCTGAGAGATTTCACCGTCTGTCTCCCTACAGCCTCTAAAGATTCACTCAGGGAGAAGAACCTGCCACAAACCCGTGGAAAGTTCCTCCACCACTTTATTTATGAACAATTCTATAGAAACCAAAGACTTTCTCCACCATGAAAATCACCCAAAGCCAACACATTAATACTAGAAGTGGAAGTTATGCCTCCATCTCCGGGACATGTGCATTGGGTGTGATCTCTAAATTATCATCACATGGGAAATACACTGAGCAAAATTATAAACGCAACACTTTTGTGTTTGCTCCTATTTATCATGAGCTGAACGCAAAGATCTACGACTTTTTCTATGTACGCAAAAGGCTGATTTCTCTCATATATTGTTCACAAATCTGTCTAAATTTGTGTTGGTGAGCACTTCTCCTTTCCCGTGCGCCCCCCCCACCCCCAAAGCACCTTGTCCCCATGTTGATGAGGACAAGGGCCTCTTCCCGACAACCCTGGCCGTTGGTTGTCGGGGTCTGCGAGCGGGGGTTTATCGGAATCTGGGAGCCCCCTTTTATAAGGGGGCCCTCAGATCCCGGCCCCCCACCCTATGTGAATGAGTATGGGGTACGATGTACCCCTACCCATTCACCTAAGGTGTAAAATGTAAAGTAAAAAAAACACCCACACTTCCGTCTTGGGGGGTCTTCTCGCCGGACTCCTCCGCCATTTACCTAGCTCTTTTACCGAGCGGAGAAGTCCGGCTACCTTCTTCGTCGTCGCCGCCGTCGTCTGGGGGTCTCGATCCGCCTTCGGGGGGGTCTTCCGGGGTCTCTTCTGTTCTTGCGGCGGCCGTCGTTCTTCCCCAGGGCACCCCCCATGTTGAGGGCACGCGGCCTGGTATGGCTCAGGAGGGGGGGGGCGCTCGTTCGTCCCCACCCCTTTCCTGGCCGGCCGGGCTGCGTGCTCGGATAAGGGTCTAAGATGGATTTGGGGGGAACCCCCACGCCGTTTTTTCGGCGTGGGGAGTCCCTTTAAATCCATGCCAGGTGACGGAGCTAGCGCGCCGGCATTTACTGCCTACGCTAGCTACGTAACCTGAAGTCACGTGCTAAATGAACGGACTTGCCGATGAGCGGCAAGTCCGTTCATTTCAAAAGTCCGGCGGACTAGCCTACTAACGGCGGGATTGTCCGCCGGACTGCCAAGTCCAGCGGATAATTTTAAAACCAAATTTAAAACTTTGGTCCGCCGGACTTTGGGGAAAAAAAGTCCGCCGACGCCCACACACGAGGGGATTGTCCGCTGGACTTGAGTTCAGAGGATAATCCTGCGGGATAGTCCCTTTGTGTGTACGAGGCATTAGGCTGACCACAGTAAAAGGCCACCCTAAAATGTGCAGTTTTACTGTATTGGGGGATCCCCTATGTGGTGGACTTTTAAGGCACAGAGTTTTTACCCAGAAAAAGGGGTAAAAATTATCTGGGTAAAAACTCTGTGCCTTAAAAGTCCACCACATAGGGGATCCCCCATTCCTTTCTTTCTAATATTGGATGTGGCACAAAATTAAATAACCCCTCATTTTGGGTAGAAGCACTGGCTAAAACTTTTTTACTGTATTGGGGGTCCGGGGGGTCCAAAAAACTAGTAAGTATCTGGTGTGAACACCATTTGCCTCACGCAGTGCAGCACACCTCCTTGGCATAGAGTTGATCAGGTTGTTGATTGTGGCCCGTGGAATGTTGGTCCATTCCTCTTCAATGGCTGTGCCAAGTTGCTGGATATTGGCAGGAACTGTAAAACGCTGTCGTATCCGCCGATCCAGAGCATCCGGAGCATGCTCAATGGGTGACATGTCCGGTGAGTGTGCTGGCCATGCAAGAACTGGGAAGATTTCATCTTCCAGGAATTGTGTACAGATCCTGGCACCACGGGGCCGGGCATTATCATGCTGCGACATGAGGTGATGATCGAGGATGAATGGCACAACAATGGGCCTCAGGATCTCATCACGGTATCTCCATCAATAAAATGCACCTGTGTTCGTTGTCCATAACATACGCCTGCCCATACCATAACCCCACCGCCACCATGGGCCACTCCATCCACAACGTTGACATCAGCAAACCGCTCACCCACATGACCATCACCTCATGTTGCAGCATGATAATGCCCGGCCCCGTGGTGCCAGGATCTGTACACAATTCCTGGAAGCTGAAAACATCCCAGTTCTTGAATGGCCAGCAAACTCACCGGACATGTCACCCATTGAGCATGCTCCGGATGCTCTGGATCGGAGGATACGACAGCGTGTTCCAGTTCCTGCCAATATCCAGCAACTTGGCACAGCCATTGAAGAGGAATGGACCAACATTCCACAGGCCACAATCAACAACCTGATCAACTCTATGCCAAGGAGGTGTGCTGCACTGCGTGAGGCAAATGATGGTCACACCAGATACTGACTGGTTTTCGGACCACCCCCCCAATACAGTAAAACTGCACATTTTATTGTGGCCTTTTATTGTGGCCAGCCTAAGGCACACCTGTGCAATAATCATGCTGTCTAATCAGCATCTGGATATGCCACACCTGTGAGGTGGAGGGATTATCTCGGCAAAGGAGGAGTGCTCACCAACACAGATTTAGACAGATTTGTGAACAATATATGAGAGAAATTGGCCTTTTTTTGTACATAGAATAAGTCATAGATCTTTGTGTTCAGCTCATGATAAATAAGAGCAAACACAAAAGTGTTGCATTTATAATTTTGCTCAGTGTAGATATAGGTAAAGATTTGTACTGACAGAGGCAGCAAATTACAGTTCTAGAGATGACACTTTATAGGATATTAATCGGTTGTGATATTACTGGGTGTAGATCAATGTCGGGATATGGAGGAAGCTGGGTGTAGATCAATGTCGGGATAAGGAGGAAGCTGGGTGTAGATCAATGTTGGGATATGGAGGAAGCTGGGTGTAGATCAATGTCGGGATAGGGAGGAAGCTGGGTGTAGATCAATGTTGGGATAAGGAGGAAGCTGGGTGTAGATCAATGTCGGGATATGGAGGAAGCTGGGTGTAGATCAATGTCGGGATAAGGAGGAAGCTGGGTGTAGATCAATGTCGGGATATGGAGGAAGCTGGGTGTAGATCAATGTCGGGATATGGAGGAAGCTGGGTGTAGGCAATGTCGGGATATGGAGGAAGCTGGGTGTAGATCAATGTCGGGATATGGAGGAAGCTGGGTGTAGATCAATGTCGGGATATGGAGGAAGCTGGGTGTAGATCAATGTTGGGATATGGAGGAAGCTGGGTGTAGATCAATGTCGGGATATGGAGGAAGCTGGGTGTAGATCAATGTTGGGATATGGAGGAAGCTGGGTGTAGATCAATGTTGGGATAAGGAGGAAGCTGGGTGTAGATCAATGTCGGGATATGGAGGAAGCTGGGTGTAGATCAATGTCGGGATAAGGAGGAAGCTGGGTGTAGATCAATGTTGGGATAAGGAGGAAGCTGGGTGTAGATCAATGTCGGGATATGGAGGAAGCTGGGTGTAGATCAATGTCGGGATATGGAGGAAGCTGGGTGTAGATCAATGTTGGGATAAGGAGGAAGCTGGGTGTAGATCAATGTCGGGATAAGGAGGAAGCTGGGTGTAGATCAATGTTGGGATAGGGAGGAAGCTGGGTGTAGATCAATGTTGGGATAGGGAGGAAGCTGGGTGTAGGCAATGTCGGGATAAGGAGGAAGCTGGGTGTAGATCAATGTTGGGATAGGGAGGAAGCTGGGTGTAGATCAATGTCGGGATAAGGAGGAAGCTGGGTGTAGGCAATGTCGGGATAAGGAGGAAGCTGGGTGTAGATCAATGTTGGGATAGGGAGGAAGCTGGGTGTAGGCAATGTCGGGATATGGAGGAAGCTGGGTGTAGATCAATGTCAGGATATGGAGGAAGCTGGGTGTAGATCAATGTTGGGATATGGAGGAAGCTGGGTGTAGATCAATGTCGGGATAAGGAGGAAGCTGGGTGTAGATCAATGTTGGGATAGGGAGGAAGCTGGGTGTAGATCAATGTTGGGATAGGGAGGAAGCTGGGTGTAGGCAATGTCGGGATAAGGAGGAAGCTGGGTGTAGATCAATGTTGGGATAGGGAGGAAGCTGGGTGTAGGCAATGTCGGGATATGGAGGAAGCTGGGTGTAGATCAATGTCAGGATATGGAGGAAGCTGGGTGTAGATCAATGTCAGGCTCAGGAGGAAGCTGGGTGTAGATCAATGTCGGGATATGGAGGAAGCTGGGTGTAGATCAATGTTGGGATAGGGAGGAAGCTGGGTGTAGGCAATGTCGGGATAAGGAGGAAGCTGGGTGTAGATCAATGTTGGGATAAGGAGGAAGCTGGGTGTAGATCAATGTCGGGATAAGGAGGAAGCTGGGTGTAGATCAATGTCGGGATAAGGAGGAAGCTGGGTGTAGATCAATGTTGGGATAAGGAGGAAGCTGGGTGTAGATCAATGTCGGGATAGGGAGGAAGCTGGGTGTAGACCAATGTCGGGATAGGGAGGAAGCTGGGTGTAGATCAATGTCGGGATAGGGAGGAAGCTGGGTGTAGATCAATGTCGGGATAGGGAGGAAGCTGGGTGTAGATCAATGTCGGGATAGGGAGGAAGCTGGGTGTAGACCAATGTCGGGATAGGGAGGAAGCTGGGTGTAGATCAATGTCGGGATAGGGAGGAAGCTGGGTGTAGATCAATGTCGGGATAAGGAGGAAGCTGGGTGTAGATCAATGTTGGGATATGGAGGAAGCTGGGTGTAGGCAATGTTGGGATAAGGAGGAAGCTGGGTGTAGATCAATGTTGGGATATGGAGGAAGCTGGGTGTAGATCAATGTCGGGATAAGGAGGAAGCTGGGTGTAGATCAATGTTGGGATAAGGAGGAAGCTGGGTGTAGATCAATGTTGGGAAAAGGAGGAAGCTGGGTGTAGATCAATGTTGGGATAAGGAGGAAGCTGGGTGTAGATCAATGTCGGGATAAGGAGGAAGCTGGGTGTAGATCAATGTTGGGATAAGGAGGAAGCTGGGTGTAGATCAATGTTGGGATAAGGAGGAAGCTGGGTGTAGATCAATGTTGGGATAAGGAGGAAGCTGGGTGTAGATCAATGTTGGGATAAGGAGGAAGCTGGGTGTAGATCAATGTTGGGATAAGGAGGAAGCTGGGTGTAGATCAATGTTGGGATAAGGAGGAAGCTGGGTGTAGATCAATGTTGGGATAAGGAGGAAGCTGGGTGTAGATCAATGTTGGGATAAGGAGGAAGCTGGGTGTAGATCAATGTCGGGATAGGGAGGAAGATGGGTGTAGATCAATGTTGGGATATGGAGGAAGCTGGGTGTAGATCAATGTTGGGATAAGGAGGAAGCTGGGTGTAGATCAATGTCGGGATAAGGAGGAAGCTGGGTGTAGATCAATGTTGGGATAAGGAGGAAGCTGGGTGTAGATCAATGTTGGGATAAGGAGGAAGCTGGGTGTAGATCAATGTAGGGATAAGGAGGAAGCTGGGTGTAGAACAATGTTGGGATAAGGAGGAAGCTGGGTGTAGATCAATGTTGGGATAAGGAGGAAGCTGGGTGTAGATCAATGTTGGGATAAGGAGGAAGCTGGGTGTAGATCAATGTAGGGATATGGAGGAAGCTGGGTGTAGATCAATGTCGGGATATGGAGGAAGCTGGGTGTAGATCAATGTCGGGATATGGAGGAAGCTGGGTGTAGATCAATGTTGGGATATGGAGGAAGCTGGGTGTAGATCAATGTCGGGATATGGAGGAAGCTGGGTGTAGATCAATGTCGGGATATGGAGGAAGCTGGGTGTAGATCAATGTTGGGATAAGGAGGAAGCTGGGTGTAGATCAATGTCGGGATAAGGAGGAAGCTGGGTGTAGATCAATGTCGGGATAAGGAGGAAGCTGGGTGTAGATCAATGTTGGGATAAGGAGGAAGCTGGGTGTAGATCAATGTCGGGATATGGAGGAAGCTGGGTGTAGATCAATGTTGGGATAAGGAGGAAGCTGGGTGTAGATCAATGTTGGGATAAGGAGGAAGCTGGGTGTAGATCAATGTCGGGATAAGGAGGAAGCTGGGTGTAGATCAATGTCGGGATATGGAGGAAGCTGGGTGTAGATCAATGTTGGGATAAGGAGGAAGCTGGGTGTAGATCAATGTCGGGATAAGGAGGAAGCTGGGTGTAGATCAATGTTGGGATAGGGAGGAACTGGGTGTAGATCAATGGGGATAAGGAGGGAAGCTGGGTGATAATGTCTGGTTCGATAGATCAATGTTGGGATAAATGTCGGGATATGGAGGAAGCTGTAGGTGTAGATCAATGTCGGGATAAGGAGGGAAGCTGGGTGTAGATCAATGTTGGGATAGGGAGGAAGCTGGGTGGATCAATGTCGCTCAAGGAGGAAGCTGGGTGTAGATCAATGTTCGGGGATAAGGAGGAAGCTGGGTGTAGATCAATGGGGATAAGGAGGAGGAGGAAGCTGGGTGTAGATCAATGTTGGGATAGGGAGGAGGAGGAATGTCTGGGGGAGGAAGCTGTAGATCAATGTTGGGATAAGGAGGAAGCTGGGTGTAGATCAATGTTGGGATAAGAAGCTGGAGGAAGCTGGGTGTAGATCAAAGTTGGGATAGGAGGAAGGCTGGGTGTAGATCAATGTCGGGGAGGGAAGCTGGGTGTAGCAATGTCGGAGATCAATGTCGGGATATGGAGGAAGCTGGGTGTAGAGTCGGGATAGGGAGGAAGCTGGGTGTAGATCAATGTCGGGATAGGGAGGAAGCTGGGTGTAGATCAATGTCGGGATAAGGAGGAAGCTGGGTGTAGAGCAATGTCGGGATAAGGAGGAAGCTGGGTGTAGATCAATGTTGGGATATGGGGAATATGTAGATCAATGTCGGGATAAGGAGGAAGCTGGGTGTAGATCAATGTCGGGATAGGGAGGAAGCTGGGTGTAGATCAATGTCGGGATAGGGAGGAAGCTGGGTGTAGACCAATGTCGGGATAGGGAGGAAGCTGGGTGTAGATCAATGTCGGGATAAGGAGGAAGCTGGGTGTAGATCAATGTTGGGATAAGGAGGAAGCTGGGTGTAGATCAATGTTGGGATAAGGAGGAAGCTGGGTGTAGATCAATGTTGGGATAAGGAGGAAGCTGGGTGTAGATCAATGTTGGGATAAGGAGGAAGCTGGGTGTAGATCAATGTTGGGATAAGGAGGAAGCTGGGTGTAGATCAATGTTGGGATAAGGAGGAAGCTGGGTGTAGATCAATGTTGGGATAAGGAGGAAGCTGGGTGTAGATCAATGTCGGGATAAGGAGGAAGCTGGGTGTAGATCAATGTCGGGATAAGGAGGAAGCTGGGTGTAGATCAATGTTGGGATAAGGAGGAAGCTGGGTGTAGATCAATGTTGGGATAAGGAGGAAGCTGGGTGTAGATCAATGTTGGGATAAGGAGGAAGCTGGGTGTAGATTAATGTCGGGATAAGGAGGAAGCTGGGTGTGGACCAATGTCGGGATAAGGAGGAAGCTGGGTGTAGATCAATGTTGGGATAAGGAGGAAGCTGGGTGTAGATCAATGTTGGGATAAGGAGGAAGCTGGGTGTAGATCAATGTTGGGATAAGGAGGAAGCTGGGTGTAGATCAATGTTGGGATAAGGAGGAAGCTGGGTGTAGATTAATGTCGGGATAAGGAGGAAGCTGGGTGTGGACCAATGTCGGGATATGGAGGAAGCTGGGTGTAGATCAATGTTGGGATAAGGAGGAAGCTGGGTGTAGATCAATGTTGGGATAAGGAGGAAGCTGGGTGTAGATCAATGTCGGGATAAGGAGGAAGCTGGGTGTGGACCAATGTTGGGATAAGGAGGAGGCTAAGTGTATGGAATGTCAGGATAGGGAGTATTCTGAATGTAGAACAATGTGAGGATAGGGAGGATGCTGGGTGTAGAAGACTCTCAAGACACAATGCCTTGAAAAAGTTTTCACACCCCTTGAATTTTTCCTCATTTGGTCATGTTACAACCAAAACGTAAATGTGTAGACAAAAGTGTCACATAATTGTGAAGTGGAAGGAAAATGATAAATTATACAAATAAATATGTGAAAAGTGTGGGGGGGGGAGGGGCATTTGTATGGCGCCCCCCGGAGTCAATACTTTGTAGAACCCCCTTTCTCTACAAGTCTTTTTGGGGGTGTCTCTACCAGCTTTGCCCATCTAGAGAGGACATTTCTGCCCATTCTTCTTCTTTGTAAAATATCTCAAGCTCTGTCAGATTGGATGGAGAGCGTCTGTGAACAGCAATTTTCAAGTCTGGCCACAGATTCTCAATGTGATTTAGGTCTGGACTGTGACTGGGCCATTCTAACACATGAATATGCTTTGATGTAAACCATTCCATTGTAGCTCTGGCTGTATGTTTCGGGTCGTTGTCCTGCTGGAATGTGACCCCCCCCCCCCCCCCAGTCTCAAGTCTTTTGTATTCTTCAAAGATTGTCCTGTATTTGTCTCCATCCATCTTCCCATCAACTCTGACCAGCTTCCCTGTCCCTGCTGAAGAAAACCATCCCCACCACATGATGCTGCCACCAGCATGTCTCACAGTGGGGATGGTGTGTTCGGGGGGATGGGCAGTGTTAGTTTTCCCCCACACATAGCGTTTTGCTTTTAGGCCATAGAGTAGAATTTTGGTGTCATGTGAGCAGATCACCTTCTTCCACATGTTTGCTCCCCTCCCCCACATGGCTTCTCACAAACTACAAACAGGACTTCTTATGACTTTCTTTCTCCAATGTCTTTCTTCTTGTCACTCTTCCATAAAGGGCAGATTTGTGGAGAACACGACTAATAGTTGTCCTGTGGACAGACTCTCCCCCCTGAGCTGTGGATCTCTGCAGCTCCTCCAGAGTTCCCATGGACCTCTTGGCTCTTCTCTGATGAATGCTCTCCTTGCCCGGCCCGGTCAGTTTAGGTGGACAGCCATGTCTTGGTAGGTTTGCGGTTGTGCCATACTCTTTCCATTTTCCGATGATGGATTGAACAGAGCTCCGTGAGATGGTCAAAGCTTGGGGGATTATTTTATAACCTAACCCTGCTTTATACTTCTCCACAACTTTATCCCTGACCTGTCTGTACTTACATCACTGCTCACAACCCACCATATACAGAAGGATGTCCGCTATCTCTGGCTCTGGAGGTTCTCATTAGACCAAAGGAGGTCGGGGACCTCGCCACAATCCTAAGAGACAAGCGGATACATTTTCATGGACAACCTGTGTTCCGCTCACAGTAATACATATCAGGAGGGAATATCAGATCTGAACATTCAGTGCCTGCACACCCCAGCTAACCTCTGTGTACCCCCAGACCACCCTCCTACCTACTAGACATTGCCTCCCATACCTCAATGTAAGACTTCTCACCTCACCTACCTCATGAGCCATCACTCACCTCTGTAAATCCCGGAGAGAGGCTTGGAGAAGCCGGAGGTGCTGTTGGGAAGGTGGATAATATTGTTGGGTTGATCACCACTCTGGAGGAAACAGTAGAACCTACAAGAGATGTAAACATTGTCACCAGCTAGCAGAGAACCTCTCCATCGAAGCCTGAGGGCTCCATGAGGAGCACGGGATAGTCAAGGAGGTGAAGGGCCACGGCTGCTGGAGGACCCCTTGATCTAAACTCAGTAGTGGGTGATATACAGTATATGGGGTGAGGAGGGTAAGGTGGGCAGAAGTTGGTCTCAACCTTATTTTGAATGTGATTTTTTTTTTTTTCATAAATTTTTACTGGCAGCAACTGTTAGAGGACCATGAGATGGATTCTAATTGGTTGCTGTGGATTAAGAATTTGAACTCTTCTTTTGAATAAGGCCATTAGGATGGCAACCCAAAATCACATCCCTAAAAATCAAGACCAGCCAACCGCTCCCGGCAGCGAGGCCGGCTGACTGCATCTGCATTGGGGAAATTGGGGGAAAGGAAGAGGCGGAGTCCTGTACGGATTATTATTGCTCATTTATCGGGATGAGCTTCAACAGAAGGTTTATCGGATGAGCACAGGACTGATACACTATAGACAAAAAACTGCTGCCATTGAGATGATGAAATGAGATCTGGGCAGCAGGAAGATGAGGAGGTCAGCACTCCTCCTGCCTTAGAGCTCCACTATGAAACCCATCTGGGTCCAAGACCTTCATGTCCTCCGCAGAACCTCCTCCTAAAGCGTGGTGTCCCTCAGGTGTCTGCTGCCATCCTTGTGACTCAGGGCCATTGATTATTTTTCCCCAGTCACCTTCCTGGACAGCACATGAGAGATAGATTCTTCTCCCACCAGGACAAAGGCCCCTCCCACCAGGACAAAGGCCCCTCCCACCAGGACAAAGGTCCCTTCCACCAGGACAACAGGACAAAGGTCCCTTCCACCAGGACAAAGGCCCCTCCCACCAGGACAAAGGCCCCTCCCACCAGGACAAAGGCTCCTCCCAACAGTACAAAGGCCCCTCCCACCAGGACAAAGGTCCCTTCCACCAGGACAACAGGACAAAGGTCCCTTCCACCAGGACAAAGGCCCCTCCCACCAGGACAAAGGCCCCTCCCACCAGGACAAAGGCTCCTCCCAACAGTACAAAGGCCCCTCCCAACAGTACAAAGGCCCCTCCCACCAGGACAAAGGCCCCTTCCACCAGGACAAAGGCCCCTCCCACCAGGACAAAGGCCCCTCCCACCAGGACAAAGGTCCCTCCCACCAGGACAAAGGCCCCTCCCAACAGTACAAAGGCCCCTCCCACCGGGACAAAGGTCCCTCCCACCAGGACAAAGGCCCCTCCCACCAGGATAAAGGTCCCTCCCACCAGGACAACAGGACAAAGGTCCCTTCCACCAGGACAAAGGCCCCTCCCACCAGGACAAAGGTTCCTCCCACCAGGACAAAGGTCCCTCCCATCAGGACAAAGGCCCCTCCCACCAGGACAAAGGCCCCTCCCACCAGGACAAAGGCCCCTCCCACCAGGCACCCAGTATCCTCCCTATCCTGACATTGGTCCACACCCAGTATCTTCCCTATACTCACATTGGTTACACCCAGTATCCTTCCTATCCTCACATTGGTCCACACACAGTATCTTCCCTATACTGACATTGGTCCACACCCAGTATCCTTCCTATCCTCACATTGGTCCACACACAGTATCTTCCCTATCCTAAAATTGGTCCACACCCAGTATCCTCCCTATCCTCACATTGGTCACACCCCTCCCAGGAGCGGCACATGTGGGCAGAACCTCCGCTGGCCTCACCTGTGTTCATCCATGTCCCAGTCTGCACCAAGATGAGTGAAGAACTGACAAGGAGGATTCTGGGTACACAGGCGCTGGCACTGGTATGCATCTGGTGCCATCATGTATCCAATGAGCGACCCGGAAAATGTGGTATTTGGGAGGAGGAGAGATGAGCAGTCCAAGGAACCTGAGGAGACACCAAGAATATGGAGGATAAGTGCCGAGGCTGGAGCCTGGGGTGTAAGAGATTAGGTGCCCTACAAATCAGCCCCCTGGTGTCACCATACACACCTTTCTATTCTATAGGACTGCACAGTCATGGATGGCAGAACAATACAAAGTGATTTAAAGTGTTTAATCTGCTCATAGTTTGCCTTCCTTGGTCCACTTCCCTCTACCTGTACTTAGCTCTGCCTGCCCTGGTCACCACATCTTTATGGACCACTCCTGCTGATTGGCTAGATAGTTTGTCTTGGTCATCGGTGGTCAGGAAGGGTTGTCGGAGGCAGAAATACCCCCCTTGTTGGAATTCCTCTGGTCTTCAGGGAGTCCCCGTCTACACGTCCCTAATGTCCCCAAACTTATCTGCGGTTCAGGGGGGTCTCTCATACCTCCTACGTCCAGACTGAAGCCCGATGTAACGTTTGGTGCTGAAGACACGTCAATGGGGATCCCGGAGGAGACTGCCTGCAGGGTGCAGATGAAGCTGTGGAGAGGAAGAAATGGATGGACATGAGACAGATGAACATTTCTCAGGTGATGGGTTATGGAAGCTCTACGTTCCTCCTCTGACCTCCTTGGCTTGGTGAGAACACAGATGGTGTTCCGTATAAAGCTGTCTGTGTTCTTGTAGTACCAAAGTGGCCATTCCTAACCAGGGAGAAGTCAGAGGTTGCTCAGGAGCTTCTTGCTCTATGGCAGATTGACCTTCCATCTGATGGTGTCAGTATAGTTCTGTTGCTTGGGATTCAGCTATGGCAGATTGACCTTCCATCTGATGGTGTCTGCATAGTTCTGTTGCTTGGGGTTCAGCTATGGCAGATTGACCTTCCATCTGATGGTGTCAGTATAGTTCTGTTGCTTGGGATTCAGCTATGGCAGATTGCCCTTCCATCTATTGGGGGTCGGCATAGTTTCGGGGGCTGACACCACTTGGCAGAGCCAGCAGTATGGCTCCAATTCTCTTTATGGCCACCTTTTAATGCCGCACACACACGGTCGGATTTTCCGATGGAAAATGTCCTATCGGACAATGTTGTCGGAAATTCCGACCGTGTGTGGTCTCCATCGGACTTTTTCCGTCGGACAAAGTTTTATCTCCTGCTCTCAAATTTTCCGACAACAAAGTCCTATCGGACTTTTTCCTGATCGTGTGTAGCCAATTCTGACGGACAAAGTGCCACGCATGCTCAGATCACATTACAAGACCAAAGCTATTGGCTACTAGCGAGACATGTGCAATTCGTTTAGTTATTTTTTCGTTTTTCGCTTTTTTTCGTTATTTTCGTTCGTTCGTTTTCGTACGAATGAACGAATCGTTCGAATCGTACGAATCCGAATAACGAATCGTTCGAATCGTACGAATCCGATTAACAAATCATTCGAATCGAACGAATCCGAAAAACAACGAAAATCCGAAAAAAACTAATTAGAAACAACGAATGTACTAATGAAGAAAATCCGAAAAACGAAAACGAACGAAAAAATTCGTACATTCGTAACTTTTTTTTTGTTGAATTGGTAATTTTCCGTGTCCCTTACAATGGCGCTGCTAAACGTGCTTCGAATGGATTGAACAAAAAAATTCGTACATTCGTAACTTTTTTTTCGATTCGTAACTTTTTTTTTCGATTCGTAACTTTTTTTTTTCGTTTCGTAACTTTTTTTTTTTTTTTTTTTTTCGATTTGTAATTTTCCGTGTCTCTATTGAACAAAAAAATCCGTACATTCGTAACTTTTTTTCCATTCGTAACTTTTTTTTTTCGATTCGTAACTTTTTTTTTTTTTTTTTCGGTTTGTAATTTTCCGTGTCTCTATTGAACAAAAAAATTCGTACATTTTTTTTTTTCGATTCGTAACTTTTTTTTTCGATTCTTAAATTATTAAAATGTAATAATAGCATACACATTACATAAAATTATGAATTATGCTCCGATTACGAATCTACGAATGTTACGAATGTACGAATAAATACGAATGGGTCCGAAAATTAAACTAACGAAAAAAAAACGAATCAACGAAAAAATAACTCTTACGAATCGTTACGAATCCGAACACCGACGACTTACAAATGTACGAATCAACGGAAACAAAAAAAACGAAACGAAAAGAAACGAATTTTTTTGTTGTGCACATGTCTACTACTAGCCTCTACGTAGTCCCGTCGTAGGCAACGAACGTCACCACGTTCAGAATGATCGGATTTTCCGACAACTTTGTCCGACCGTGTGTACGCAACACCAGTGTCGGACAAAATCCGTCGGAAAAAATCAGACGGATTTTGTCTTCGGAATTTCCGACCGTGTGTACGGGGCAATAGAGTTGTATCCTACCAACTGACCACCATTGTAAGGAACATATTTCCCATTGAACCCCCCAATCTACTGGTTTTAGTAAGGGTTCCCCGAGACCTGAAGAGGTTTTAGAGGGTTCCTACCGAGAGGGAAATGGAGGGTTCACCTGTTTACTGTCTCATCCCAGGAGAAGGAGAAGTACGAGCATTCTGGGTTCTCGGTGCAGGAGGAGCGACAACTCTCGGCGTCCACAGCGGATATCTGTTTGAGGACCACCCCGGAAAACGCCAGATTGGGATAGAGGAGAAAGGTGCAGTTCTGTATGTCTGGAGGGGATAACAGAGCCATCAGTCAATGCCAGAGATCTTCAAATTCAGATACAGTACTCCGTGAGACAGCCACCCCTCCCCCTCCATTGGAGTCGTGGTAAAACCCTGAGTGAAGTCCGATCGAAACCTTTCGAATGGCTTGTGAGTCTGGAAAGGAGATCACAGATCTACAGAGCCAGGAGATAGCCCACCCTACCTGTATACATGGGCGTCCGCAGGTAGGGGCAAGGGGGGGCGAGTGCCCCCCCTAGAATCAGGGATCAGATCAGGAGTTTGTTCCCCACTCGGTCTTTATCCTAGCGCTGGCGGCCGGCCCCGTCCTCACCCAGAATGAAAACGGGTCATGCCAGCTGCTGGTCATCTTGGACATCCTACTGGCATGCAAGGTACCATACTGAGCATTACACACACCACTGGCACGTAGGGGCACTTGAGGGACTGCAGACAGGGCTAGGGGGTCCCTCTCTCTGGCCCCCTAATTACCCCTCTCTGTCACCCCCCTCGCTCTCTCTGTCACCCTACCCCTCTGTCTCTCTCTGTCACACTCCTCCCTCTCTGTCACCCCCCTCTGTCTCTTTCTGTCACCCCCTCTCTCTGTCACCCCCTTTTTATCTGTCACCCCCCCCTGTCTCTCTCTGTCACCCCCCCCTCTCTCTCTCTCTCTGTCACCCCCCTGTCTCTCTCTGTCATCCCCCACATGTCTGCAGTCTCTTAGAGTCTCTTGTGCCATGTCAGCAGTCTCTTATGCCGCGTACACACGAAGGGACTATCCCGCGGATTATCCGCTGGACCGAAGTCCAGCGGATAATCCCCTCGTGTGTGGGCGCGGCGGACTTTTTTTGGCCAAAGTACGGCGGACTAAAGTTTCAGGTTTTGTTTTCAAATTATCCGCTGGAATTGGCAGTCCAGCGGACAATCCGGCCGTGTGTAGTATGGTCCAGCGTACCAAAAAGGACGCATGCTCAGTAGCAAGTATTTTTCTAGTATTTTTCGTTTTCTAGTCCGTCGTACGTGCTGTACGTCATCGCGTGAACCGTCGGACTTTTTGCGTGATCGTGTGTGGTCAAGTCCGTTCGCTTTTTAGTCCAGCGTACCCAGCTGGAAAGTCCAGCGGATTGTCCGCTGGACTTAGGTCCGCCGGCAAAAGTCCGTACGTGTGTACGCGGCATTATAGTCTCTTGAGCCATGTCCGCAGTTTCTGACAGTCTCTTGGGCCATGTATACAGTCTCTGGTCATCTCTTGTGCCATGTCTGCAGTCTCTTACAGTCTCTTGGGCCATGTATGCAGTCACTGACAGTCTCTTGGGCCATGTATACAGTCTCTTATAGTCTCTTGAGCCATGTATACAGTCTCTGGTCATCTCTTGTGCCATGTCTGCAGTCTCTTACAGTCTCTTGGGCCATGTATGCAGTCACTGACAGTCTCTTGTGCCATGTCCGCAGTCTCTTATAGTCTCTTGAGCCATGTATGCAGTTTCTGACAGTCTCTTAGGCCATGTATACAGTCTCTGGTCATCTCTTGTGCCATGTCTGCAGTCTCTTACAGTCTCTTGGGCCATGTATGCAGTCACTGACAGTCTCTTGTGCCATGTCTGCAGTCTCTGACCATCTCCTGTACTACGTCGGCAGGCTCTGACCGTGATAATAACATTGTCGAAAAGGGTCAGAGCATGGGTGACCTTAAAATTATGCCCCCCCCCCTGAAAAAAGTTCTGCGGACGCCCATGCCTGTATATATACCTGCACCAATATAATCTATGGGTGGCATTCTGGCCCCCACTATTCGGGTTGTGTTCTTCCCACTGACCACCAATGTAGGAGGCATTTTCCCAGTTCACCCCAATGGATCTGTTTATTAAGAGATTTGAAAATGATTTGTGGGATGTTACATGCAGAGCTGGCTAATGGGTGGTCCTGCCTGGATACAGATCCCGTCCCCTGACTGGTAGGCCATGCCGCAAAGCTTAGGATTGGCAGCTGAAGGAAGGTGGAGAAGCAAAGACGGGTTCTCGTTGTAGATTGGCTTTAACAGGCACAGGTGGGTATACAATAAGTTCATACAGGCTCTAGGTGTGTTTTAGAGTGGTCCTCTGGCAGGAGGGAGGAGGGGGGGGGGGTGTGACAGACCTAGCCGGGACACAGGCTTTTTGAGAGGACTACATGCTAGCCTCCTGCCAACTGATTACGGGCCCCCCAAAACACACTCTCTGTATATGCATTTGGCATTAGAAATAGACTGAATGGGACACAAGCTGTCACATTCTAATGTCATGAACTCAAGCCACCTGTCTGTTGTGTAGATGAGGCTGGTCTGGCTTGTAAGGTGTATTCCACACAATGTTGTTGTGCTAATTAGCCCTGTGTTAATGTTTATGGTAATGTCTGTTGAATAGTCATTCCAATTAACTAGGAGCCTTAAAGTCTGACCCTGAAAAGTCTTTTCAGCCAGTCAACTAGTCTGGGCAATGATTAAGATAATTAGCTCATGCTAATTAGGTTAGCTTTTAGTCATCTGGCTATATATGTGTGTGTGAAATGTCAAATAAAGCATTCCTGATGTACCTCAAGAAATAGTGCTGTCTAATTCTTGGGGGGTTCCTATAACCAGATCCATTGGACTCATGTTCCAGGACTTAGGGAGCATTTACGGCGGACACCTTGAGTACAGGATCCGTCACAGGGGGTACTCATGAAATTCTGTGCACAGATTAATATGAACCCACTTTTCTGCACGGTGTTATACTGCAGGGCGAATCCGGAGACGATGTCCTTCAGAGGAGTCACTGTGGTGGGAATATTGGCGGCAGCGTTCTTCAAGCGGCAAATTCTCCTGAAAATAGAAAAATTGAGAGTCCGTGTCTGACACCGCGCAGCAATATATATCGGCCGGTGGAGCACTGGAGCTGCATGCTGGTATGGCCCATTTATAGGAATGACGAGAGAAGTCTACACTGAGGACAGTGGTCTTTGGCCACCACAAAAAGTCTCCTACCACCAGATGACCAATCCTATTGTACCCCACAGACCTCCCTACGAGGCATATGCGGTGCATTGTATAAAGGAATGATGAGACCAGCCTGTGTTACTACAGAGAGAGGACAATCGTCTTCTTATGGTAGGAGATGGCTTTGGTGGCCAAACACCATTGTCCTCAGTGTAGAAT
This sequence comes from Lithobates sylvaticus, assembly GCA_028564925.1. Classification (NCBI taxonomy): domain Eukaryota; kingdom Metazoa; phylum Chordata; class Amphibia; order Anura; family Ranidae; genus Lithobates; species Lithobates sylvaticus. Next base: position 1,178,632 of record CM053026.1, on the reverse strand, counting down.
CTTCAATGAAACAAGAAAAGTCGCCCCCAGGTGAGTGAGTCTCTTGTTCACCCCCCACACACTCTCGCCAGGTGCTAGGCCATCTCAAGGAAATGATCCCGGACGGCTGCACTTCCAAAAATCCTTTTATTGAAGCTTCATATGACTAGTGGTGGACACAAACCCCACAAACCATCTCCTACCATCAGATGGTTAATCGTATTGTACCCCACATACCTCCCTACGGGGCATTTACTGTGCATTGTATAAAGAATGATGAGACCAGCCTGTGTTATCACAGAGAAGTCTACACTACAAGGAAATGATCCCGGATGGCTGCACTTCCAAAAATCCTTTTATTGAAGCTTCATATGACAAGTGGTGGACAGATGGAGCCGGGGACAAAGAGGTAGACGGGTTTCATGCAAATGTTCGCGCTTAGTCATTACCTATTGGAACTGGTCACCACAATCCCCTATATACTGCTCTAATGTGTCACCATTAGGGTACAGGTGAACTAACCAATTAAAATGAGTACTCGGCTGGTGTTACAAAGAAAACCCGTCTGGAATACCCGGAACTTACACTCAAATCTGATGTAAAGAGTTCCGTCCAAATCCCCCGCCAGAGAAAATCTGATCCACCAGTTGGACTCGGAGCAAACTCGACACATCAGTCACAATCATTATATAGTTACAGCCAGGGGCGGACTGACCATTCGGCCACTCGGGCACTGCCCGAGGGCCCCGGGCCACTAGGGGGCCCCATCAGGGTGGCCAGCCTCAGTAAAACCAGCGACAGTATGAAAAAATCTGTGTTTGTTTTACATCTGTCTCTGAAATGTCCCTTACCGACATCCTTTTGGTCTAAAAATCCAGAGATTATAGCTGCCCCACCTCTCCAGTACCTTCTCAGCCAACAGAAACATGTCTGTGTATACTGTGTGTACATGTCTGTGTATACTGTGTGTACATGTCTGTGTATACTGTGTGTACATGTCTGTGTATACTGTGTGTACATGTCTGTGTATACTGTGTGTACATGTCTGTGTATACTGTGTGTACATGTCTGTGTATACAGTGTGTACATGTCTGTGTATACTGTGTGTGCATGTCTGTGTATACTGTGTGTACATGTCTGTGTATACTGTGTGTACATGTCTGTGTATACTGTGTGTACATGTCTGTGTATACAGTGTGTACATGTCTGTGTATACTGTGTGTACATGTCTGTGTATACTGTGTGTACATGTCTGTGTATACAGTGTGTACATGTCTGTGTATACTGTGTGTGCATGTCTGTGTATACTGTGTGTGCATGTATGTGTATACTGTGTGTGCATGTCTGTGTATACTGTGTGTGCATGTCTGTGTATACAGTGTGTACATGTCTGTGTATACTGTGTGTGCATGTCTGTGTATACTGTGTGTACATGTCTGTGTATACTGTGTGTGCATGTATGTGTATACTGTGTGTGCATGTCTGTGTATACTGTGTGTGCATGTCTGTGTATACTGTGTGTACATGTATGTGTATACTGTGTGTGCATGTCTGTGTATACTGTGTGTACATGTCTGTGTATACTGTGTGTGCATGTCTGTGTATACTGTGTGTACATGTCTGTGTATACAGTGTATACATGTCTGTGTATACTGTGTGTGCATGTCTGTGTATACTGTGTGTGTACATGTCTGTGTATACTGTGTGTACATGTCTGTGTATACTGTGTGTACATGTCTGCGTACACAGTGTGTACATGTCTGTGTATACTGTGTGTACATGTCTGTGTATACTGTGTGTACATGTGTGTGTATACTGTGTGTACATGTCTGTGTATACTGTGTGTCCATGTCTGTGTATACTGTGTGTACATGTCTGTGTATACTGTGTGTGCATGTCTGTGTATACTGTGTGTGCATGTCTGTGTATACTGTGTGTGCATGTCTGTGTATACTGTGTGTACATGTCTGTGTATACTGTGTGTGCATGTCTGTGTATACTGTGTGTACATGTCTGTGTATACTGTGTGTACATGTCTGTGTATACTGTGTGTGCATGTCTGTGTATACTGTGTGTACATGTCTGTGTATACTGTGTGTGCATGTCTGTCTATACTGTGTGTACATGTCTGTGTATACTGTGTGTACATGTCTGTGTATACGGTGTGTACATGTCTGTGTATACTGTGTGTACATGTCTGTGTATACTGTGTGGTTGTGTATACTATGCGGCCCCATTATCTCCGATGGCCCGGGGGCCCCATGAGTTGTCCGTCCGCCCCTGGTTACAGCAACATACACAAAATAATAGAGAACATGTATATATATGTATACATGTTCTCTATTATTGTGTGTGTGACAGACCTAGCCGGGACACAGGCTTTTTGAGAGGACTACATGCAAGCCTCTTGCCAACTGATTACGGGCCCTGGCATTTGGGGGAACGGTGCTCTTTTTGGGCTGCAAGCCTGGGACCCCTGAGCTGGTGTTACTTGGATTCAGGTCCATGCTGGCCCCCCAATACTCATAGAATCTGTATGTGTATTTGGCATATTAGCAAGAGATGCTAATGTCATGAACTCAAAATGTTAATTGAGTTAGCTGATCCCATTGTCCTCTGCACAATGCAGGAGACGGTCCGTCTGTTACTGGTGGTCTCCTGCTATTGTGATGAAATGTTGTGTGGTTGTAATTATGATAATTTATAATCAACTGTGTTTATCTCGGTGACAAGAAGTCTGGCCTGTAGTGAAATCCTGATGAGTCACATCGGCTGCTTAAAGGAATTAGCTAATTAGTTTATGTTAAGTTGTTACAGGTGTATTGTTAGAGTAATATGAGAGGGAGGGGGGATCTCCTCTTCTACTCTGTATAAATGTGAGCTTGGCTTTGTAATAAAGATCAGTCCATGTTGGCACCAAGCAAGTGTTGTCTCGTTTGGTGCTTGGGAGCGGTTGGAATATCTTATACCTATATCCAGACTGAGAGGAAGTGATATATGACGAACGCACTCAAGAGGAGTGTAGGGACGTTCCGTCACAGTGTGTGTATATATACATGTTCTCTATTATTTTGTGTATGTTGCTGTAACTATATAATGATTGTGACTGATGTGTCGAGTTTTCTTCGAGTCCAATTGGTGGCTCAGATTTTCTCTGGCGGTGGATTTGGACGGAACTCTTTACATCAGATTTGAGTGTAAGTTCCGTGTATTCTAGCCGGGTTTTCTTTGTAACACCAGCTGAGTACTCATTTTAATTGGTTAGTTCACCTGTACCCTAATGATGACACATTAGAGCAGTATATAGGAGATTGTGGTGACCAGTTCCAATAGGTAATGACTAAGCGCGAACATTTGTGCGAAACCCGTCTACCTCTTTGTCCCCGGCTCCACCTGTCCACCACTTGTCATATGAAGCTTCAATAAAAGGATTTTTGGAAGTGCAGCCGTCCGGGATCATTTCCTTGTAGTGTAGACTTCTCTGTGATAACACAGGCTGGTCTCATCATCCTTTATACAATGCACACTAAATGCCCCGTAGGGAGGTCTGTGGGGTACAATACGATTAACCATCTGATGGTAGGACATGGTTTGTGGGGTTTGTGGTCATCTTATCGTACCCAACAGACCTCCCAACGAGGCATTTATTGTGTATTGTATAAAGCAAGGGTCTTCAAATTTTCTCTACAAAGGGCCAGTTTACTGTCCTTCAGACTTTAGGGGGACCGGACTGTGGCCACCAGGAGTAGAAAATGTCCCAGCTTCAATTGAAGTACACAATGCCCCATCTTTGGTTTCATTAGGAGGAATTGTGCCTCATCATTGGTGTCATTGGACCCCAATGTTGGTGTAATTGGTAGGAATTGTGCCCCATCTTTGGTGTCACAGGGAGAAATAGTGTGCCATCAGTGGTGTCATTGGTAGAAATTGTGACCCATCATTGGTCTTGTTAGGATCCATTGTTGGTTTCATTGGGAGGAGTTGTGCACCATTGTTGGTGTCACTGGGAGGAATAGTGTCCCGTCATTGGTGTCATTGAGCCCCATTGTTGGTGTCATTGGGAGAAATTGTACGTCATCATTGGTGTCATTGGACCCCATTGTTGGTGAAATTGGAACGAGTTGTGCCTCATCGTTGGTGTCACTAGGAGGAATAATGTGCCATCGCTGGTGTCACTGGTAGGAATTGCCCCCCCTCCCCCCTCATTGGTGTCATTAGGATACATTGTTGGTGTCATTGGGAGGAATTGTGCACCTTTGTTGGTGTCAGTGAATGAAATAGTGCCCAAAGGGCCAGATACAAGCAAGCAAAGGGCCACAGTTTGGAGACCACTGATATAAAGAAATGACGAGACCAGCCTGTGATATTACACAGAGGAGTCTACACTGAGTACAATGGTCTTTGGTCACCGCAAACCATCTCCCGCCATCAGAAGACCAATCTTATTGAAAATTGGTGACACCGGGTACAATGTATGCCCTCACAGGACATGGGTGACACCGGGGACAGTGAATGCCCTCACAGGACATGGGTGACACCGGGGACAGTGAATGCCCTCACAGGACATGGGTGACACTGGGGACAGTGAATGCCCTCACAGGACATGGGTGACACCGGGGACAGTGTATGCCCTCACAGGACATGGGTGACACTGGGGACAGTGTATGCCCTCACAGGACATGGGTGACACTGGGGACGGTGTATGCCCTCACAGGACATGGGTGACACTGGGGACAGTGAATGCCCTCACAGGACATGGGTGACACCGGGGACAGTGTATGCCCTCACAGGACATGGGTGACACCGGGGACAGTGTATGCCCTCACAGGACATGGGTGACACCGGGGACAGTGTATGCCCTCACAGGACATGGGTGACACCGGGGACAGTGTATGCCCTCACAGGACATGGGTGACACTGGGGACAGTGAATGCCCTCACAGGACATGGGTGACACCGGGGACAGTGTATGCCCTCACAGGACATGGGTGACACCGGGGACAGTGTATGCCCTCACAGGACATGGGTGACACCGGGGACAGTGTATGCCCTCACAGGACATGGGTGACACCGGGGACAGTGTATGCCCTCACAGGACATGGGTGACACTGGGGACAATGAATGCCCTCACAGGACATGGGTGACACTGGGGACGGTGTATGCCCTCACAGGACATGGGTGACACCGGGGACACTGTATGCCCTCACAGGACATGGGTGACACCGGGGACAGTGTATGCCCTCACAGAAGATGGGTGACACCGGGGACAGTGTATGCCCTCACAGAAGATGGGTGACACCGGGGACAGTGTATGCCCTCACAGAAGATGGGTGACACCGGGGACGGTGCATGCCCTCACAGGACATGGGTGACACCGGGGACGGTGTATGCCCTCACAGAAGATGGGTGACACCGGGGACAATGTATGCCCTCACAGGATATGGGTGACGCCGGGGACACTATATGCCCTCACAGAAGATGGGTGACACCGGGGACAATGTATGCCCTCACAGAAGATGGGTGACACCGGGGACACTGTATGCCCTCACAGAAGATGGGTGACACCGGGGACAGTGTATAACCTCACAGGACATGGGTGACGCCGGGGACGGTGTATGCCCTCACAGGACATGGGTGACACCGGGGACGGTGTATGCCCTCACAGAAGATGGGTGACACCGGGGACAGTGTATGGCCTCACAAAAGATGGGTGACACCAGGGACACTATATGCCCTGACAGGAGATGGGTGACACCGGGGACACTATATGCCCTGACAGGACATGGGTGACGCCGGGGACACTGTATGCCCTCACAGGATATGGGTTACACCGGGGACACTGTATGCCCTGACAGGAGATGGGTGACACCGGGGACACTATATGCCCTGACAGGATATGGGTGACACCGGGGACACTATATGCCCTGACAGGATATGGGTGACACCAGGGACAATGTATGCCCTGACAGGATATGGGTGACACCGGGGACACTATATGCCCTGACAGGATATGGGTGACACCGGGGACACTATTTGCCCTGACAGGACATGGGTGACACGGGGGTCTCAAATATCTGGTAGGTGACTTACATGCCATGGGCCATGCTGGAATCTCCAGGGAGGACCGTGAAGAACTGGCACAGAGCGTCGCTGGTACACATCTGCTGACATTGCTCCACATTCTCCACCTCCGTGTCCAACACAGTGATGCCCTCATATTCCACATCCTGAGACAGGAGGTCGGCACAGCCGAGGAATCCTGAAAAATAAGAGGTCAATGTACAATACTGCCACAGTCTGTTAGAGTGCCCCCTATTTATGGGCTACATAAGCACACTCTAATAGTACATCCCTAATGCAGACCTAACCTGCCACAAACATGGGCAATTCTAATGAAGCCGATGAAAACAAGATACACGAGCAAACCTTACCTTCATATCTTCATCAGTCCATTCAAAGATATGGGCAGCTGAAGTCATGTGTAAATCTTGCTCTGCTGCCTCCCATCTCCTCAATCTACCTATTATTTCCTTCATGTGACCAGTATGGAGTCTTGGGAGGAGGAAGGACAGAGCCAATCTCAACATAGTGCCCACCAACTCAGCCTACTTATTATCTCCTTCATGTGATCAGTATGGAGTCTTGGGAGGAGGAAGGGTGGAGCCAATCACAACATAGTGCCCACCAACTGAGCCTACTTATTATATCCTTCATGTGATCAGTATGGAGTCTTGGGAGGAGGAAGGACAGAGCCAATCACAACATAGTGCCCACCAACTCAGCCTACTTATTATCTCCTTCATGTGATCAGTATGGAGTCTTGGGAGGAGGAAAGGTGAAGCCAATCACAACATAGTGCCCACCAACTCAGCCTACTTATTATGTCCTTCATGTGACCAGTATGGAGTCTTGGGAGGAGGAAAGGTGAAGCCAATCACAACATAGTGCCCACCAACTCAGCCTACTTATTATGTCCTTCATGTGATCAGTATGGAGTCTTGGGAGGAGGAATGGCGGAGCCAATCACAACATAGTGCCCACCAACTCAGCCTACCTATTATTTCCTTCATGTGACCAGTATGGAGTCTTGGGAGGAGGAAAGGTGAAGCCAATCACAACATAGTGCCCACCAACTCAGCCTACTTATTATCTCCTTCATGTGATCAGTATGGAGTCTTGGGAGGAGGAATGGAGGAGCCAATCACAACATAGTGCCCACCAACTCAGCCTACCTATTATTTCCTTCATGTGATCAGTATGGAGCCTTGGGAGGAGCAAGGACAGAGCCAATCTCAAGATAGTGCCCCCCTCCCAGCCTACCTATTATCTCCTTCATGTGACCAGTATGGGGTCTTGGGAGGAGGAAAGGTGGAGCCAATCTCAACATAGTGCCCATCTTCCAGCCTACCTATTATCTCCTTCATGTGACCAGTATGAAGTCTTGGGAGGAGGAAGGGTGGAGCCAATCACAACATAGTGCCCACCAACTCAGCCTACCTATTATCTCCTTCATGTGACCAGTATGAAGTCTTGGGAGGAGGAAGGGTGGAGCCAATCACAACATAGTGCCCACCAACTCAGCCTACTTATTATCTCCTTCATGTGATCAGTATGGAGCCTTGGGAGGAGGAAGGGTGAAGCCAATCACAACATAGTGCCCACCAACTCAGCCTACCTATTATTTCCTTCATGTGATCAGTATGGAGCCTTGGGAGGAGCAAGGACAGAGCCAATCTAAAGATAGTGCCCCCCTCCCAGCCTACCTATTATCTCCTTTATGTGACCAGTATGGAGTCTTGGGAGGAGGAAGGACAGAGCCAATCTCAACATAGTGCCCACCAACTCAGCCTACTTATTATCTCCTTCACGTGATCAGTATGGAGCCTTGGGAGGAGGAAGGGTGAAGCCAATCACAACATAGTGCCCACCAACTCAGCCTACCTATTATTTCCTTCATGTGATCAGTATGGAGCCTTGGGAGGAGCAAGGACAGAGCCAATCTAAAGATAGTGCCCCCCTCCCAGCCTACCTATTATCTCCTTTATGTGACCAGTATGGAGTCTTGGGAGGAGGAAGGACAGAGCCAATCTCAACATAGTGCCCACCAACTCAGCCTACTTATTATCTCCTTCACGTGATCAGTATGGAGCCTTGGGAGGAGGAAGGGTGAAGCCAATCACAACATAGTGCCCACCAACTCAGCCTACCTATTATTTCCTTCATGTGATCAGTATGGAGCCTTGGGAGGAGCAAGGACAGAGCCAATCTCAAGATAGTGCCCCCCTCCCAGCCTACCTATTATCTCCTTTATGTGACCAGTATGGAGTCTTGGGAGGAAGAAGGACAGAGCCAATCACAACATAGTGCCCACCAACCCGGCCTACCTTTTATCTCCTTCATGTTACCAGTATGGAGTCTTGGGAGGAGGAAAGGTGGAGCCAATCTCAACATAGCGGAGATTTACATATAACTTCATTGGCCTGTATTACGGTATATTGGTTGGGTTAGGAGTCATTTTTATGAAGACTTCTCATTCATGTTCTCTTTGTGTGCTTCATTTCACTTTAAATGCGGTGTGTGGCATGTGGGGCCCGTTGGTTCTATTCCTCTATTCTCTGACCACTGACTGATATTACGGAGAACACAAATTCTCATACCTTCCATATCCTCATCTGTACGGAACTTTATGGAATGTTCTTCTCTAGGTACATTTTCCTTTTATCTTTCTGATCTCCATTCACAAAGCCCCTCGTTCTCCGTCACCCTCCCCGCCATTGGCCCTCTCAGCCTGTTTGGATCGGGTGTCTCTTGGACATTTCCCCCATACCTGGTTCTGTCGCTTTCTTTCCGAAGCCGGAGAAGGCATTATGGATGGATGTGACGTTCTCCGGGAGCCCCGACTCCGTACGTTGCAGATAACAGAGACACCTACCGGAAAATGAACGCCATGTCAGATCCGTATAGAACTCTACACCTAATATCAGATCCGTATAGAACTCTACACCTAATATCAGATCCGTATACAACTCTACACCTAATATCAGATCCGTATAGAACTCTACACCTAATATCAGATCCATATACAACTCTACACCTAATATCAGATCCTTATACAACTCTACACCTAATATCAGATCAGTATACAACTCTACACCTAATATCAGATCCGTATAGACCTCTACACCTAATATCAGATCCGTATAGAACTCTACACCTAATATCAGATCCGTATAGAACTCTACACCTAATATCAGATCCGTATAGAACTCTACACCTAATATCAGATCCATATAGAACTCTACACCTAATATCAGATCAATATAGAACTCTACACCTAATATCAGATCAGTATACAACTCTACACCTAATATCAGATCCGTATAGAACTCTACACCTAATATCAGATCCATATAGAACTCTACACCTAATATCAGATCAATATAGAACTCTACACCTAACATCAGATCCGTATACAACTCTACACCTAATATCAGATCCATATAGACCTCTACACCTAATATCAGATCCGTATACAACTCTACACCTAATATCAGATCCGTATACAACTCTACACCTAATATCAGATCCATATAGAACTCTACACCTAATATCAGATCCATATAGAACTCTACACCTAATATCAGATCCATATACAACTCTACACCTAATATCAGATCCGTATACAACTCTACACCTAATATCAGATCAGTATACAACTCTACACCTAATATCAGATCCGTATAGACCTCTACACCTAATATCAGATCCGTATAGAACTCTACACCTAATATCAGATCCGTATAGAACTCTACACCTAATATCAGATCAGTATACAACTCTACACCTAATATCAGATCCGTATAGAACTCTACACCTAATATCAGATCCATATAGAACTCTACACCTAATATCAGATCAATATAGAACTCTACACCTAACATCAGATCCGTATACAACTCTACACCTAATATCAGATCCATATAGACCTCTACACCTAATATCAGATCCGTATACAACTCTACACCTAATATCAGATCCGTATACAACTCTACACCTAATATCAGATCCATATAGAACTCTACACCTAATATCAGATCAGTATACAACTCTACACCTAATATCAGATCCGTATAGAACTCTACACCTAATATCAGATCCGTATACAACTCTACACCTAATATCAGATCCGTATAGAACTCTACACCTAATATCAGATCAATATAGAACTCTACACCTAATATCAGATCCGTATAGAACTCTACACCTAATATCAGATCCGTATAGAACTCTACACCTAATATCAGATCAATATAGAACTCTACACCTAATATCAGATCCGTATAGAACTCTACACCTAATATCAGATCCGTATAGAACTCTACACCTAATATCAGATCCGTATAGAACTCTACACCTAATATCAGATCCGTATAGAACTCTACACCTAATATCAGATCCCTATAGAACTCTACACCTAATATCAGATCCGTATAGAACTCTACACCTAATATCAGATCCATATAGACCTCTACACCTAATATCAGATCCGTATAGAACTCTACACCTAATATCAGATCCATATACAACTCTACACCTAATATCAGATCCATATAGACCTCTATGGATTGATGATTTCTCTATAGACCTCTACACCTAATATCAGATCCGTATAGAACTCTACACCTAATATCAGATCCGTATACAACTCTACACCTAATATCAGATCCGTATACAACTCTACACCTAATATCAGATCCATATACAACTCTAAACCTAATATCAGATCCGTATAGAACTCTACACCTAATATCAGATCCATATAGACCTCTACACCTAACATCAGATCCGTATAGAACTCTACACCTAATATCAGATCAATATAGAACTCTACACCTAATATCAGATCCGTATAGAACGCTACACCTAATATCAGATCCATATAGAACTCTACACCTAATATCAGATCCGTATACAACTCTACACCTAATATCAGATCAGTATAGAACTCTACACCTAATATCAGATCCCTATAGAACTCTACACCTAATATCAGATCAGTATAGAACTCTACACCTAATATCAGATCCGTATAGAACTCTACACCTAATATCAGATCCATATAGAACTCTACACCTAATATCAGATCCGTATAGAACTCTACACCTAATATCAGATCCATATAGACCTCTACACCTAATATCAGATCCGTATAGAACTCTACACCTAATATCAGATCTGTATAGAACTCTACACCTAATATCAGATCCGTATACAACTCTACACCTAATATCAGATCAATATAGAACTCTACACCTAATATCAGATCTGTATAGAACTCTACACCTAATATCAGATCCGTATAGAACTCTACACCTAATATCAGATCCGTATACAACTCTACACCTAATATCAGATCAATATAGAATTCTACACCTAATATCAGATCAGTATAGAACTCTACACCTAATATCAGATCCCTATAGAACTCTACACCTAATATCAGATCAGTATAGAACTCTACACCTAATATCAGATCCGTATAGAACTCTACACCTAATATCAGATCCATATAGACCTCTACACCTAATATCAGATCCGTATAGAACTCTACACCTAATATCAGATCCGTATAGAACTCTACACATAATATCAGATCCGTATACAACTCTACACCTAATATCAGATCAGTATAGAACTCTACACCTAATATCAGATCCGTATAGAACTCTACACCTAATATCAGATCCGTATAGACCTCTACACCTAATATCAGATCCATATAGACCTCTACACCTAATATCAGATCAGTATACAACTCTACACCTAATATCAGATCCATATAGACCTCTACACCTAATATCAGATCCATATAGACCTCTACACCTAATATCAGATCCATATAGACCTCTACACCTAATATCAGATCAGTATACAACTCTACACCTAATATCAGATCCGTATAGACCTCTACACCTAATATCAGATCCATATAGACCTCTACACCTAATATCAGATCAGTATACAACTCTACACCTAATATCAGATCCGTATAGACCTCTACACCTAATATCAGATCCGTATAGACCTCTACACCTAATATCAGATCCATATAGACCTCTACACCTAATATCAGATCAGTATACAACTCTACACCTAATATCAGATCCATATAGACCTCTACACCTAATATCAGATCCGTATACAACTCTACACCTAATATCAGATCCATATAGAACTCTACACCTAATATCAGATCCGTATAGACCTCTACACCTAATATCAGATCCATATAGAACTCTACACCTAATATCAGATCCGTATAGAACTCTACACCTAATATCAGATCCGTATAGAACTCTACACCTAATATCAGATCCGTATAGAACTCTACACCTAATATCAGATCCATATAGAACTCTACACCTAATATCAGATCCGTATAGAACTCTACACCTAATATCAGATCCGTATAGACCTCTACACCTAATATCAGATCCGTATAGAACTCTACACCTAATATCAGATCAATATAGAACTCTACACCTAATATCAGATCAATATAGAACTCTACACCTAATATCAGAGCAATATAGAACTCTACACCTAATATCAGATCCGTATAGAACTCTACACCTAATATCAGATCCGTATGGAACTCTACACCTAATATCAGATCTGTATACAACTCTTCACCTAATATCAGATCCGTATAGAACTCTACACCTAAAATCAGATCCATATAGAACTATACACCTAATATCAGATCCATATAGACCTCTACACCTAATATCAGATCCATATCGAACTCTACACCTAATATCAGATCCGTATAGAACTCTACACCTAATATCAGATCCGTATAGAACTCTACACCTAATATCAGATCCGTATAGAACTCTACACCTAATATCAGATCCGTATAGAACTCTACACCTAATATCAGATCCATATACAACTCTACACCTAATATCAGATCGGTATACAACTCTACACCTAATATCAGATCAGTATAGAACTCTACACCTAATATCAGATCCGTATACAACTCTACACCTAATATCAGATCAGTATACAACTCTACACCTAATATCAGATCCGTATAGACCTCTACACCTAATATCAGATCCGTATAGAACTCTACACCTAATATCAGATCCGTATAGAACTCTACACCTAATATCAGATCAGTATACAACTCTACACCTAATGTCAGATCCGTATAGAACTCTACACCTAATATCAGATCCATATAGAACTCTACACCTAATATCAGATCAATATAGAACTCTACACCTAACATCAGATCCGTATACAACTCTACACCTAATATCAGATCCATATAGACCTCTACACCTAATATCAGATCCGTATACAACTCTACACCTAATATCAGATCCGTATACAACTCTACACCTAATATCAGATCCATATAGAACTCTACACCTAATATCAGATCTGTATAGAACTCTACACCTAATATCAGATCCATATAGAACTCTACACCTAATATCAGATCTGTATAGAACTCTACACCTAATATCAGATCAATATAGAACTCTACACCTAATATCAGATCAGTATAGAACTCTACACCTAATATCAGATCTGTATACAACTCTACACCTAATATCAGATCCGTATACAACTCTACACCTAATATCAGATCTGTATAGAACTCTACACCTAATATCAGATCCCTATAGACCTCTACACCTAATATCAGATCCGTATAGAACTCTACACCTAATATCAGATCCGTATACAACTCTACACCTAATATCAGATCCATATAGACCTCTACACCTAATATCAGATCCATATAGACCTCTACACCTAATATCAGATCCGTATAGAACTCTACACCTAATATCAGATCAGTATAGAACTCTACACCTAATATCAGATCAGTATAGAACTCTACACCTAATATCAGATCCGTATAGAACTCTACACCTAATATCAGATCCGTATAGAACTCTACACCTAATATCAGATCCGTATAGAACTCTACACCTAATATCAGATCCGTATAGAACTCTACACCTAATATCAGATCCGTATAGAACTCTACACCTAATATCAGATCCGTATACAACTCTACACCTAATATCAGATCCGTATACAACTCTACACCTAATATCAGATCAGTATACAACTCTACACCTAATATCAGATCCGTATACAACTCTACACCTAATATCAGATCAGTATACAACTCTACACCTAATATCAGATCCGTATAGACCTCTACACCTAATATCAGATCCGTATAGAACTCTACACCTAATATCAGATCCGTATAGAACTCTACACCTAATATCAGATCAGTATACAACTCTACACCTAATATCAGATCCGTATAGAACTCTACACCTAATATCAGATCCATATAGAACTCTACACCTAATATCAGATCAATATAGAACTCTACACCTAACATCAGATCCGTATACAACTCTACACCTAATATCAGATCCATATAGACCTCTACACCTAATATCAGATCCGTATACAACTCTACACCTAATATCAGATCCGTATACAACTCTACACCTAATATCAGATCCATATAGAACTCTACACCTAATATCAGATCAGTATACAACTCTACACCTAATATCAGATCCGTATAGAACTCTACACCTAATATCAGATCCGTATACAACTCTACACCTAATATCAGATCCGTATAGAACTCTACACCTAATATCAGATCAATATAGAACTCTACACCTAATATCAGATCCGTATAGAACTCTACACCTAATATCAGATCCGTATAGAACTCTACACCTAATATCAGATCAATATAGAACTCTACACCTAATATCAGATCCGTATAGAACTCTACACCTAATATCAGATCCGTATAGAACTCTACACCTAATATCAGATCCGTATAGAACTCTACACCTAATATCAGATCCGTATAGAACTCTACACCTAATATCAGATCCCTATAGAACTCTACACCTAATATCAGATCCGTATAGAACTCTACACCTAATATCAGATCCATATAGACCTCTACACCTAATATCAGATCCGTATAGAACTCTACACCTAATATCAGATCCATATACAACTCTACACCTAATATCAGATCCATATAGACCTCTATGGATTGATGATTTCTCTATAGACCTCTACACCTAATATCAGATCCGTATAGAACTCTACACCTAATATCAGATCCGTATACAACTCTACACCTAATATCAAATCCGTATACAACTCTACACCTAATATCAGATCCATATACAACTCTAAACCTAATATCAGATCCGTATAGAACTCTACACCTAATATCAGATCCATATAGACCTCTACACCTAACATCAGATCCGTATAGAACTCTACACCTAATATCAGATCAATATAGAACTCTACACCTAATATCAGATCCGTATAGAACTCTACACCTAATATCAGATCCATATAGAACTCTACACCTAATATCAGATCCGTATACAACTCTACACCTAATATCAGATCAGTATAGAACTCTACACCTAATATCAGATCCCTATAGAACTCTACACCTAATATCAGATCAGTATAGAACTCTACACCTAATATCAGATCCGTATAGAACTCTACACCTAATATCAGATCCATATAGAACTCTACACCTAATATCAGATCCGTATAGAACTCTACACCTAATATCAGATCCATATAGACCTCTACACCTAATATCAGATCCGTATAGAACTCTACACCTAATATCAGATCTGTATAGAACTCTACACCTAATATCAGATCCGTATACAACTCTACACCTAATATCAGATCAATATAGAACTCTACACCTAATATCAGATCTGTATAGAACTCTACACCTAATATCAGATCCGTATAGAACTCTACACCTAATATCAGATCCATATACAACTCTACACCTAATATCAGATCCGTATAGAACTCTACACCTAATATCAGATCCGTATACAACTCTACACCTAATATCAGATCAATATAGAATTCTACACCTAATATCAGATCAGTATAGAACTCTACACCTAATATCAGATCCCTATAGAACTCTACACCTAATATCAGATCAGTATAGAACTCTACACCTAATATCAGATCCGTATAGAACTCTACACCTAATATCAGATCCATATAGACCTCTACACCTAATATCAGATCCGTATAGAACTCTACACCTAATATCAGATCCGTATAGAACTCTACACCTAATATCAGATCCGTATACAACTCTACACCTAATATCAGATCAGTATAGAACTCTACACCTAATATCAGATCCGTATAGAACTCTACACCTAATATCAGATCCGTATAGACCTCTACACCTAATATCAGATCCATATAGACCTCTACACCTAATATCAGATCAGTATACAACTCTACACCTAATATCAGATCCATATAGACCTCTACACCTAATATCAGATCCATATAGACCTCTACACCTAATATCAGATCCATATAGACCTCTACACCTAATATCAGATCCATATAGACCTCTACACCTAATATCAGATCAGTATACAACTCTACACCTAATATCAGATCCGTATAGACCTCTACACCTAATATCAGATCCATATAGACCTCTACACCTAATATCAGATCAGTATACAACTCTACACCTAATATCAGATCCGTATAGACCTCTACACCTAATATCAGATCCGTATAGACCTCTACACCTAATATCAGATCCATATAGACCTCTACACCTAATATCAGATCAGTATACAACTCTACACCTAATATCAGATCCATATAGACCTCTACACCTAATATCAGATCCGTATACAACTCTACACCTAATATCAGATCCATATAGAACTCTACACCTAATATCAGATCCGTATAGAACTCTACACCTAATATCAGATCCGTATAGAACTCTACACCTAATATCAGATCCGTATAGAACTCTACACCTAATATCAGATCCATATAGAACTCTACACCTAATATCAGATCCGTATAGAACTCTACACCTAATATCAGATCCGTATAGACCTCTACACCTAATATCAGATCCGTATAGAACTCTACACCTAATATCAGATCAATATAGAACTCTACACCTAATATCAGATCAATATAGAACTCTACACCTAATATCAGAGCAATATAGAACTCTACACCTAATATCAGATCCATATAGACCTCTACACCTAATATCAGATCCATATCGAACTATACACCTAATATCAGATCCGTATAGAACTCTACACCTAATATCAGATCCGTATAGAACTCTACACCTAATATCAGATCCATATAGAACTCTACACCTAATATCAGATCCGTATAGAACTCTACACCTAATATCAGATCCGTATAGACCTCTACACCTAATATCAGATCCGTATAGAACTCTACACCTAATATCAGATCAATATAGAACTCTACACCTAATATCAGATCAATATAGAACTCTACACCTAATATCAGATCAATATAGAACTCTACACCTAATATCAGATCAATATAGAACTCTACACCTAATATCAGAGTAATATAGAACTCTACACCTAATATCAGATCCGTATAGAACTCTACACCTAATATCAGATCCGTATGGAACTCTACACCTAATATCAGATCTGTATACATCTCTTCACCTAATATCAGATCCGTATAGAACTCTACACCTAAAATCAGATCCATATAGAACTATACACCTAATATCAGATCCATATAGACCTCTACACCTAATATCAGATCCATATAGACCTCTACACCTAATATCAGATCCATATCGAACTATACACCTAATATCAGATCCGTATACAACTCTACACCTAAAATCAGATCCATATAGAACTATACACCTAATATCAGATCCGTATAGAACTCTACACCTAATATCAGATCTGTATACAACTCTACACCTAATATCAGATCTGTATACAACTCTACACCTAATATCAGATCCATATACAACTCTACACCTAATATCAGATCCTTATAGAACTCTACACCTAATATCAGATCCATATAGAACTCTACACCTAATATCAGATCCGTATAGAACTCTACACCTAATATCAGATCCGTATAGAACTCTACACCTAATATCAGATCCGTATAGAACTCTACACCTAATATCAGATCAGTATAGAACTCTACACCTAATATCAGATCCGTATAGAACTCTACACCTAATATCAGATCCGTATAGAACTCTACACCTAATATCAGATCAGTATAGAACTCTACACCTAATATCAGATCCATATAGAACTCTACACCTAATATCAGATCCGTATAGAACTCTACACCTAATATCAGATCCGTATAGAACTCTACACCTAATATCAGATCCGTATAGACCTCTACACCTAATATCAGATCCATATAGACCTCTACACCTAATATCAGATCAGTATACAACTCTACACCTAATATCAGATCCATATAGACCTCTACACCTAATATCAGATCCATATAGACCTCTACACCTAATATCAGATCCATATAGACCTCTACACCTAATATCAGATCCATATAGACCTCTACACCTAATATCAGATCAGTATACAACTCTACACCTAATATCAGATCCGTATAGACCTCTACACCTAATATCAGATCCGTATAGACCTCTACACCTAATATCAGATCCATATAGACCTCTACACCTAATATCAGATCCGTATAGACCTCTACACCTAATATCAGATCCATATAGACCTCTACACCTAATATCAGATCCGTATAGACCTCTACACCTAATATCAGATCCGTATAGAACTCTACACCTAATATCAGATCCATATAGAACTCTACACCTAATATCAGATCCGTATAGAACTCTACACCTAATATCAGATCCGTATAGAACTCTACACCTAATATCAGATCCATATAGACCTCTACACCTAATATCAGATCAGTATAGAACTCTACACCTAATATCAGATCCATATAGAACTCTACACCTAATATCAGATCCGTATAGAACTCTACACCTAATATCAGATCCATATAGAACTCTACACCTAATATCAGATCCGTATAGAACTCTACACCTAATATCAGATCCGTATAGAACTCTACACCTAATATCAGATCCGTATAGAACTCTACACCTAATATCAGATCCATATAGAACTCTACACCTAATATCAGATCCGTATAGAACTCTACACCTAATATCAGATCCGTATAGAACTCTACACCTAATATCAGATCAATATAGAACTCTACACCTAATATCAGATCCGTATAGAACTCTACACCTAATATCAGATCCGTATAGAACTCTACACCTAATATCAGATCCGTATAGAACTCTACACCTAATATCAGATCCGTATAGAACTCTACACCTAATATCAGATCCGTATAGAACTCTACACCTAATATCAGATCAATATAGAACTCTACACCTAATATCAGATCAATATAGAACTCTACACCTAATATCAGATCAATATAGAACTCTACACCTAATATCAGATCAATATAGAACTCTACACCTAATATCAGATCCGTATAGAACTCTACACCTAATATCAGATCTGTATACAACTCTTCACCTAATATCAGATCCGTATAGAACTCTACACCTAAAATCAGATCCATATAGAACTATACACCTAATATCAGATCCATATAGAACTCTACACCTAATATCAGATCCATATAGAACTATACACCTAATATCAGATCCATATAGAACTCTACACCTAATATCAGATCCATATAGAACTATACACCTAATATCAGATCCGTATAGAACTCTACACCTAATATCAGATCCGTATAGAACTCTACACCTAATATCAGATCCGTATAGAACTCTACACCTAATATCAGATCCGTATAGAACTCTACACCTAATTTCAGATCCGTATAGAACTCTACACCTAATATCAGATCAATATAGAACTCTACACCTAATATCAGATCAATATAGAACTCTACACCTAATATCAGATCAATATAGAACTCTACACCTAATATCAGATCAATATAGAACTCTACACCTAATATCAGATCCGTATAGAACTCTACACCTAATATCAGATCCGTATGGAACTCTACACCTAATATCAGATCTGTATACATCTCTTCACCTAATATCAGATCCGTATAGAACTCTACACCTAAAATCAGATCCATATAGAACTATACACCTAATATCAGATCCATATAGACCTCTACACCTAATATCAGATCCATATAGACCTCTACACCTAATATCAGATCCATATCGAACTATACACCTAATATCAGATCCGTATACAACTCTACACCTAAAATCAGATCCATATAGAACTATACACCTAATATCAGATCCGTATAGAACTCTACACCTAATATCAGATCTGTATACAACTCTACACCTAATATCAGATCTGTATAGAACTCTACACCTAATATCAGATCCGTATAGAACTCTACACCTAAAATCAGATCCATATAGAACTATACACCTAATATCAGATCAATATAGAACTCTACACCTAATATCAGATCCGTATAGAACTCTACACCTAATATCAGATCCGTATAGAACTCTACACCTAATATCAGATCCATATCGAACTCTACACCGAATATCAGATCCGTATAGAACTCTACACCTAATATCAGATCCGTATAGAACTCTACACCTAATATCAGATCCGTATAGACCTCTACACCTAATATCAGATCCATATAGACCTCTACACCTAATATCAGATCAGTATACAACTCTACACCTAATATCAGATCCGTATAGAACTCGCTCGGCGAGCCCAGAACTATTTGGGCCGCTCGCATCAAATTCGTGTGATGCGAGCGGCCCGCAATGCACTGCGCCAGTTGCAGTGCATTTCTGGCTGATGATTGGCCAAGCATGCACTGTGACCCGCATGCTTGGCCAATCAAAGAGCCAGCGGCGAGGAGAGCAATAATTGGCCACAGGCAGAATGCCTGTGGCCAATCATAGCTCAGGGGGTTTAGTACACGCCCCACAGTATAAAAGGCCGCTGCGCCGGCGGCCTAGCATATTGTGTTGTGTTCCAGCGTCAGTGTTATGTGCTGCTGACTGCTGACATTATCTGTGCTGTGATTCTGGGGATTAGTGTGTGTGCGTGCTGTTAGTACAGCATTGCAGTATCACATCTGGGGGGTGTGTATAGTATGCCTGTGAAGGGGGGCATGTTTCCGGTGCTTAGAACTGTCCCAGCAAAAAGTGTCATTTTTGCAGGAAAAAAAAGCTATTTAAAATGACTCGCGGCTAATGTATTGACGGCTGTGGACGATAGTCATTGGCTGGCCGTCCGCAATTATCCTTCTGTTACCGTTCTTTGTATACACTTACCTCATGTTGTTCACTGTTTTACTGTTTCTTTTTGTGAAATACCAATAAAAATATTTTCAACACTAATGTATTGACGGCTCCCGTAACACAGAGAACTGTCATTCATTGAAAGCCATTCATAAAAAAAAGTCATTGATAAAAAAAAAAAGTGTGGGGGTCTCCCCAAATTCAATAACTAGGCCCTTCAGGTCTGCTATGGATACCCCAGCCAAAAAAAAAAAAAAATGGCGTGGGGTCCCCCTCAAAATCCATACCAGACCCTTATCCGAGCACGCAACCTAGCAGGCCACAGGAAAAGGGGGGGGACGAGAGCGGCCCCCCTCCCTCCTGAACCATACCAGGCCACATGCCCTCAATATTGGGAGGATGCTTTGGGGGTCTCAGACCCCCAAAGCACCTTGTCCCCATGTTGATGAGGACAAGGGCCTCTTCCCCACAACCCTGGCCATTGGTTGTGGGGGTCTGCGGGCGGGGGGCTTATTGGAATCTGGAAGCCCCCTTTAACAAGGGGACCCCCAGATCCCGCCCCCCCCCTGTGTGAAATGGTAAGGGCAAGTACCCCTACCATTTCACCAAAAAAAAGTGTCAAAAATTGTAAAAATGGTAAAAATGACAGGAGACGGTCTTTGACAATTCCTTTATTAAAATCTTCTTTCTTCTTTCTTCTGGTCTTCCTTTCTTCATCCTTCGGTTTCTTCATCTTCTCCTTCCGGCATCTTCTTCCATCTTCTTCTTCCATCTTCCACCTGGTGACCCCGCCCCCTCTGACGCACGGGGACGTCATGGGGAATTCTCTATGGCTTTCCCCATGACGTCAGAGGAGGGCGGGGTCACCAGGTGCCCTCCGTTATAAAAGACCTGTCAGACGCAGCGAAGCTTCACACATCGGGAGCCTCCCATTGCGAGGAGCGGCCCGACAGAAGAACAGACGCTGACGCCATGGAAGAAGATGCCGGACGAGAAGGTCGAGAAGACCAGCGCAAGAAGAAGCGGATCGGAGGAAGAAGAAGATGGAAGAAGATGCCGGAAGGAGAAGATGAAGAAACCGAAGGATGAAGAGAGGAAGAAGGAAGACCAGAGGAAAGAAGAAAGAAGATTTCAATAAAGGAATTGTCAAAGACCGTCTCCTGTCATTTTTACAATTTTTGACACTTTTTTGGTGAAATGGTAGGGGTACTTTTGTACCCCCTTACCATTTCACACGGGGGGGGTGGGATCTGGGGGTCCCCTTGTTAAAGGGAGCTTCCAGATTCCGATAAGCCCCCCACCCGCAGACCCCCACAACCAATGGCCAGGGTTGTGGGGAAGAGGCCCTTGTCCTCATCAACATGGGGACAAGGTGCTTTGGGGGTCTCAGACCCCCAAAGCTTCCTCCCAATGTTGAGGGCATGTGGCCTGGTACGGTTCAGGAGGGGGGGGCGCTCTCGCCCCCCCCTCTTTTCCTGCGGCCTGCCAGGTTGCGTGCTCGGATAAGGGTCTGGTATGGATTTTGAGGGGGACCCCACGCCATTTTTTTTGGCTGGGGTCCCCCTTAATATCCATAGCAGACCTGAAGGGCCTGGTTATTGAATTTGGGGGGACCCCCACGCTTTTTTTTTATGAATGACTTTCAATGAATGACTGTTCTCTGTGTTACGGAGCCGTCAATTCATTAGCCGCAAGTGATTTTAAATAGCTTTTTTTCCTGCAAAAATTACACTTTTTGCAGGGACAGTTCTAAGCACAGGAAACATGCGCCCCTTCACAGGCCACCTATAGGCACCCCCCAGGTACGAAATGTAAAGAATATTACACTTTTATTGTTTCAATTTAAGCATTATTAAAATCACTGCTCCTGAAAAAACTGCCGTTTTAAAAAAAACATTTTTGCATTGATCCATGTCCCCTGGGGCAGGACCCGGGTCCCCAAACACTCCCCTGGGGCAGGACCCGGGTCCCCAAACACTTTTTATGACATTAACATGCATATTAGCCTTTAAAATTAGCACTTTTGATTTCGAACGTTCGCATCCATTATAACTAATAGGGTTCTAAAGCTCGCACGGACTTTAGGTCCGGCCGCGGGTTCTGGTGCGAGCCGAACCCGGGGGTGTTCGGCTCATCCCTACTCTACACCTATATACACAGAGGGACACAAAGACATCTGGTAACCATTACTTGAGGGTCCAATGGAAGAAGATGTAGAAGAGGTCTAAACACCAGAAGGATGAGAAGATACAGAGAGTTTGTGTCCTCTGGGTGATGAAACGGACAGAGACAATGGAAGGAGGACACAGATCATGAAGCCAGAGGATTGGACAGTGAGCTGTGAAAGACATTCCATTGGGGAATGACCCATCGCCATTCTTCTCCAGCTGTTATCAATGAAGCCTTACAAACACTCTCTACCTATAAATGTACTTTCAGCGGAAAAAGCTTGTATTCAACTTCAACACAACCCCCCCCCCTGTAACTCTAACCCCAACCCTAATTCTAAGCCTAACCCCAACCCCAACCCTAATTCTAAGCCTAACCCCAACCCCAACCCTAATTCTAACCCTAACCCCAACCCCAACCCTAATTCTAAGCCTAACCCCAACCCCAACCCTAATTCTAACCCTAACCCCAACCCCAACCCTAATTCTAAGCCTAACCCCAACCCCAACCCTAATTCTAAGCCTAACCCCAACCCCAACCCTAATTCTAAGTCTAACCCCGACCCCAACCCCAACCCTAATTCTAAGCCTAACCCCAACCCCAACCCTAATTCTAAGCCTAACCCCAACCCCAACCCTAATTCTAAGCCTAACCCCAACCCTAATTCTAAGCCTAACCCCAACCCCAACCCTAATTCTAAGCCTAACCCCAACCCTAATTCTAAGCCTAACCCCAACCCCAACCCTAATTCTAAGCCTAACCCCAACCCCAACCCTAATTCTAAGCCTAACCCCAACCCTAATTCTAAGCCTAACCCCAACCCTAATTCTAAGCCTAACCCCAACCCCAACCCTAATTCTAAGCCTAACCCCAACCCTAAATCTAAGCCTAACCCCAACCCTAATTCTAAGCCTAACCCCAACCCAAACACTAATTCTAAGCCTAACCCCGACCCCAACCCTAGTTCTAAGCCCAACCCCAACCCTAATTCTAAGCCTAACCCCGACTCCAACCCTAGTTCTAAGCCTAACCCCAACCCCAACCCTAATTCTAAGCCTAACCCCAACCCCAACCCTAATTCTAAGCCTAACCCCAACCCTAATTTTAAGCCTAACCCCAACCCTAATTCTAAGCCTAACCCCAACCCTAATTCTAAGCCTAACCCCGACCCCAACCCTAGTTCTAAGCCTAACCCCGACCCCAACCCTAATTCTAAGCCTAACCCCAACCCTAATTCTAAGCCTAACCCCGACCCCAACCCCAACCCTAATTCTAAGCCTAACCCCAACCCCAACCCTAATTCTAAGCCTAACCCCAACCCCAACCCTAATTCTAAGCCTAACCCCAACCCCAACCCTAATTCTAACCCTAACCCCAACCCCAACCCTAATTCTAAGCCTAACCCCAACCACAACCCTAATTCTAACCCTAACCCCAACCCTAATTCTAAGCCTAACCCCAACCCCAACCCTAATTCTAAGCCTAACCCCAACCCTAATTCTAAGCCTAACCCCAACCCTAATTCTAAGCCTAACCCCAACCCCAACACTAATTCTAAGCCTAACCCCGACCCCAACCCTAGTTCTAAGCCCAACCCCAACCCTAATTCTAAGCCTAACCCCGACTCCAACCCTAGTTCTAAGCCTAACCCCAACCCCAACCCTAATTCTAAGCCTAACCCCAACCCCAACCCTAATTCTAAGCCTAACCCCAACCTCAACCCTAATTCTAACCCTAACCCCAACCCCAACCCTAATTCTAAGCCTAACCCCAACCCCAACCCTAATTCTAAGCCTAACCCCAACCCCAACCCTAATTCTAAGTCTAACCCCGACCCCAACCCCAACCCTAATTCTAAGCCTAACCCCAACCCCAACCCTAATTCTAAGCCTAACCCCAACCCCAACCCTAATTCTAAGCCTAACCCCAACCCTAATTCTAAGCCTAACCCCAACCCCAACCCTAATTCTAAGCCTAACCCCAACCCTAATTCTAAGCCTAACCCCAACCCCAACCCTAATTCTAAGCCTAACCCCAACCCCAACCCTAATTCTAAGCCAAACCCCAACCCTAATTCTAAGCCTAACCCCAACCCTAATTCTAAGCCTAACCCCAACCCCAACCCTAATTCTAAGCCTAACCCCAACCCTAATTCTAAGCCTAACCCCAACCCTAATTCTAAGCCTAACCCCAACCCCAACACTAATTCTAAGCCTAACCCCGACCCCAACCCTAATTCTAAGCCCAACCCCAACCCTAATTCTAAGCCTAACCCCGACTCCAACCCTAGTTCTAAGCCTAACCCCAACCCCAACCCTAATTCTAAGCCTAACCCCAACCCCAACCCCAACCCTAATTCTAAGCCTAACCCCAACCCTAATTTTAAGCCTAACCCCAACCCTAATTCTAAGCCTAACCCCAACCCTAATTCTAAGCCTAACCCCTACCCCAACCCTAGTTCTAAGCCTAACCCCGACCCCAACCCTAATTCTAAGCCTAACCCCAACCCTAATTCTAAGCCTAACCCCGACCCCAACCCCAACCCTAATTCTAAGCCTAACCCCAACCCCAACCCTAATTCTAAGCCTAACCCCAACCCCAACCCTAATTCTAAGCCTAACCCCAACCCCAACCCTAATTCTAACCCTAACCCCAACCCCAACCCTAATTCTAAGCCTAACCCCAACCTCAACCCTAATTCTAACCCTAACCCCAACCCTAATTCTAAGCCTAACCCCAACCCCAACCCTAATTCTAAGCCTAACCCCAACCCTAATTCTAAGCCTAACCCCAACCCTAATTCTAAGCCTAACCCCAACCCCAACACTAATTCTAAGCCTAACCCCCACCCCAACCCTAGTTCTAAGCCAAACCCCAACCCTAATTCTAAGCCTAACCCCGACTCCAACCCTAGTTCTAAGCCTAACCCCAACCCCAACCCTAATTCTAAGCCTAACCCCAACCCCAACCCTAATTCTAAGCCTAACCCCAACCCTAATTCTAAGCCTAACCCCAACCCTAGTTCTAAGCCTAACCCCGACCCCAACCCTAATTCTAAGCCTAACCCCAACCCTAATTCTAAGCCTAACCCCGACCCCAACCCCAACCCTAATTCTAAGCCTAACCCCAACCCCAACCCTAATTCTAAGCCTAACCCCAACCCTAATTCTAAGCCTAACCCCAACCCTAATTCTAAGCCTAACCCCGACCCCAACCCTAGTTCTAAGCCTAACCCCGACCCCAACCCTAATTCTAAGCCTAACCCCAACCCTAATTCTAAGCCTAACCCCGACCCCAACCCCAACCCTAATTCTAAGCCTAACCCCAACCCCAACCCTAATTCTAAGCCTAACCCTAACCCCAACCCTAATTCTAACCCTAACCCCAACCCCAACCCTAATTCTAAGCCTAACCCCAACCCTAATTCTAACCCTAACCCCAACCCTAATTCTAAGCCTAACCCCAACCCTAATTATAACCCTAACCCCAACCCCAACCCTAATTCTAAGCCTAACCCCAACCCTAATTCTAACCCTAACCCCAACCCTAATTCTAAGCCTAACCCCAACCCTAATTCTAACCCTAACCCCAACCCCAAACCTAATACTAAGCCAAACCCCAACCCCAACCCTAATTCTAACTCTAACCCCAACCCTAATTCTAAGCCTAACCCCAACCCCAACCCTAATTCTAAGCCTAACCCCAACCCCAACCCTAATTCTAACCCTAACCCCAACCCCAACCCTAATTCTAAGCCTAACCCCAACCCTAATTCTAACCCTAACCCCAACCCTAATTCTAAGCCTAACCCCAACCCCAACCCTAATTCTAAGCCTAACCCCAACCCCAGCCCTAATTCTAACCCTAACCCCAACCCTAACCTAATTCTAAGCCTAACCCCAACCCTAATTCTAAGCCTAACCCCGACTCCAACCCTAGTTCTAAGCCTAACCCCAACCCCAACCCTAATTCTAAGCCTAACCCCAACCCCAACCCTAATTCTAAGCCTAACCCCAACCCTAATTCTAAGCCTAACCCCAACCCTAGTTCTAAGCCTAACCCCGACCCCAACCCTAATTCTAAGCCTAACCCCAACCCTAATTCTAATCCTAACCCCGACCCCAACCCCAACCCTAATTCTAAGCCTAACCCCAACCCCAACCCTAACCCTAACCCCAACCCTAATTCTAAGCCTAACCCCAACCCTAATTCTAACCCCAACCCCAACCCTAATTCTAACCCCAACCCCAACCCTAATTCTAAGCCTAACCCCAACCCTAATTCTAACCCTAACCCCAACCCTAATTCTAAGCCTAACCCCAACTCCAACCCTAATTCTAAGCCTAACCCCAACCCTAATTCTAAGCCTAACCCCAACCCCAACCCTAATTCTAAGCCTAACCCCAACCCTAATTCTAAGCCTAACCCCAACCCTAATTCTAAGCCTAACCCCAACCCCAACCCTAATTCTAACCCTAACCCCAACCCCAACCCTAATTCTAACCCTAACCCCAACCCCAACCCTAATTCTAACCCTAACCCCAACCCCAACCCTAATTCTAAGCCTAACCCCAACCCCAACCCTAATTCTAAGCCTAACCCCAACCCTAATTCTAACCCTAACCCCAACCCCAACCCTAATTCTAAGCCTAACCCCAACCCCAACCCTAATTCTAACCCTAACCCCAACCCCAACCCTAATTCTAACCCTAACCCCAACCTCAACCCTAATTCTAACCCTAACCCCAACCCCAACCCTAATTCTAACCCTAACCCCAACCTCAACCCTAATTCTAAGCCTAACCCCAACCCCAACCCTAATTCTAAGCCTAACCCCAACCCTAATTCTAACCCTAACCCCAACCCCAACCCTAATTCTAAGCCTAACCCCAACCCTAATTCTAAGCCTAACCCCAACCCCAACCCTAATTCTAACCCTAACCCCAACCCCTCCCCAACCCTAATTCTAACCCTATAATATAAGAATGATTTTGCGCTCATGTGTAACAGATAAAAATAAATAAATATAAATAATAAAGCACAGTCTTAATCAATACATACACGTTACAATCATACACCAAGTGCTATGAATGTGTAAAATAGTGTAAAATGGTGAATAAAAAATTGTGAATAAAATTCATTAAATTAGTCTCCTATGAGTTGAATCACTACAAAAAAGTGCCTCACAAAGTGAATAATTAATCCCAGTCCATTTGGGCTAAAAAATAAGTAAGTGAGAGATAAAAATTGGACCAAAATGCTAACGTCCAAAAAGTGACTGGTGCTGTTGATTGGTGCAAAACAGTTCTTCAGGGTAAATACAAAACACTGTATATAATATCCAGACGTAAATAGTGCAGTGGTTCAAGCTTGGGCTGTGGTGGGTGTGTGGGGATAGGATCCTTAAACGTGCTCTCTAGACTCTCACCTTAAAGCACGCATTCAAAAGCGTGAGTAGATATAGGAAGATATCTTGTCTTGTCTTTACTCCTCGGATCCAATAGTTCCACCGATTTCCACCACTAGGGGCTGTATGGTCTTCACTATGGTCTTGCTCTCACTTACTTATTTTTTAGCCCAAATGGACTGGGATTAATTATTCACTTTGTGAGGCACTTTTTTGTAGTGATTCAACTCATAGGAGACTAATTTAATGAATTTTATTCACAATTTTTTATTCACCATTTTACACTATTTTACACATTCATAGCACTTGGTGTATGATTGTAACGTGTATGTATTGATTAAGACTGTGCTTTATTATTTATATTTATTTATTTTTATCTGTTACACATGAGCGCGAAATCATTCTTATATTATACTTTTATGGGATTGTGTTTCACCGTTAGATTTTGCAGCTCTTTTAGGAATTAATTTCCACATTTGTCACGATATATTGGTATTTTCACTGTTATTTATTACACATTATTGAGTGTGTGTATATGATCTAGTTAATCAAAGCGCGAAGGTCACCCACACTACCACTAATTCTAACCCTATCCCCAAACCCAACCCTAATTCTAAGCCTCAAGGCTAAACAAAGCAAACCAAAACTATGGAGGATCTTATTATGGCTTCAAGCCAAAAAGAACAATTCTATAAAACTTGGGTTTCCTCTCCCCCAGTACAGATCTCCCCCAATACAACTCCACAAGTACAGATCTCCCTCCTCACTACTACAGTTCCCCCCAGCACAGACCCCCCCCCCCCACCAAAACAGCTTCCCCAGTACAGATCTCCCCCTCACCACTACAGCTCCCCCAGTACAGATCTCCCCCTCATCACTACAGCTCCCCCAGTACAGATCTCCCCCTCACCACTACAGCTCCCCCAGTACAGACATGCCCCCTCACCACTACAGCTCCCCCAGTACAGATCTCCCCCTCAACACTACAGCTCCCCCAGTACAGATCTCCCCCTCACCACTACAGATCTCCCTCCTCACTACTACAGCTCCTTCCAGCACAAACCCTCCCCCACCACTACAGCTACCCCAGTACAGATCTCCCCCTTACCACTACAGCTCCCCCAGTACAGATCTCCCCCTCATCACTACAGCTCCCCCAGTACAGATCTCCCCCTCACCACTACAGCTCCCCCAGTACAGACATGCCCCCTCACCACTACAGCTCCCCCTCACCACTACAGCTCCCCCAGTACAGATCTCCCCCCTAACCACTACAGCTACCCCAGTACAGATCTCCCCCTCACCACTACAGCTCCCCCAGTACAGATCTGCCCCCTCACCACTACAGCTACCCCAGTACAGATCTCCCCCTCACCACTACAGCTCCCCCAGTACAGATCTCCCCCTCACCACTACAGCTCCCCCAGTACAGATCCCCCCTCATCACTACAGCTCCCCCAGTACAGATCTCCCCCTCACCACTACAGCTCCCCCAGTACAGACATGCCCCCTCACCACTACAGCTCCCCCAGTACAGATCTCCCCCTCAACACTACAGCTCCCCCAGTACAGATCTCCCCCCCCCCACCACTACAGCTCCCCCAGTACAGATCTCCCTCCTCACTACTACAGCTCCTTCCAGCACAAACCCTCCCCCACCACTACAGCTACTCCAGTACAGATCTCCCCCTTGCCACTACAGCTACCCCAGTACAGATCTCCCCCTCACCACCACAGCTACCCCAGTACAGATCTCCCCCTCACCACCACAGCTCCCCAGTACAGATCTCCTCCTCACCACTACAGATCTCCCTCCTCACTACTACAGCTCCTTCCAGCACAAACCCTCCCCCACCACTACAGCTACCCCAGTACAGATCTCCCCCTCATCACTACAGCTCCCCCAGTACAGATCTCCCCCTCACCACTACAGCTCCCCCAGTACAGACATGCCCCCTCACCACTACAGCTCCCCCTCACCACTACAGCTCCCCCAGTACAGACATGCCCCCTCACCACTACATCTCCCCCAGTACAGATCTCCCCCCTAACCACTACAGCTACCCCAGTACAGATCTCCCCCTCACCACTACAGCTCCCCCAGTACAGATCTGCCCCCTCACCACTACAGTTACCCCAGTACAGATCTCCCCCCTCACCACTACAGCTCCCCCAGTACAGATCTCCCCCTCACCACTACAGCTACCCCAGTACAGATCTCCCCCTCACCACTACAGCTCCCCCAGTACAGATCTCCCCTTCACCACTACAGCTCCCCCAGTACAGATCTCCCCCCTCACCACTACAGCTCCCCCAGTACAGATCTCCCCCCTCACCACTACAGCTCCCTCCAGCACAGACCATCCACCCACCACTACAGCTCCCCAGTACAGATCTCCCCCTCACCACTACAGCTACCCCAGTACAGATCTCCCTCCTCACTACTACAGCTCCTTCCAGCACAAACCCTCCCCCACCACTACAGCTCCCCCAGTACAGATCTCCCCCTCACCACTACAGCTACCCCAGTACAGATCTCCCCCTCACCACTACAGCTACCCCAGTACAGATCTCCCCCTCACCACCACAGCTACCCCAGTACAGATCTCCCCCTCACCACTACAGCTACCCCAGTACAGATCTCCCCCTCACCACTACAGCTACCCCAGTACAGATCTGCCCCCTCACCACTACAGCTACCCCAGTACAGATCTCCCCCTCACCACTACAGCTCCCCCAGTACAGATCTCCCCCCTCACCACTACAGCTTCCCCCAGCATATACCCTCCCCCCACCAAAACAACTACAGATGAGGTGACAAATGAAGATACAGATGAGGTGAAGATATAGGTTAGAGGAGAGAGACATGAAGGTTGGAGATGAATATACCAATTAGCTTGGAAGGATGAAGATATGAAGACTTGGATGGGGCGAGGAGGATAAATATGATGTTGATGAGCTCAGGGTTGGAGGTATGGAGAAGGTCAGGTTTAGTAAGGCAAAGCAAGTTCCCACTGAATGGATGAGAGGAAGAGAATGAGGTTTGAGGTGCATATTGAAGAGAAGAAAGACAACTTGGAAGGAGACGCTTTTCTATATGATCCACCTTACCAGAGGTCTTCATGGAGGTAGTAGGTAAAGAACTGGCAAAGAGGATTCTGGGTACACTGCTCCTGACATATGGTCACATCGAAGGACCTCTCCTTTGCGATGACGGTCCCGGAGAAGGACGTGTCGGGGAAAATCAGATCTGCACAGCCATTCAAACCTGAAGACCGAAGTTTCCAGAATTATTTCTACTCCATGGGGAAGAATTATTACACAGGAATAAAAATGTCAGGTTTATCAGAAGACTGGATTATACTTTCCAAGAGGTTTACCCCAATCACATGTCCCGTAACCACCAATCACATCCCCCATAACTACCAATCACATCCCCCATAACCACCAATCACATCCCCCATAACCACCAATCACATCCCCCATAACCACCAATCACAACCCCCATAACCACCAATCACACCCCCCATAACCACCAATCACATCCCCCATAACCACCAATCACAACCCCCATAACCACCAATCACATGTCCCGTAACTACCAATCACAACCCCCATAACCACCAATCACACCCCCCATAACCACCAATCACATCCCCCATAACCACCAATCACAACCCCCATAACTACCAATCACATCCCCCATAACTACCAATCACATCCCCCATAACTACCAATCACAACCCCCATAACTACCAATCACAACCCCCATAACCACCAATCACAACCCCCATAACTACCAATCACATCCCCCATAACTACCAATCACAACCCCCATAACTACCAATCACAACCCCCATAACCTCCAATCACATCCCCCATAACCACCAATCACATCCCCCATAACCACCAATCACATCCCCCATAACCACCAATCACATCCCTCATAACCACCAATCACACCCCCCATAACTACCAATCACATCCCCCATAACCACCAATCACATCCCTCATAACCACCAATCACACCCCCCATAACTACCAATCACATCCCCCATAACTACCAATCACAACCCCCATAACCACCAATCACATCCCCCATACCCACCAATCACAACCCCCATAACCACCAATCACAACCCCCATAACTACCAATCACAACCCCCATAACCACCAATCACAACCCCCATAACTACCAATCACAACCCCCATAACCACCAATCACATCCCTCATAACCACCAATCACATCCCCCATAACTACCAATCACATCCCTCATAACCACCAATCACATCCCTCATAACCACCAATCACATCCCCCATAACTACCAATCACATCCCCATAACTACCAATCACATCCCCCATAACTACCAATCACAACCCCCATAACTACCAATCACAACCCCCATAACCACCAATCACATCCCTCATAACCACCAATCACATCCCCCAGAACCACCAATCACATCCCCCATAACCACCAATCACAATCCCCATAACCACCAATCACATCCCTCATAACCACCAATCACATCCCCCATAACCACCAATCACATCCCCCATAACCACCAATCACAACCCCCATAACCACCAATCACAACCCCCATAACCACCAATCACATCCCCCATAACCACCAATCACATCCCCCATAACCACCAATCACAACCCCCATAACCACCAATCACATCCCCCATAACCACCAATCACATCCCCCATAACCACCAATCACATCCCCCATACCAACCAATCACAACCCCCAACCACCAATCACACCCCCCATAACCACCAATCACAACCCCCATAACCACCAATCACAACCCCCATAACCACCAATCACATGTCCCGTAACTACCAATCACAACCCCCATAACCACCAATCACATCCCCCATAACCACCAATCACAACCCCCATAACCACCAATCACATCCCCCATAACCACCAATCACATCCCCCATAACCCATAACCACCAATCACATCCCCCATAACTACCAATCACAACCCCCATAACTACCAATCACAACCCCATAACTACCAATCACAACCCCCATAACCACCAATCACAACCCCCATAACCACCAATCACAACCCCCATAACTACCAATCACATCCCCCATAACCACCAATCACATCCCCCATAACCACCAATCACATCCCCCATAACCACCAATCACAACCCCCATAACCACCAATCACCACCACCACACCCCCCCATAACTACAATCACATCCCCCATAACCACCAATCACATAACCACCAATCACAACCCCCATAACCACCAATCACATCCCCCATAACTACCAATCACAACCCCCATAACCACCAATCACAATCCCCATACCCACAATCACAACCCCCATAACCACCAATCACAACAACCCCCATAACCACCAATCAAAT
The DNA here is from genome assembly GCA_028564925.1 of Lithobates sylvaticus. Classification (NCBI taxonomy): domain Eukaryota; kingdom Metazoa; phylum Chordata; class Amphibia; order Anura; family Ranidae; genus Lithobates; species Lithobates sylvaticus. The sequence goes on along the minus strand of CM053026.1, from coordinate 1,144,404 downwards.
CCCCCATAACCACCAATCACAACCCCCATAACTACCAATCACATCCCCCTTAACCACCAATCACATCCCCCATAACCACCAATCACATCCCCCAAACACAACCCCCATAACCACCAATCACAACCCTCATAACCACCAATCACAACCCCCATAACTACCAATCACATCCCCCATAACCACCAATCACTACCCCCATAACTACCAATCACAACCCCATAACTACCAATCACATCCCCCATAACCACCAATCACATCCCCCATAACCACCAATCACAACCCCCATAACCACCAATACTACCAATCACAACCCCCCCATAACTACCACAACCTCATAACCACCAATCACATCCCCATAACCACCAATCACATCCCCCATAACCACCAATCACATCCCCCATAACCACCAATCACAACCCCCATAACCACCAATCACATCCCCCATAACCACCAATCACATCCCCCATAACCATCACCCCCAAATCACAACCCCCATAACCACCAATCACATCCCCCATAACTACCAATCACAACCCCCATAACTACCAATCACATCCCCCATAACCACCAATCACAACCCCCATAACCACCAATCACAACCCCCATAACTACCAATCACAACCCCCATAACTACCAATCCCCCATAACCACCAATACATCCCCACCAAACCACCAATCACATCCCCCATAACACCAATCACATCCCCCATAACCACCAATCACATCCCCCATAACTACCAATCACAACCCCCATAACTACCAATCACATCCCCCATAACCACCAATCACAACCCCCATAACCACCAATCACATCCCCCATAACTACCAATCACAACCCCCATAACCACCAATCACATCCCTCATAACCACCAATCACATCCCCCATAACTTCCAATCACAACCCCCATAACCACCAATCACATCCCCCATAACCACCAATCACAAACCCCATAATCACCAATCACAACCCCCATAACCACCAATCACATCCCCCATAACCACCAATCACATCCCCCATAACCACCAATCACATCCCCCATAACCACCAATCACATCCCCCATAACCACCAATCACATCCCCCATAACTACCAATCACAACCCCCATAACCACCAATCACATCCCCCATAACTACCAATCACAACCCCCATAACCACCAATCACAACCCCCATAACCACCAATCACATCCCCCATAACTACCAATCACATCCCCCATAACCACCAATCACATCCCACATAACCACCAATCACAACCCCCATAACCACCAATCACAACCCCCATAACTACCAATCACAACCCCCATAACCACCAATCACAATCCCCATAACCACCAATCACATCCCCCATAACCACCAATCACATCCCCCATAACTACCAATCACAACCCCCATAACCACCAATCACATCCCCCATAACTACCAATCACAACCCCCATAACCACCAATCACACCCCCCATAACTACCAATCACATCCCCCATAACCACCAATCACATCCCCCATAACTACCAATCACAACCCCCATAACCACCAATCACATCCCCCATAACTACCAATCACAACCCCCATAACCACCAATCACATCCCCCATAACCACCAATCACAACCCCCATAACCACCAATCACACCCCCCATAACCACCAATCACAACCCCCATAACCACCAATCACACCCCCACACACCCCCATAACCACCAATAACAACCCCCATAACTACCAATCACAACCCCCATAACCACCAATCACATCCCCCATAACTACCAATCACATCCCCCAGAACTACCAATCACATCCCCCATAACCACCAATCACAACCCCCATAACCACCAATCACAACCCCCATAACCACCAATCACAACCCCCATAACCACCAATCACATCCCCCATAACCACCAATCACAACCCCCATAACCACCAATCACAACCCCCATAACCACCAATAACAACCCCCATAACTACCAATAACATCCCCCATAACTACCAATCACATCCCCCATAACCACCAATCACATCCCCCATAACCACCAATCACATCCCCCATAACCACCAATCACATCCCCCATAACTACCAATCACAATCCCCATAACCACCAATCAGAACCCCCATAACTACCAATCACATCCCCCATAACTACCAATCACATCCCCCATAACTACCAATCACAACCCCATAACTACCAATCACATCCCCCATAATCACCAATCACAACCCCCATAACTACCAATCACATCCCCCAGAACTACCAATCACATCCCCCATAACTACCAATCACAACCCCCATAACCACCAATCACATCCCCCATAATCACCAATCACAACCCCCATAACTACCAATCAGATCCCCCATAACTACCAATACCAATCACATCCCCCATAACCACCAATCACAAACCCCATAATCACCAATCACATCCCCCATAACCACCAATCACATCCCCCATAACCACCAATCACATCCCTCATAACCACCAATCACATCCCCCATAACTTCCAATCACAACCCCCATAACTACCAATCACATCCCCCAGAACTACCAATCACAATCCCCATAACCACCAATCAGAACCCCCATAACTACCAATCACATCCCCCAGAACCACCAATCAGAACCCCCATAACTACCAATCACATCCCCCAGAACTACCAATCACATCCCCCATAACTACCAATCACATCCCCCATAACTTCCAATCACATCCCCCATAACCTCCAATCACAACCCCCATAACTTCCAATCACATCCCCCATAACTACCAATCACAACCCCCATAACTACCAATCACATCCCCCAGAACTACCAATCACAATCCCCATAACCACCAATCAGAACCCCCATAACTACCAATCACATCCCCCAGAACCACCAATCAGAACCCCCATAACTACCAATCACATCCCCCAGAACCACCAATCAGAACCCCCATAACTACCAATCACATCCCCCAGAACTACCAATCACATCCCCCATAACTACCAATCACAACCCCATAACTACCAATCACATCCCCCATAATCACCAATCACAACCCCCATAACTACCAATCACATCCCCCAGAACTACCAATCACATCCCCCATAACTACCAATCACAACCCCCATAACCACCAATCACATCCCCCATAATCACCAATCACAACCCCCAGAACTACCAATCAGAACCCCCATAACCACCAATCACATCCCCCATAACTACCAATCACATCCCCCATAACTACCAATCACAACCCCCATAACTACCAATCACATCCCCCATAACCACCAATCACAACCCCCATAACTACCAATCACATCCCCCATAACCACCAATCACAACCCCCATAACCACCAATCACATCCCCCATAATCACCAATCACAACCCCCAGAACTACCAATCAGAACCCCCATAACCACCAATCACATCCCCCATAACTACCAATCACATCCCCCATAACTACCAATCACAACCCCCATAACTACCAATCACATCCCCCATAACCACCAATCACAACCCCCATAACTACCAATCACATCCCCCATAACCACCAATCACAACCCCCATAACCACCAATCACATCCCCCATAATCACCAATCACAACCCCCAGAACTACCAATCAGAACCCCCATAACCACCAATCACATCCCCCATAACTACCAATCAGAACCCCCATAACTACCAATCACATCCCCCATAACCACCAATCACACCCCCCATAACCACCAATCACACCCCCCATAACCACCAATCACATCCCCCATAACTACCAATCACATCCCCCATAACTACCAATCAGAACCCCCATAACTACCAATCACATCCCACAGAAATATCAATTACATGCCCCATATCTACCAATCATATCCCCCATAACCACCAATCACAACCCCCATAACCACCAATCACATCCCCCATAACCACCAATCACATCCCCCATAACTACCAATCACAACCCCCATAACCACCAATCATATACCCCAGAACTACCAATCACATCCCCCAGAACTACCAATCACATCCCCCATTACCACCAATCACATCCCCCATAACCACCAATCACAACCCCCATAACCACCAATCACATCCCCCATAACCACCAATCACATCCCCCATAACCACCAATCACATCCCCCATAACTACCAATTACATCCCCCATAACTACCAATCACATCCCCCATAACTACCAATCACATCCCCCATAACCACCAATCACATCCCCCATAACTACCAATCACATCCCCCATAACCACCAATAACAACCCCCATAACTTTCAATCACATCCCCCATAACCACCAATCACATCCCCCATAACTATCAATCACATCCCCCATAACCACCAATAACAACCCCCAGAACTACCAATCACATCCCCCATAACCACCAATCACATCCCCAATAACCACCAATCACATCCCCCATAACTACCAATCACATCCCCCATAACCACCAATCACATCCCCCATAACCACCAATCACATCCCCCATAACCACCAATCACAACCCCCATAACTTCCAATCACATCCCCCATAACCACCAATCACATCCCCCATAACCACCAATCACATCCCCCATAACCACCAATCACATCCCCCATAACCACCAATCACAACCCCCATAACCACCAATCACAACCCCCATAACCACCAATCACAACCCCCATAACCAACAATCATATCCCCCATAACCACCAATCACATCCCCCATAACCACCAATCATATCCCCCATAACCACCAATCACAACCCCCATAACCAACAATCATATCCCCCATAACCACCAATCACATCCCCCATAACCACCAATCACATCCCCCAGAACTACCAATCACAACCCCCATAACCACCAATCACAACCCCCATAACCACTAATCACATCCCCATAACCACCAATAACATCCCCCATAACCACCAATAACATCCCCCATAACCACCAATCACATCCCCCATAACCACCAATCACAACCCCCATAACTTTCAATCACATCCCCCATAACCACCAATCACATCCCCCATAACTATCAATCACATCCCCCATAACCACCAATAACAACCCCCAGAACTACCAATCACATCCCCCATAACCACCAATCACATCCCCCATAACCACCAATCACATCCCCCATAACTACCAATCACATCCCCCATAACCACCAATCACAACCCCCATAACTTCCAATCACATCCCCCATAACCACCAATCACATCCCCCATAACCACCAATCACATCCCCCATAACTATCAATCACATCCCCCATAACCACCAATAACAACCCCCAGAACTACCAATCACATCCCCCATAACCACCAATCACATCCCCCATAACCACCAATCACATCCCCCATAACTACCAATCACATCCCCCATAACCACCAATCACAACCCCCATAACTTCCAATCACATCCCCCATAACCACCAATCACATCCCCCATAACCACCAATCACAACCCCCAGAACTACCAATCACATCCCCCATAAGCACCAATCACATCCCCCATAACCACCAATCACATCCCCCATAACCACCAATCATATCCCCCATAACCACCAATCACAACCCCCATAACCAACAATCATATCCCCCATAACCACCAATCACATCCCCCATAACCACCAATCACATCCCCCATAACCACCAATCACATCCCCCAGAACCACCAATCACAACCTCCAGAACTACCAATCACAACCCCCATAACCTCCAATCACAGCCCCCATAACCACCAATAACATCCCCCATAACCACCAATAACATCCCCCATAACTACCAATCACAACCCCCATTACTACCAATCACAACCCCCATTACTACCAATCGTATCCCCCATAACTACAAATCACATCCCCCATAACTACCAATCACATTCCCCATAACTACCACTCACATGTCCCATAACCACCAATCACAGGCCCCATAACTACCAATCACATCCCCCATAACTACTAATCAAAGGCCCCATGGTAGGATGTTTACATGGCCTCCTGTTGGGTCACCCTCTTCCACTTTTCCTCTGACGTCTCCACAGAAGAGGGCATACCTTATTGTAATGATAAACCCCCTTACCAATGGTGTCTGGCACCCTATATTATATCCATATTTTACCTGCGGGTACTGGTGGTCTAAGGCAGCCAATGCATCCTTCCTATGGCAACCCACCCCATAGAGCTCAATGGGTAGATCTGGAATTAAAACTCCTTTTACATCAGTGGTCAGTAGAATGGACCTCTGCTTATAAACTGAGACCTGTCTCCAACAATGATGATTGGAGAGCTTCCCTTCATGCTGGTGGTCTATGGGATGTCCTTATATTGGTCAGGGGAGAGCCTTCCTCCCTTACCTAGGTGGACAGGGGAGAGCCTTCCTCCCTTACATAGATGATCAGGGGAGAGCCTTCCTCCCTTACCTAGGTTGTCAGGGGAGAGCCTTCCTCCCTTACCTAGGTTGTCAGGGGAGAGCCTTCCTCCCTTACCTAGGTTGTCAGGGGAGAGCCTTCCTCCCTTACCTAGGTGGTCAGGGGAGAGCCTTCCTCCCTTACCTAGGTGGTCAGGGGAGAGCCTTCCTCCCTTACCTAGGTTGTCAGGGGAGAGCCTTCCTCCCTTACCTAGGTTGTCAGGGGAGAGCCTTCCTCCCTTACCTAGGTGGTCAGGGGAGAGCCTTCCTCCCTTACATTGGTGGTTTATGGGTATGTCCTTATATTGGTCAGGGGAGAAACTTCCTTCCTTACATCCCACAGGGTTCTGTGCTGGGACCAATCCTATTTAATTTGTTCATAAATGACCTGGAGGATGGGGATGGGGGAAACAGTTCAATCTCTGTATTTGCGGACGATACTAAGCTAAGCAGGACAAAACCTCTCCGCAGGATGTGGAAACCTTCCAAAAAGATCTGAACAAATTAATGGGGGGAGGGGCAACTTCATGGCAAATGAGGTTCAATTTAGAAAAATGTAAAATAATGAATTTGGGGGGCAAAAATCTGAATGCAATCTATAGACTGGGGGGAGAACCTCTGGGGGGGGATCTAGGATGGAGAAGGACCTGGGGGTCCTAGTAGATGATGGGCTCAGCAATGCCAAGCTGCTAACAAATCAAACAGAATATTGGCATTAAAAAGGGGATCAACTCCAGAGATAAAAGGATAATTCTCCCGCTCTACAAGACTCTGGTCCGGCCGCACCTGGAGTATGCCGTCCAGTTCTGGGCACCAGTCCTCAGGAAGGATGTACTGGAAATGGAACGACTACAAAGAAGGGCAACAAAGCTAATAAAGGGTCTGGAGGATATTAGATATGAGGAAAGGTTGTGAGCACTGAACTTATTCTCTCTGGAGAAGAGACTCTTGAGAGGGGATATGATTTCAATGTATAAAGAGAAAACTTTTTTGCGGAAGGGAGTTTAACAAGACACGTGGCCACTCATTAAAATTAGAAGAAAAGAGGTTTAACCTTAAACTTCGTAGAGGGTTCTTTACTGTAAGAGCGGCAAGGATGTGGAATTCCCTTCCACAGGCGGTGGTCTCAGCGGGGGACATCGATCGTTTCAAGAAACTATTAGATAATCACCTGAAGGACCGCAACATACAGGGATATACAATGTAATACTGACATATAATCACACACAGAGGTTGGACTTGATGGACTTGTGTCTTTTTTCAACCTCACCTACTATGTAACTATGGAACATTGTGGTCAGTGGGGATGTCCTTTATATTGGTCAGGGGAGAGCCTTCCTCCCTTATAATGGTGGTCAGTAGATAGCCCCTATTACAATGGTGGTCAGTAGATAGCCCCTATTACAATGGTGGTCAGTAGATAGCCCCTATTACAATGGTGGTCAGTAGATAGCCCCTATTACAATGGTGGTCAGTAGATAGCCCCTATTACAATGGTGGTCAGTAGGTAGCCCCTATTCCAATGGTGGTCAGTAGATAGCCCCTATTACAATGGTGGTCAGTAGATAGCCCCTATTACAATGGTGGTCAGTAGATAGCCCCTATTACAATGGTGGTGAGTCAATAGCCCCAAATTCCAATGGTTGTCAGTAGATAGCCCCTATTACAATGGTGGTCAGTAGATAGCCCCTATTACAATGGTGGTCAGTAGATAGCCCCTATTACAATGGTGGTCAGTAGATAGCCCCTATTACAATGGTGGTCAGTAGATAGCCCCTATTACAATGGTGGTCAGTAGGTAGCCCCTACTACAATGGTGGACAGTAGGTAGCCCCTATTACAATGGTGGTCAGTAGATAGCCCCTATTACAATGGTGGTCAGTAGATAGCCCCTATTACAATGGTGGTCAGTAGGTAGCCCCTATTACAGTGGTGGTGAGTCAATAGCCCCAAATTCCAATGGTGGGCAGTAGGTAGCCCCAATTACAATGGTGGACAGTAGGTAGCCCCTATAACAATGGTGGACAGTAGGTAGCCCCAATTACAATGGTGGACAGTAGGTAGCCCCTACTACAATGGTGGACAGTAGGTAGCCCCTATTACAATGGTGGACAGTAGGTAGCCCCTATAACAATGGTGGACAGTAGGTAGCCCCAATTACAATGGTGGACAGTAGGTAGCCCCTATTACAATGGTGGACAGTAGGTAGCCCCTGCTACAATGGTGGACAGTAGGTAGCCCCTATTACAATGGTGGACAGTAGGTAGCCCCTATTACAATGGTGGACAGTAGGTAGCCCCTATTACAATGGTGGACAGTAGGTAGCCCCTACTACAATGGTGGACAGTAGGTAGCCCCTATTACAATGGTGGACAGTAGGTAGCCCCTATTACAATGGTGGACAGTAGGTAGCCCCTATTACAATGGTGGACAGTAGGTAGCCCCTATTACAATGGTGGACAGTAGGTAGCCCCTAGGAAAGACAAGCAGCCCCGATGCTGACCAAATCCATATACAGGAGGTGCCCAGCTGTTGGGATTGAGAATGGTGGTCTACCTTGACAGACATCTACTGACATCAGATGGTCCTGTATGTAGCTGGAAGTAGATTTGTGGTATATCACGCTCACACGTGGTTTATACCTGTAACTCAATGTACAATGTGCAGAGATTTGTGACTCACACTCAGTGCCGGTGCAGCAATCCCTCTGGCTGAACCCCGACTGCGCTCCATCTGTGAGAGTGATATTGGGGGGTGATGGGAGAGATGTGGAGTACTGAAGATAGCAGCGCTGCCTGTGGGGAGAAAGAATGAAAAGGTCACCAGCAATCTACCCCCCCCCCAGACCCACCTCCCACACTGTACACCTTCTGACCTCAGACATCCTTCACGGGAAACCCCATAGAGGGCTACCCCTCTATCCACACTGTACACCTCCCAACTCCAGCCATCCTTTACATAAACCCTACAGAGGGGGCTCTACTATTCTATACCTTCCCCAAATCCTTCATGGAAACCCTGTTGAGGGCACTGTTCTATACCCCATCTTGCCCCTTCCTGCTCACATTGTACACCTCTGACCTTGGCTATCCTTCATAGAACCCAGATGGATCCTTCTACAGCTCCTCCCTGACTATGCCTCAAGTTCTCAGTAATAAGAACTGTCTCTATTTCTCCACAACCACCAATCAGATCCAGATATGCCCTGCCAGATGACAGGGAAGTCTGAAATGTTTAATCTGATTGGTGGACAGTTCTTAGTAATGACACCGATAGGTGAAGCCCAGTGAAGGTGTCAGACATGGTCCAGTGGAGGATCCTGATGACACTTGGATACATCAGCATGCCCATTGGGTATCCAGGAACTGTAGTGAAGGGAGGCGGAAGCAGCCATTGTTGGGGTACTTACTGTGAGCCGAGGTCTGCTGGGGCTGTCGGAGGGTAGTAGGTGTAGAACTGACACCCTGGGTTGCGGGTACAAGAGGCCTCACAATCCTCCCGGCTGCTGACATTGCCAAAGGACAAGACATTTCCTATAAACTCCACATCATTGTAATACTGATTCAGACACCCTGTGGAGAGAGACAAGAATGAAAGATGGATACCCAGAATCCCCCACCCTTCCCAAACGTAACAATCCTGGAGCCATTTCCAACCGCAAAAACATGGAGGTTCCATGCAGAGGGGTTTGACCCCCTTTGTTGTTGATTAGGTTCCAGCAGGACACTTCCTGTCCTGCTGACCACTATCATTGGGACACATCCTGTCACCAATTTAATTAAAGAAGTAGATGGAATCTTCCTCTTGGTGAGACAGACAAGAACTTGGGAGAGGGTCCTGTAAGAGATACTAGCTGGGATAAATTACGGTGAACTATGGAGGCAAGAAGACCTGCAGGAAAGGATTGAAGGTGAGGGACATGTGAGAGATCCTAGCTGAAGTAAGTGAGTGTGAACTATGGAGGTCTGAAGACCTTGAGGAAAAGATTTAAAGTGAGGGACCTGTGAGAGATCCTAGCTGGAATAAATGATGGTGAACTATGGAGGCCTAAAGAGATGGAGGAAAAGATTTTAGGTGAGGGACCTGTGAGATATCCTAGCTGGGATAAATGATAGTGAACTATGGAGGCCAGAAGACCTTGAGGAAAGGATTGAAGGTGAGGGACCTATGAGAGATCCTAGCTGGGGTAAATGAGGGTGAACAATGTAGGTCTAAAGACCTGGAGGAAAGGATTGAAGCTGAGGAACCTGTGAGAGATCCAAGTTGGGGTAAATTATGGTGAACTATGGAGGCCAGAAGACCTGGAGGAAAGGATTGAAGGTGAGGGACATGTGAGGGATACTAGCCGGGGTAATTGATGGTGAAGTATGGAGGTTTGAAGACCTGGAGGAAAGGATTGATGGTGAGGGACCTTTGAGAGATCCTAGCTGGGATAAATGATGGTAAACTATGGAGGCCAGAAGACCTGGAGGAAAGGATTGAAGGTGAGGGACCAATGAGAGATCCTAGCTGGGATAAATGATGGTAAACTATGAAGATGTGAGGACCTGGAGGAAAGGATTGAACATGAGGGACCTTGAGAGATCCAAGCTAATAGTAAATTATGGTAAACTATGGAGGCCAGAAGACCTTGAGGAAAGGATTGAACATGAGGAACCTTGAGAGATCCAAGCTAATAGTAAATTATGGTAAACTATGGAGGCCAGAAGACCTTGAGGAAAGGATTGAACATGAGGGACCTTGAGAGATCCAAGCTAATAGTAAATTATGGTAAACTATGGAGGCCAGAAGACCTTGAGGAAAGGATTGAAGCTGAGGAACCTGTGAGAGATCCAAGTTGGGGTAAATTATGGTAAACTATGGAGGCCAGAAGACCTGGAGGAAAGGATTGAAGTTGAGGGATCTGTGAGAGATCCAAGCTAATAGTAAATTATGGTAAACTATGGAGGCCAGAAGACCTGGAGGAAAGGATTGATGGTGAGGGACCTTTGAGGGATCCAAGCTAATAGTAAATGATGGTAAACTATGGAGATCTGAGGACCTGGAGGAAAGGATTGAAGGTGAGGGACCTTTGAGAGATCCAAGCTAATAGTAAATGATGGTAAACTATGGAGGCCAGAAGACCTGGAAAGGATTGAAGGTGAGGGACCTTTGAGAGATCCAAGCTAATAGTAAATGATAGTAAACTATGGAGATCTGAGGACCTGGAGGAAAGGATTGATGGTGAGGGACCTTGAGAGATCCAAGCTAATAGTAAATGATGGTAAACTATGGAGATCTGAGGACCTGGAGGAAAGGATTGAAGGTGAGGGACCTTGAGAGATCAAAGCTAATAGTAAATTATGGTAAACTACGGAGGCCAGAAGACCTGCAGGAAAGGATTGAAGGTGAGGGATCTGTGAGAGATCCTTGCTGGGATAAATGATGGTGAACTAGACCTGGAGGACCCTGCAGGACACAGATCTATCCTTATCTCACATAGAATCAGTGAGGGGTTTAGCAGATGGTGGAGATACAGGAGAGGGCTTTCTTACGGTTCACATTCTCTGGAATCTTCGGCAGAGTATAACCTGAAGTCACCCCTGGAACGTGCTCCGAGCTCGGTGGAGTATCGGTGGTTGAGTTCTTCAGGTGGCAATCAAAGCTACAGGAAGAAGAGAAAGGAGGTATCAGGAGATTGGTACTAATGTTATTGGGGCTGCCTTCCGGCCAACGTAGCCCATGAGATACTGAAGTAGGGTATTTACCCAGAAAGGAGGGGGGTAAACAACATGGAAGAACTGCTGGACTGATTTAGATGTCCCATATATAAGCTAGAGGGGAATAAAGGACCTCACCAAATCTCATCATTTCAGGTAATAAAAGCGTGAAGCCGCCTGGGTGTCATGCTGGTCCTCTGGTTTTAGTTCTGTCGAAATTCCCAAAACAGGGCTACAGCAATAAATTCAATACTTCTGACTTATGTGTTTGTCTTGGTCAGGACTGAAGACAGAGGATCAGCATGACAGCCAGGCAGATAACATTAGGAGTCATGGCAACCTACATACTGTATGTATCTTATACCAGGTTTCCTTTGCCATGGCACAGCAATCTTGGGAATGAAATTGAGAAGATTAGGGAGCTTTTCCTGTTGAGTGCCCATCTGGAGCCCCTTTTCTCCCTCCAGTTTCCGGGGTCTCACCTCCGCTCTCCAGTGCTGGGGTCAATAGAGTGATAGGAGAAGAAGCTGCAATGTGGGTGGTTGGTGCACGCCAGCTGGCAGGAGGTCTCATCTGGAGTCGGGATCTTGTCAATATCTCCTCCTGGGAAATCCACCGATGGCTGGAGTGGAGGATCTCCACCTGGGGGGTCACAAAAGACACGTCAGCCTCATCTACCTCCAACACACCGTAATTGGGGTCCCACGTTCCCTCATACACCAGAGGAGGAACATGGCAGAACATGGCATAACCAGCTGGAATCTAATTTTGACATATTCCATTTTTCAAGAGTTTTTGCCCTTTATAGTCCCAACAGAGGGTCTCTTTATGTTTTGTGAACCAGCTGGAATAAAAGCCCGATGTCCTCCAGTCTCCTCCTGGACATCCCACAGCTATGCTGGGTGCCATATTGTATGACTCCCCCCCCCCCCCCTTTCTGGTGGTAGGGGAACCTTTAAGAATTCACCTGACCCTGAAATATCAGTTTTTGGCAAACAGAGACTTGTTCTTCTCCCACGAGTCTCAGGATTATTAGCACTTTGCACGCTCTGTGGACTCAGCAATCATCTGGAACGCTTTGTTCTTCAGGTGAACATTGAAGTCTATAGATTGCAGTGACAGATGTTCGTGTTATCGGCTCTATTTATAGCCATTTCTAGAAGGCTGACTATATAGAAAACCAGAGTGCGTGACGGCGTGCGTGACGGCGTGTGACCGAGCGTGACTGAGCACACAGGACACATGGAGGGTGCAAAGACACTTGGCTACATGTCAGCGATCTTCCATCATCTCTTCTGAGAAAACACAACTTTCATCTGGTGATGACCAGGAAACATCTCTATTCATACAGCAGTATCTGCCCTCACCGAGATTGTCCGTCTATGGGGCCTTATACTCCCGTCTATGGGGCCTTATACTCCCGTCTATGGGGCCTTATACTCGGACGTTCCCTCTATGTATTTGCCCGATCCAAACCCAGTCCTCTTTGTCCCAGTATGAGGCCTCTGCCTTCTGGTCTACATCCAGCAGCCTTGTGTCCTCCATGTCACCCCCTTAATGGCCCGTCTTTTAGACATGTGCGATTAGTTTCGTACGAATCTGTAGTACGAATTTTTTCGAATACGAAATTCCGTTTACGAATTTCGTTGCCGAATTTATTCAAATCCGACTACCAAATATCGAATTTCAACTAATATGAAAGAAATTATTATAGCGGATATAACGAATGCTTCGAATGAATTCGAATGACAAAGTGTAATTTTTGCAGGAAAAATTCCGTTTACGAGTTTCAGCTCCAAATTATTCAAATCCGACTACCAAATATCGAATTTCAACTAATTCGAAAGAAATTATTATAGCAGATATAACGAATGAATTCGAATGATTCGAATGACAAAGTGTCATTTTTGCAGAAAAAAAAGCTATTTAAAATCACTCGCGGCTATTGCCGGCAAATTAATTGTTGGCTCCATAACACAGAGAACAGTCATTCATTGATATAAAAAAAAAAAAAGCGTAGGGGTCCCCCCAAATTCAATAACCAGCCCCTTCAGGTCTGGTATGGATATTAAGGGGGACCCCAGCCAAAAAAAAAAAAAATGACGTGGGGTCCCCCCTAAATATCCATACCAGACCCTTCAGGTCTGCTATGGATATTAAGGGGAACCCCGGCCAAAAAAAAATGGCGTGGGGTCCCCCTCAAAATCCATACCAGACCCTTTATCCGAGCACGCAACCTGGCAGGCCGCAGGAAAAGAGGGGGGGACGAGAGCGCCCCCCCTCCCTCCTGAACCGTACCAGGCCACATGCCCTCAACATTGGGAGGGTGCTTTGGGGTCCCCCCCAAAGCACCTTGTCCCCATGTTGATGAGGACAAGGGCCTCATCCCCACAACCCTGGCCGGTGGTTGTGGGGGTCTGCGGGCGGGGGGCTTATCGTAATCTGGAAGCCCCCTTTAACATGGGGACCCCCAGATCCCACCCCCCCCCCCCCCCGTGTGAAATGGTAAGGGGGTACAAAAGTACCCCTACCATTTCACCAAAAAAGTATCAAAAATTGTAAAAATTACAGGAGACGGTCTTTGACAATTCCTTTATTAAAATCTTCTTTCTTCTTTCTTCTGGTCTTCCTTTCTTCATCTTCTCCTTCCGGCATCTTCTTCCATCTTCTTCCATCTTCTTCTTCCTCCGATCCGCTTCTTCTTGCTTCGGTCTTCTCATCCTTCTCGTCCGGCATCGGCGTCGGCGTCTGTTCTCGGGCCGCTCCTCGCAATGGGAGGCTCCCGCTGTGTGAGGCTTCGCTCCGGCTGACAGGTCTTTTATAACGGAGGGCACCTGGTAACCCCGCCCTCTCTGACGCACGGGGACATCATGGGGACTTCCCTATGGCTTTCCCCATGACGTCAGATGGGGGGCGGGGTCACCAGGTGCCCTCCGTTATAAAAGACCTGTCAGCCGGAGCGAAGCCTCACACAGCGGGAGCCTCCCATTGCGAGGAGCGGCCCGAGAACAGACGCCGACGCCGATGCCGGACGAGAAGGACGAGAAGACCGGAGCAAGAAGAAGCGGATCAGAGGAAGAAGAAGATGGAAGAAGATGGAAGAAGATGCCGGAAGGAGAAGATGAAGAAAGGAAGACCAGAAGAAAGAAGAAAGAAGATTTTAATAAAGGAATTGTCAAAGACCGTCTCCTGTCATTTTTAACCATTTTTGTCACCTTTTTGGTGAAATGGTAGGGTAAGTACCCCCTTACCATTTCACACAGGGGGGGGGGATCTGGGGGTCCCCTTGTTAAAGGGGGCTTCCAGATTCCGATAAGCCCCCTGCCCGCAGACCCCCACAACCACCGGGCACGGTTGTGGGGATGAGGCCCTTGTCCTCATCAACATGGGGACAAGGTGCTTTGGGGGTCTCAGACCCCCAAAGCACCCTCCCAATGTTGAGGGCATGTGGCCTGGTACGGTTCAGGCGGGAGGGGGGGGCGCTCTCGTCCCCCCTCTTTTCCTGCGGCCTGCCAGGTTGCGTGCTCGGATAAGGGTCTGGTATGGATTTTGAGGGGGACCCCACACCATTTTTTTTTTTTGGCTGGGGTCCCCCTTAATATCCATCCCAGACCTGAAGGGCCTGGTTATTGAATTTGGGGGGACCCCCACGCTTTTTTTTATCAATGACTTTAATGAATGACTGTTCTCTGTGTTACGGATCTGACAATTCATTTGCCGGCAATAGCTGCGAGTGATTTTAAATAGCTTTTTTTTCCTGCAAAAATAACATTGTGCAGGAACAGTTCTCTATATTACATATACTGAATCTCGAATCATTCGAAGCATTCGAATCATTCGTTATATCCGCTATTATAATTTCTTTCATATTAGTTGAAATTAGATATTTGTAATGCAGCGTACACACGAAGGGATAATCCCCTCGTGTGTGGGCGCCGGCGGACTTTTTGGCGCCAAAGTCCGGCGGACTTTTTGGCGCCAAAGTTTTAAGTTTGGTTTTAAAATTATCTGCTGGACTTGGCAGTCCGGCGGACAATCCCGCCGTTAGTGGGCAAGTCCGCGGGACTTTTGAAATGAACGGACTTGCCGCTCATCGGCAAGTCCGTTCATTTAGCACGTGACTTCAGGTTACGTAGCTAGCGTAGGCAGTTACTGCCGCCGCGCTAGCTCCGTGACCTGGCATGGATTTAAAGGGACTCCCCACGCTGTAAAAACGGCGTGGGGGTTCCCCCCAAATCCATGACAGACCCTCATCCGAGCACGCAGCCTGGCAGGCCAGGAAAGGGGTGGGGACGAACGAGCGCCCCCCCCCCCCTCCTGAGCCGTACCAGGCCGCGTGCCCTCAACATGGGGGGTGCCCTGGGGAAAGGGGGGCCGTGCGGCCCCCCCACCCCAAAGCACCTTGTCCCCATGTTGATGAGGACAAGGGCCTCTTCCCGACAACCCTGGCCGTTGGTTGTCGGGGTCTGCGGGCGGCGGCTTATCGGAATCTGGGAACCCCCTTTAATAAGGGGGCCCCCAGATCCCGGCCCCCCACCCCCCCTATGTGAATGAGTATGGGGTACGATGTACCCCTACCCATTCACCTAAGGTGTAAAATGGAAAGTACAAAAACACACACACTTTTGAAAAAATATTTTTATTGCACTGCTCCGGGGGTCTTCTTCCGTCTTGGGGGTCTTCTCGCCGGACTCCTCCGCTCTCTTCTGCTCTTTTACCTAGCTCTTTCACGAACGGAGGAGTCCGGCTACCTTCTTCGTCGTCGCCGCCGTCGTCTGGGGGTCTCGATCCGCCTTCGGGGGTCTTCCGGGGGTCTCTTCTGTTCTTGCGGCGGTCGTCGTCTTCCGCGCCGCCGGCGCCTTCTTCTTCTTCTTGTCCTTCTTCTTGTTCTTCTTCTTCCGATGTTGACCCGACGCTCTCTCTGCCCGGAATGCTTGTGCCGCTCTGCGCTGGGACTTATATAGGGACATGGGGGACAGGGTCACATGCACATGTCACATGGTGACCCCGCCCCCTTGTGTTGTCACAGTCCCGGAGGATGCTGGGACTGTGACATCGCAAGGGGGCGGGGTCACCATGTGACATGAACATGTGACCCTGTCCCCCATGTCCCTATATAAGTCCTAGCGCAGAGCGGCACAGGCATTCCGGGCAGAGAGAGCGACGGGTCAACATCGGAAGAAGAACAAGAACAAGAAGGACAAGAAGAAGAAGAAGGCGCCGGCGGCGCGGAAGACGACCACCGCCGCAAGAACAGAAGAGACCCCCGGAAGACCCCCGAAGGCGGATCGAGACCCCCAGACGACGGCGGCGACGACGAAGAAGGTAGCCGGACTCCTCCGCTCGTGAAAGAGCTAGGTAAAAGAGCAGAAGAGAGCGGAGGAGTCCGGCGAGAAGACCCCCAAGACGGAAGAAGACCCCCGGAGCAGTGCAATAAAATATTTTTTCAAAAGTGTGTGTGTTTTTGTACTTTACATTTTACACCTTAGGTGAATGAGTAGGGGTACATCGTACCCCATACTCATTCACATAGGGTGGGGGGCCGGGATCTGGGGCCCCCTTATTAAAGGGGGCTCCCAGATTCCGATAAGCCCCCGCCCGCAGACCCCGACAACCAACGGCCAGGGTTGTCGGGAAGAGGCCCTTGTCCTCATCAACATGGGGACAAGGTGCTTTGGGGTGGGGGGGGCCGCACGGCCCCCCTTTCCCCAGGGCACCCCCCATGTTGAGGGCACGCGGCCTGGTACGGCTCAGGAGGGGGGGGGGCGCTCGTTCGTCCCCACCCCTTTCCTGGCCTGCCAGGCTGCGTGCTCGGATGAGGGTCTGACTTGGATTTGGGGGGAACCCCCACGCCGTTTTTCGGCGTGGGGATTCCCTTTAAATCCATGCCAGCTTACGGAGCTAGCACGGCGGCATATACTGCCTACGCTAGCTACGTAACCTGAAGTTACGTTCGAAATGAACGGACTGCTCCGTGTGTGGGCAAGTCCGTTCATTTTCAAAAGTCCCGCGGACTTTTGGCCGGCGGATTATCCGCTGGAGAAGTCCGTGCGTGTGTGGGCAAGTCCACACGCTCGGAAAGTCCAGCGGACCTAGCTGGAAAGTCCCGCGGGATTGTCCGCTGGACTAGGTCCGCCGGCAAAAGTCCGCACGTGTGTACGCGGCATAAGTTGTTGTATTCAAATTGTTCTCTGTGTGTTACGGGAACCGGCAATTAGCCGCGAGTGATTTTAAATAGCTTTTTTTTCCTGCAAAAATGACACTTTGTACAGAGACAGTTCTAAGCACAGGAAACATGACCCCCTTCATAGACATACTATAGAGTATATAGTATATATATATATATATATATATATATATATATATAGTATGCATATGAAGGGGCGCATGTTTCCCGTGCTTAGAACTGTCTCTGTACAAAGTGTAATTTTTGCAGGAAAAAAAAGCTATTTAAAATCACTCGCGGCTAATTGCCGGTTCCCGTAACACACAGAGAACAATTCGAATACAACAACTAACAAATATCTAATTTCAACTAATATGAAAGAAATTATAATAGCGGATATAACGAATGCTTCGAATGATTCGAGATTCAGTATATCTAATATAGAGAACTGTTCCTGCACAGTGTCATTTTTGCAGGAAAAAAAGCTATTTAAAATCACTCGCGGCTAATGAATTGTCGGCTCTGTAACACAGAGAACAGTCATTCATTGAAAGTCATTGATAAAATAAAGCGTGGGGGTCCCCCCAAATTCAATAACCAGGCCCTTCAGGTCTGGGATGGATATTAAGGGGGACCCCAGCCTCAGACCCCCAAAGCACCCTCCCAATGTTGAGGGCATGTGGCCTGGTACGGTTCAGGCGGGAGGGGGGGGCGCTCTCGTCCCCCCTCTTTTCCTGCGGCCTGCCAGGTTGCGTGCTCAGATAAAGGGTCTGGTATGGATTTTGAGGGGGACCCCACGCCATTTTTTTTGCCCTTAATATCCATACCAGACCTGAAGGGCCTGGTTATTGAATTTGGGGGGACCCCCACGCTTTTTTTTTTTTTTTATCAATGAATGACTGTTCTCTGTGTTACGTAGCCGACTTTTTATTAGCCGCGAGTGATTTTAAATAGCTTTTCTTCCTGAAAAAATGACACTTTGTGCAGAGACAGTTCTCTATATTAGATATACTGAATCTCGAATTAATTCGAAGCATTCGAAGCATTCGTTATATCCGCTATTATAATTTCTTTCATATTAGTTGAAATTCGATATTTGTAGTTGGATTTACTAACGATTCGTAACTTGAAATTGAATATAATTAATTAATAATTAATATAATTTGATATTTGTAGTTGGATTCGAAATTGTTCTCTGTGTTATGAGAACCGACAATTCATTAGCCGCGTTAACGATTCATAACGATTCGTAACTTTACTAACGATTCGTACCGATTTGTAACGATTCGTAACTTTACTAACGATTCGTAACGATTCGGAAAATTTTTTACGATTCGTACGAAATTCGTATTTCGTACAAATTCGAACGGAATTTCGTACACGAATTACGAATTACAAATTTTTTTATATACGAAACGGGACGAAACGAAACAAAACTAATTTTTTGACAGTTCCCATGTCTACCGTCTTTTGTGACCCATCTTTACAAAGTCCCCATCTTCCCAGCATCTGACCTCCGTCTTCTGGTCCTGGTCTACCATCTCCTGGTATCCAGTCTACATCCAGCACCCTAGTGTCCCCCATGTTTTCCCCCTAGTGACCGGTCTTCTGTGTCTGGTGGTTGGTCAGCTGCCTGCTGTCCATGTTTAACGTGTTCCTGATAGAGGACATTTCCTTGTGTGCTCCTGCTTCATCCGGGTTGTCCTGACTACTCTTCTCCTGACCCCCCCGGTGTCCTGACTACTCTTCTCCTGACCCCCCGGTGTCCTGACTACTCTTCTCCTGACCCCCCGGTGTCCTGACTACTCTTCTCCTTACCACCCAGTGTCCTGACTACTCTTCTCCTGACCCCCCGGTGTCCTGACTACTCTTCTCCTGACCCCCCGTGTCCTGACTACTCTTTTCCTGACCCCCCCGATGTCCTGACTACTCTTCTCCTGACCCCCCGGTGTCCTGACTACTCTTCTCCTGACCCCCCGTGTCCTGACTACTCTTCTCCTGACCCTCCGTGTCCTGACTACTCTTCTCCTGACCCCCCCGGTGTCCTGACTACTCTTCTCCTGACCCCCCGTGTCCTGACTACTCTTTTCCTGACCCCCCCGATGTCCTGACTACTCTTTTCCTGACCCCCCCGATGTCCTGACTACTCTTTTCCTGACCCCCCCGGTGTCCTGACTACTCTTCTCCTGACCCTCCGTGTCCTGACTACTCTTCTCCTGACCCCCCGGTGTCCTGACTACTCTTCACCTGACCCCCCGGTGATATCAGACTCTCCGCTACTACCTGGCCTGCTCTGATCTGCTCCACCTACCCACAAGGCTTTGTTTGTGCCCTTTATTATGGAACTGTCTGTGTATGTAGCACTTCCCAACTGTTTTACCTACTAACCCCCTAGTCCCCTATGTCCCCCCCTATACCCAGTCCCCTATGTCCCCCTCTATACCCGGTCCCCTATGTCCCCCTCTATACCCAGTCCCCTATGTCCCCCTCTATACCCAGTCCCCTATGTCCCCTCTATACCCAGTCCCCTATGTCCCCCTCTATACCCAGTCCCCTATGTCCCCTCTATACCCAGTCCCCTAAGTCCCCCTCTATACCCAGTCCCCTATGTCCCCCCCCTATACCCAGTCCCCTATGTCCCCCCTATACCCAGTCCCCTATGCCCCCCCTATACCCAGTCCCCTATGCCCCCCCCTATACCCAGTCCCCTATGTCCCCCCTATACCCAGTCCCATATGTCCCCCCTATACCCAGTCCCCTATGTTCCGGTATGAGGTCTCTGTCTCCTGGTATCCAGTCTACACCCATCATCCTATTGTGCTGTATATATCACCCCTCAGTGACCCGTCCCCTGGGGGGTATATTCAGTACCCCTCTCTTACCCCACTGGGTTCCAGTCTACATTTCTTGCTTTTTTTCCAGAAGGTGGTCCATAGCGGGTCTGCCCCCACCCCCCTTTGACTTCCAGCCTGCCCCTGATGCTCTGTCTGATGTTTACTCCTCATTATCCCGGTTGTGATATGGAAGCAATCCTTTTCTAGACAGTTCCTGTTTTTTTGGGGTGAACCTGATACTTTATATTGAAGATTCCCAGAATCCCATTTACTTTTGTGCCCTGCCCCCGCTTACACATAGCCAGGGGCTCTAACCCATCCCTCCTCCAAAATGACCCAAAAATGTGACTTACCGGAGGGGCTCTGTGGTGGGCAGCTCCAGACCATGATGAACTGGAGGAGGAGGATCAGGAGGACCATGTTTTCTGGAATAGAGAGAGAACCAATGAGAAGACACAATGGGGGTCACCAGCCCAACAGAGCCCCATTCTCTGTCCCCGGGTATTGGGCGGCTTAAACATCACATGATCTACCCACCAAGATGGGCTAGACCCCCTCAGCTGGGGCTATGAAGTAACAAGACCTCCGTCCTTCACTCGGGCACCTTTAAGAGTTTACTGGATCTAAAGCCCCCCCCCCCCCAGTGTAAAATGTAATAAATGGGATTGTTCAATCAATGGAAACCTGAGAGGACCGAGGAGGAGGCATCAAACCAGCTTCATGATATATGAGAGGTCCCCCATCACATCGGAGGTCCCTCCATCACATCGGAGGTCCCCCATCACATCGGAGGTCCCTCCATCATATCAGAGGTCCCCCATCACATCAGAGGTCCACCTACACATCAATGTCCCCAAAAACATCAGAGGTCCCCCATCACATCGGAGGTCCCTCCATCACATCGGAGGTCCCTCCATCACATCGGAGGTCCACCTACACATCAATGTCCTTCAACACATCAGAGGTCCCCCCATCACATCGGAGGTCCACCTACACATCAGAGGTCCCCCCTCACATCAGAGGTCCCCCCCCCCCCCCCCCCTCCCCCATCACATCAGAGGTCCCCCCATCACATCGGAGGTCCCTCCATCACATCGGAGGTCCACCTACACATCAATGTCCCCCAACACATCAGAGGTCCCCCCATCACATCGGTGGTCCACCGACACATCAATGTCCCCCAACACATCAGAGGTCCCCCCATCACATCGGTGGTCCACCGACACATCAATGTCCCCCAACACATCAGAGGTCCCCCATCACATCGGAGGTCCCCCCATCACATCGGTGGTCCACCGACACATCAATGTCCCTCATCACATCGGAGGTCCCCCATCACATCAGAGGTCCCCCATCACATCAGTGTCCTCCATCACATAAAAGAACATTGGAGGCCCCCCCCATCACATCGGAGATCCCCCCCATCGCGCCAGGGGTCACCCTATAACATCAAAGATGTCAGATGATCTGGGGAGGTCTCTAGCAGTCTCAGGTGGAAGAATGTTGGGTGATCTTGGGAGGTCTCTAGCAGTCTCTGGTGGGAGAATGTTGGGTGATCTTGGGAGGTCTCTAGCAGTCTATGATGGGAGAATGTCGGGGGATCTTGGGAAGTCTCTGGTGGGAGAATGTTGGGTGATCTTGGGAGGTCTCTAGCAGTCTATGATGGGAGAATGTCGGGGGATCTTGGGAAGTCTCTGGTGGGAGAATGTTGGGTGATCTGGGGATGTCTCTAGCAGTCTCTGGTGGGACAATGTTGGGTGATCTGAGGAGGTCTCTAGCAGTCTCAGGTGGGAGAATGTTTGGTGATCTTGGGGGGTCTCTAGCAGTCTCTGGTGGGACAATGTTGGGTGATCTGGGGATGTCTCTAGCAGTCTCTGGTGGGACAATGTTGGGTGATCTGAGGAGTTCTCTAGCAGTCTCTGGTGATTGGTTACCTGGGTGATGAGGTGGAAAGATGTTCACAGACAGGAATACCTGGAAATAGAATATAAATGATTACCGATGATCGATCAGTATGTTTTCTATATAACTCTAGCAGTCTTTGGTGGGAAAATGTTGGGTGACCTTGGGAGGTCTCTAGCAGTCTCTGGTGGGAGAATGTTGGGTGATCTTGGGAGGTCTCTAGCAGTCTCTGGTGGGAGAATGTTGGGTGATCTGGGGAGGTCTCTAGCAGTCTTTGGTAGGAGAATTTAAGGTGATCTGGGGAGGTCTCTAGCAGTCTATGATGGTAGAATGTTGGGTGATCTTGGGAAGTCTCTAGCAGTCTTTGGTGGGAGAATGTTGGGTGATCTGGGGAGGTCTCTAGCAGTCTATGATGGGAGAATGTTGGGTGATCTTGGGAGGTCTCTAGCAGTCTTTGGGGGGGGGGGCAATGTTGGGTGATCTGGGGAGGTCTCTAGCAGTCTTTGGTGGGAGAATGTTGGGTGATCTGGGGAGGTCTCTAGCAGTCTTTGGGGGGGGGGGCAATGTTGGGTGATCTGGGGAGGTCTCTAGCAGTCTTTGGTGGGAAAATGTTGGGTGACCTTGGGAGGTCTCTAGCAGTCTCTGGTGGGAGAATGTTGGGTGATCTTGGGAGGTCTCTAGCAGTCTCTGGTGGGAGAATGTTGGGTGATCTGGGGAGGTCTCTAGCAGTCTTTGGTAGGAGAATTTAAGGTGATCTGGGGAGGTCTCTAGCAGTCTATGATGGTAGAATGTTGGGTGATCTTGGGAAGTCTCTAGCAGTCTTTGGTGGGAGAATGTTGGGTGATCTGGGGAGGTCTCTAGCAGTCTATGATGGGAGAATGTTGGGTGATCTTGGGAGGTCTCTAGCAGTCTTTGGGGGGGGGCAATGTTGGGTGATCTGGGGAGGTCTCTAGCAGTCTTTGGTGGGAGAATGTTGGGTGATCTGGGGAGGTCTCTAGCAGTCTTTGGGGGGGGCAATGTTGGGTGATCTGGGGAGGTCTCTAGCAGTCTTTGCTGGGAGAATGTTGGGTGACCTTGGGAGGTCTCTAGCAGTCTCTGGTGGGAGAATGTTGGGTGATCTTGGGAGGTCTCTAGCAGTCTCTGGTGGGAGAATGTCAGGTGATCTTGGGAGGTCTCTAGCAGTCTATGGTGGGAGAATGTTAGGTGACCTTGGGAGGTCTCTAGCAGTCTCTGGTGGGAGTATGTTGGGTAATCTTGGGAGGTCTCTAGCAGTCTCTGGTGGGAGAATGTTGGGTGATCTGGGGAGGTCTCTAGCAGTCACTGGTGGGATAATGTCAGATGATCTGGGGAGGTTTCTAGCAGTCTCTGGTGAGACAATGTTGGGTGATCTGGGGAGGTCTCGAGCAGTCTTTGGTGGGACAATGTTGGGTGATCTGGGGAGGTCTCTAGCAGTCTATGGTGGGAGAATGTTAGGTGACCTTGGGAGGTCTCTAGCAGTCTCTGGTGGGAGAATGTTGGGTGATCTTGGGAGGTCTCTAGCAGTCTCTGGTGGGAGAATGTCAGGTGATCTTGGGAGGTCTCTAGCAGTCTCTGGTGGGAGAATGTCAGGTGATCTGGGGAGGTTTCTAGCAGTCTATGGTGGGACAATGTTGGGTGATCTGGAGAGATCTCTAGCAGTCTCTGGTGGGACAATGTTGGGTGATCTGGAGAGGTCTCTAGCAGTCTCTGGTGGGACAATGTTGGGTGATCTGAGGAGGTCTCTAGCAGTCTCCGGTGATCGGTTACCTGGGTGATGAGGTGGAAAGATGTTCACAGACAGGAATACCTGGAAATAGAATATAAATGATTACCGATGATCGTTTAGTATGTTTTCTATATAACTCTAGCAGTCTCTGGTAGGAGAATGTAGGGTGATCTGGGGAGGTCTCTAGCAGTCTATGGTGGGAGAATGTTAGGTGACCTTGGGAGGTCTCTAGCAGTCTATGGTGGGAGAATGTTGGGTGATCTGGGGAGGTCTCTAGCAGTCTCTGGTAGGAGAATGTTGGGTGATCTTGGGAGGTCTCTAGCAGTCTTTGGTGGGAGAATGTAGGGTGATCTTGGGAGGTCTCTAGCAGTCTATGGTGGGAGAATGTTGGGTGATCTGGGGAGGTCTCTAGCAGTCTATGGTGGGAGAATGTTAGGTTACCTTGGGAGTTCTCTAGCAGCCTTTGGTGGGAGAATGTTGGGTGATCTTGGAAGGTCTCTAGCAGTCTCTGGTAGGAGAATGTTGGGTGATCTTGGGAGGTCTCTAGCAGTCTTTGGTGCGAGAATGTAGGGTGACCTTGGGAGGTCTCTCGCAGTCTCTGGTGGGAGAATGTTAGGTGGTCTTGGAAGGTCTCTAGCAGTCTTTGGTAGGAGAATGTTGGGTGATCTTGGGAGGTCTCTAGCAGTCTACGATGGGAGAATGTTGGGTGATCTTGGGAGGTCTCTAGCAGTCTATGATGGGAGAATGTTGGGTGATCTGGAGAGGTCTCTAGCAGTCTATGGTGGGAGAATGTTGGGTGATCTGGGGAGGTCTCTAGCAGCCTTTGGTGGGAGAATGTTGGGTAATCTTGGGAGGTCTCTAGCAGTCTCTGGTGGGACAATGTTGGGTGATCTGGGGAGGTCTCTAGCAGTCTCTGCTGGGAGAATGTTGGGTGATCTGGGGAGGTCTCTAGCAGTCTTTGCTGGGAGAATGTTGGGTGATCTGGAGAGGTCTCTAGCAGTCTCTGGTGGGAGAATGTTGGGTGATCTGGGGAGGTCTCTAGCAGTCTCTGGTGGGAGAATGTCAGGTGATCTTGAGAGGTCTCAAGCAGTCTCTGGTGGGAGAATGATGGGTGATCTGGAGAGGTCTCTAGCAGTCTCTGGTGGGAGAATGTTGGGTGATCTTGGGAGGTCTCTAGCATTCTCAGGTGGGAGAATGTTGGGTGATCTGGAGAGGTCTCTAGCAGTCTCAGGTGCGAGAATGTTGGGTGATCTTGGGAGGTCTCTAGCAGTCTCTGGTGGGACAATGTTGGGTGATCTGGAGACGTCTCTAGCAGTCTCTGGTGGGACAATTTGAGTGATCTGGGGAGATCTCTAGCAGTCTCAGGTGGGAGAATGTTGGGTGATCTGGGGAGGTCTCTAGCAGTCTCTGGTGGGACAATGTCAGGTGATCTGGGGAGGTCTCTAGCAGTCTCTGGTGGGAGAATGTTGGGTGATCTTGGGAGGTCTCTAGCAGTCTCTGGTGGGAGAATGTTGGGTGACCTTGGGAGGTCTCTAGTAGTCTCTGGTGGGAGAATGTTGGGTGATCTGGGGAGGTCTCTAGCAGTCTCTGGTGGGACAATGTTGGGTGATCTGGAGAGGTCTCTAGCAGTCTCTGGTGGGAGAATGTTGGGTGATCTGGGGAGGTCTCTAGCAGTCTCTGGTGGGACAATGTCAGGTGATCTGGGGAGGTCTCTAGCAGTCTCTGGTGGGAGAATGTTGGGTGATCTGGGGAGGTCTCTAGCAGTCTCTGGTGGGACAATGTCAGGTGATCTGGGGAGGTCTCTAGCAGTCTCTGGTGGGAGAATGTTGGGTGATCTTGGGAGGTCTCTAGCAGTCTCTGGTAGGAGAATGTTGGGTGATCTGGGGAGGTCTCTAGCAGTCTCTGGTGTGACAATGTCAGGTGATCTGGGGAGGTCTCTAGCAGTCTCTGGTGGGACAATGTTGGGTGATCTGGGGAGGTCTCTAGCAGTCTCAGGTGGGAGAATGTTGGGTGATCTGGAGAGGTCTCTAGCAGTCTCTGGTGGGACAATGTTGGGTGATCTGAGGAGGTCTCTAGCAGTCTCCGGTGATTGGTTACCTGGGTGATGAGGTGGAAAGATGTTCACAGACAGGAATACCTGGAAATAGAATATAAATGATTACCGATGATCGTTTAGTATGTTTTCTATATAACTCTAGCAGTCTCTGGTAGGAGAATGTAGGGTGATCTGGGGAGGTCTCTAGTAGTCTATGGTGGGAGAATGTTAGGTGACCTTGGGAGGTCTCTAGCAGTCTATGGTGGGAGAATGTTGGGTGATCTGGGGAGGTCTCTAGCAGTCTCTGGTAGGAGAATGTTGGGTGATCTTGGGAGGTCTCTAGCAGTCTTTGGTGGGAGAATGTAGGGTGATCTTGGGAGGTCTCTAGCAGTCTATGGTGGGAGAATGTTGGGTGATCTGGGGAGGTCTCTAGCAGTCTATGGTGGGAGAATGTTAGGTTACCTTGGGAGTTCTCTAGCAGCCTTTGGTGGGAGAATGTTGGGTGATCTTGGAAGGTCTCTAGCAGTCTCTGGTAGGAGAATGTTGGGTGATCTTGGGAGGTCTCTAGCAGTCTTTGGTGCGAGAATGTAGGGTGACCTTGGGAGGTCTCTCGCAGTCTCTGGTGGGAGAATGTTAGGTGGTCTTGGAAGGTCTCTAGCAGTCTTTGGTAGGAGAATGTTGGGTGATCTTGGGAGGTCTCTAGCAGTCTACGATGGGAGAATGTTGGGTGATCTTGGGAGGTCTCTAGCAGTCTATGATGGGAGAATGTTGGGTGATCTGGAGAGGTCTCTAGCAGTCTATGGTGGGAGAATGTTGGGTGATCTGGGGAGGTCTCTAGCAGCCTTTGGTGGGAGAATGTTGGGTAATCTTGGGAGGTCTCTAGCAGTCTCTGGTGGGACAATGTTGGGTGATCTGGGGAGGTCTCTAGCAGTCTCTGCTGGGAGAATGTTGGGTGATCTGGGGAGGTCTCTAGCAGTCTTTGCTGGGAGAATGTTGGGTGATCTGGAGAGGTCTCTAGCAGTCTCTGGTGGGAGAATGTTGGGTGATCTGGGGAGGTCTCTAGCAGTCTCTGGTGGGAGAATGTCAGGTGATCTTGAGAGGTCTCAAGCAGTCTCTGGTGGGAGAATGTTGGGTGATCTGGAGAGGTCTCTAGCAGTCTCTGGTGGGAGAATGTTGGGTGATCTTGGGAGGTCTCTAGCATTCTCAGGTGGGAGAATGTTGGGTGATCTGGAGAGGTCTCTAGCAGTCTCAGGTGCGAGAATGTTGGGTGATCTTGGGAGGTCTCTAGCAGTCTCTGGTGGGACAATGTTGGGTGATCTGGAGACGTCTCTAGCAGTCTCTGGTGGGACAATTTGAGTGATCTGGGGAGATCTCTAGCAGTCTCAGGTGGGAGAATGTTGGGTGATCTGGGGAGGTCTCTAGCAGTCTCTGGTGGGACAATGTCAGGTGATCTGGGGAGGTCTCTAGCAGTCTCTGGTGGGAGAATGTTGGGTGATCTTGGGAGGTCTCTAGCAGTCTCTGGTGGGAGAATGTTGGGTGACCTTGGGAGGTCTCTAGTAGTCTCTGGTGGGAGAATGTTAGGTGATCTGGGGAGGTCTCTAGCAGTCTCTGGTGGGACAATGTTGGGTGATCTGGGGAGGTCTCTAGCAGTCTCTGGTGGGACAATGTCAGGTGATCTGGGGAGGTCTCTAGCAGTCTCTGGTGGGAGAATGTTGGGTGATCTGGGGAGGTCTCTAGCAGTCTCTGGTGGGACAATGTCAGGTGATCTGGGGAGGTCTCTAGCAGTCTCTGGTGGGAGAATGTTGGGTGATCTTGGGAGGTCTCTAGCAGTCTCTGGTAGGAGAATGTTGGGTGATCTGGGGAGGTCTCTAGCAGTCTCTGGTGGGACAATGTCAGGTGATCTGGGGAGGTCTCTAGCAGTCTCTGGTGGGACAATGTTGGGTGATCTGGGGAGGTCTCTAGCAGTCTCAGGTGGGAGAATGTTGGGTGATCTGGGGAGGTCTCTAGCAGTCTCTGGTGGGACAATGTTGGGTGATCTGGAGAGGTCTCTAGCAGTCTCTGGTGGGACAATGTTGGGTGATCTGGAGAGGTCTCTAGCAGTCTCTGGTGGGACAATGTTGGGTGATCTGGAGAGGTCTCTAGCAGTCTCTGGTGGGACAATGTTGGGTGATCTGAGGAGGTCTCTAGCAGTCTCTGGTGATCGGTTACCTGGGTGATGAGGTGGAAAGATGTTCACAGACAGGAATACCTGGAAATAGAATATAAATGATTACCGATGATCGTTTAGTATGTTTTCTATATAACTCTAGCAGTCTCTGGTAGGAGAATGTAGGGTGATCTGGGGAGGTCTCTAGCAGTCTATGGTGGGAGAATGTTAGGTGACCTTGGGAGGTCTCTAGCAGTCTATGGTGGGAGAATGTTGGGTGATCTGGGGAGGTCTCTAGCAGTCTCTGGTAGGAGAATGTTGGGTGATCTTGGGAGGTCTCTAGCAGTCTTTGGTGGGAGAATGTAGGGTGATCTTGGGAGGTCTCTAGCAGTCTATGGTGGGAGAATGTTGGGTGATCTGGGGAGGTCTCTAGCAGTCTATGGTGGGAGAATGTTAGGTTACCTTGGGAGTTCTCTAGCAGCCTTTGGTGGGAGAATGTTGGGTGATCTTGGAAGGTCTCTAGCAGTCTCTGGTAGGAGAATGTTGGGTGATCTTGGGAGGTCTCTAGCAGTCTTTGGTGCGAGAATGTAGGGTGACCTTGGGAGGTCTCTCGCAGTCTCTGGTGGGAGAATGTTAGGTGGTCTTGGAAGGTCTCTAGCAGTCTTTGGTAGGAGAATGTTGGGTGATCTTGGGAGGTCTCTAGCAGTCTACGATGGGAGAATGTTGGGTGATCTTGGGAGGTCTCTAGCAGTCTATGATGGGAGAATGTTGGGTGATCTGGAGAGGTCTCTAGCAGTCTATGGTGGGAGAATGTTGGGTGATCTGGGGAGGTCTCTAGCAGCCTTTGGTGGGAGAATGTTGGGTAATCTTGGGAGGTCTCTAGCAGTCTCTGGTGGGACAATGTTGGGTGATCTGGGGAGGTCTCTAGCAGTCTCTGCTGGGAGAATGTTGGGTGATCTGGGGAGGTCTCTAGCAGTCTTTGCTGGGAGAATGTTGGGTGATCTGGAGAGGTCTCTAGCAGTCTCTGGTGGGAGAATGTTGGGTGATCTGGGGAGGTCTCTAGCAGTCTCTGGTGGGAGAATGTCAGGTGATCTTGAGAGGTCTCAAGCAGTCTCTGGTGGGAGAATGTTGGGTGATCTGGAGAGGTCTCTAGCAGTCTCTGGTGGGAGAATGTTGGGTGATCTTGGGAGGTCTCTAGCATTCTCAGGTGGGAGAATGTTGGGTGATCTGGAGAGGTCTCTAGCAGTCTCAGGTGCGAGAATGTTGGGTGATCTTGGGAGGTCTCTAGCAGTCTCTGGTGGGACAATGTTGGGTGATCTGGAGACGTCTCTAGCAGTCTCTGGTGGGACAATTTGAGTGATCTGGGGAGATCTCTAGCAGTCTCAGGTGGGAGAATGTTGGGTGATCTGGGGAGGTCTCTAGCAGTCTCTGGTGGGACAATGTCAGGTGATCTGGGGAGGTCTCTAGCAGTCTCTGGTGGGAGAATGTTGGGTGATCTTGGGAGGTCTCTAGCAGTCTCTGGTGGGAGAATGTTGGGTGACCTTGGGAGGTCTCTAGTAGTCTCTGGTGGGAGAATGTTGGGTGATCTGGGGAGGTCTCTAGCAGTCTCTGGTGGGACAATGTTGGGTGATCTGGAGAGGTCTCTAGCAGTCTCTGGTGGGAGAATGTTGGGTGATCTTGGGAGGTCTCTAGCAGTCTCTGGTGGGAGAATGTTGGGTGACCTTGGGAGGTCTCTAGTAGTCTCTGGTGGGAGAATGTTGGGTGATCTGGGGAGGTCTCTAGCAGTCTCTGGTGGGACAATGTTGGGTGATCTGGAGAGGTCTCTAGCAGTCTCTGGTGGGAGAATGTTGGGTGATCTGGGGAGGTCTCTAGCAGTCTCTGGTGGGACAATGTCAGGTGATCTGGGGAGGTCTCTAGCAGTCTCTGGTGGGAGAATGTTGGGTGATCTGGGGAGGTCTCTAGCAGTCTCTGGTGGGACAATGTCAGGTGATCTGGGGAGGTCTCTAGCAGTCTCTGGTGGGAGAATGTTGGGTGATCTTGGGAGGTCTCTAGCAGTCTCTGGTAGGAGAATGTTGGGTGATCTGGGGAGGTCTCTAGCAGTCTCTGGTGGGACAATGTCAGGTGATCTGGGGAGGTCTCTAGCAGTCTCTGGTGGGACAATGTTGGGTGATCTGGGGAGGTCTCTAGCAGTCTCAGGTGGGAGAATGTTGGGTGATCTGGGGAGGTCTCTAGCAGTCTCTGGTGGGACAATGTTGGGTGGTCTGGAGAGGTCTCTAGCAGTCTTTGGTGGGACAATGTTGGGTGATCTGGGGAGGTCTCTAGCAGTCTCTGGTGGGAGAATGTTGGGTGATCTTGGGAGGTCTCTAGCAGTCTCTGGTGGGAGAATGTTGGGTGATCTGGGGAGGTCTCTAGCAGTCTCAGGTGGGACAATGTCAGGTGATCTGGGGAGGTCTCTAGCAGTCTCTGGTGGGAGAATGTTGGGTGATCTTGGGAGGTCTCTAGCAGTCTCTGGTGGGAGAATGTTGGGTGATCTGGGGATGTCTCTAGCAGTCTCTGGTGGGACAATGTCAGGTGATCTGGGGAGGTCTCTAGCAGTCTCTGGTGGGAGAATGTTGGGTGATCTTGGGAGGTCTCTAGCAGTCTCAGGTGGGAGAATGTTGGGTGATCTGGGGAGGTCTCTAGCAGTCTCAGGTGGGAGAATGTTGGGTGATCTTGGGAGGTCTCTAGCAGTCTCTGGTGGGAGAATGTTGGGTGATCTGGAGAGGTCTCTAGCAGTCTCTGGTGGGAGAATGTTGGGTGATCTGGAGAGGTCTCTAGCAGTCTCTGGTGGGAAAATGTTGGGTGATCTGGGGAGGTCTCTAGCAGTCTCAGGTGGGAGAATGTTGGGTGATCTGGGGAGGTCTCTAGCAGTCTCTGGTGGGAGAATGTTGGGTGATCTGGGGAGGTCTCTAGCAGTCTCAGGTGGGAGAATGTTGGGTGATCTGGGGAGGTCTCTAGCAGTCTCTGGTGGGAGAATGTTGGGTGATCTGGGGAGGTCTCTAGCAGTCTCAGGTGGGAGAATGTTGGGTGATCTGGGGAGGTCTCTAGCAGTCTTTGGTGGGAGAATGTTGGGTGATCTGGGGAGGTCTCTAGCAGTCTCTGGTGGGACAATGTCAGGTGATCTGGGGATGTCTCTAGCAGTCTCTGGTGGGAATATAAATGATTACCGATGATCGATCAGTATGTTTTCTATATAAAACAAATGTAATCTGACCTGACAATAATGTACAGCCAGGATCTGTCTAATAATAATATTATAAAGGGCAGTTTGCACAACATGGGGGCAGATAGTACAGATACCTGGCAATACAGGAGGAATCAGAGAGTCCTGATCCCCGGAGCTTACAATCTAAAAATCTATATTATATAATGGGACCCAGTATCAGCATGTGGTCCCTGCCATCCTCCATGCAGTCTCTGCCCATCCTCCATGCGGTCCCTGCCCATCCTCCATGCGGTCCCTGCCCAGCCTCCATGCGGTCTCTGCCCATCCTCCATGCGGCCTCTGCCCATCCTCCATGCGGCCCCTGCCCATCCTCCATGCGGCCCCTGCCCATCCTCCATGCGGTCCCTGCCCATCCTCCATGCGGTCTCTGTCCATCCTCCATGCGGTCCCTGCCCATCCTCCATGCGGTCCCTGCCCATCCTCCATGCGGTCCCTGCCCAGCCTCCATGTGGTCTCTGCCCATCCTCCATGCGGCCCCTGCCCATCCTCCATGCGGTCTCTGTCCATCCTCCATGCGGTCCCTGCCCATCCTCCATGCGGTCCCTGCCCATCCTCCATGCGGTCCCTGCCCAGCCTCCATGTAGTCTCTGCCCATCCTCCATGCGGCCCCTGCCCATCCTCCATGCGGTCTCTGCTCATCCTCCATGCGGTCTCTGCCCATCCTCCATGCGGTCTCTGCCCATCCTCCATGCGGTCCCTGCCCATCCTCCATGCGGTCCCTGCCCATCCTCCGTGCGGTCTCTGCCCATCCTCCATGCGGTCCCTGCCCATCCTCCCTGCCCAGCCTCCATGTGGTCTCTGCCCATCCTCCATGGGGTCTCTGCCCATCCTCCATGCGGTCCCTGCCCATCCTCCATGGGGTCTCTGCCCATCCTCCATGCGGTCCCTGCCCATCCTCCATGCGGTCCCTGCCCATCCTCCATGCGGTCCCTGCCCATCCTCCATGCGGTCCCTGCCCATCCTCCATGCGGTCCCTGCCCATCCTCCGTGCGGTCTCTGCCCATCCTCCATGCGGTCCCTGCCCATCCTCCCTGCCCAGCCTCCATGTGGTCTCTGCCCATCCTCCATGCGGTCTCTGCCCATCCTCCATGCGGTCTCTGCCCATGCCCCATGCGGTCCCTGCCCATCCTCCATGTGGTCTCTGCCCATCCTCCATGCGGTCTCTGCCCATCCTCCATGCGGTCTCTGCCTATGCCCCATGCGGTCCCTACCCATCCTCCATGCGGTCCCTGCCCATCCTCCCTGCTCAGCCTCCATGTGGTCTCTGCCCATCCTCTATGCGGTCCCTGCCCATCCTCCATGTGGTCTCTGCCCATCCTCCATGCGGTCCCTGCCCATCCTCTATGCGGTCCCTGCCCATCCTCCATGCGGTCCCTGCCCATCTATGCGGTCCCTGCCCATCCTCCATGCGGTCTCTGCCTATGCCCCATGCGGTCCCTGCCCATCCTCCATGCGGTCCCTGCCCA
This sequence comes from Lithobates sylvaticus, assembly GCA_028564925.1. NCBI lineage: Eukaryota > Metazoa > Chordata > Amphibia > Anura > Ranidae > Lithobates > Lithobates sylvaticus. Next base: position 1,110,783 of record CM053026.1, on the reverse strand, counting down.
TCCTCCCTGCCCAGCCTCCATGTGGTCTCTGCCCATCCTCTATGCGGTCCCTGCCCATCCTCTATGCGGTCCCTGCCCATCCTCCATGCGGTCCCTGCCCATCCTCCATGTAGTCTCTGCCCATCCTCCATGTGGTCTCTGCCCATCCTCCATGCGGTCTCTGCCCATGCCCCATGCGGTCTCTGCCCATGCCCCATGCGGTCCCTGCCCATCCTCCATGCGGTCCCTGCCCATCCTCCCTGCCCATCCTCCATGTGGTCTGATCCCTGCCCATCCTCCATGCGGCCTCTGCCCATCCTCCATGCGGTCCCTGCCCATCCTCCCTGCCCATCCTCCATGCGGTCTGATCCCTGCCCATCCTCCATGCGGCCTCTGCCCATCCTCCATGCGGTCCCTGCCCATCCTACCTGCCCATCCTCCATGTGGTCTGATCCCTGCCCATCCTCCATGCGGCCTCTGCCCATCCTCCATGCGGTCCCTGCCCATCCTCCCTGCCCATCCTCCATGCGGTCTGATCCCTGCCCATCCTCCATGCGGCCTCTGCCCATCCTCCGTGCGGTCTCTGCCCATCCTCCATGCGGTCTCTGCCCATCCTCCGTGCGGTCTCTGCCCATCCTCCATGCGGTCTCTGCCCATGCCCCATGCGGTCAGCACTCACCTCTGGAGTCTCCTGCTGTACGGGGCAGAATTCGGGGAAGTTCTTTATATTGGGAGGGGGAGGGGGAATTGTCATTTCTGTGTCAATATTTTTCCATCCACATTAACCGTCTCCCTCCTCTCACAGCTGATCTTCTCTCCATCACCCGGGATGAGGGAATGGAGCACCAACATATACCATAGGAGCTTACACACTAATAGGGGGGAGCTGTACTGAGGGGGATGGGATGGGGGAGCTGTATTGGGGTGGGGGGATTGTATGGTAGGGGGTAGCTGTACTGGGGGAGGACATTTTACAGTGGAGGGGAGGTGTACTGAGGGGGAACTGCTGGGGGGGTATTGTACTCAGGAGGGGTTGTGATTTGTGGGGGGGGGGGGGATGTACTGGAGGGGTAGTTCTGAGCTGAGGGGGGCTGTACAGGAAGGGGAGGAAGGGCTGTACTGAGGGGGAACTGCTGGGGGGGGTATTGTACTGAGGAGGGGTTGTGATTTGTGGGGGGGGGGGAGCTGAGGGTGGCTGTAATGAGTCTGAGGGAGCTGCACTGAGGGGGGTTGAGATGGGGGGAAGGGGAGCTGTACTGAGGGGGGCTGTTCTGGAGGGAGCTGTATTGGGGTGGGGGGAAACTTTATGGTAGGGGGGCAGCTGTACGGGGTGAGGAAATTTACAGTGGAGGGGTTGTCATGGGGGGAGTGCTGTGCGGAGGGGGGCTGCATGAGGGGAAGGTAGTGCTGTACTGAGTCTGAGGGGGCTGTACTGAGTGGGGGTTGTGATGGGGGGAGCTGTTCTGAGGGGGGGGGGTGTTGTACTGAGTGGGGGTTGTTGTGCTCCACCCTGTACCTGGGGGGTCAGCCTGCTCTTCCAGGCCTTTAAGAGCCCCACCAGCTGCAAAGTCCTCTTCCTTTGGTGGTCTATTCCCCCCCATTGGTGTACCAGTGACCCACCTCAACAAGAAGACCACCAGGTTGGTTGAGAATGATCTCACCTTTGGGATTCTACTGACAGATATTTGGAGTCCCTCTAGCTGGTGTCACCCCTTGTCCTGGGTGGGCCGTAACAATCTGTCAAACCTTGTCAGTATGGAGAGGTTCCCTCAGACGGGTTCCTCCCATAAAGTGATAGGATGCTGCTTCACAAAGCGTCCTGAGAAAAGGTCCGGAGTGTTGGGCTGGCTTACTACAAGAATCATAAATTTACAAGGCACTTTGGCTCCGTGGTTGGGTAGCTGAGGATGGCTGAGTGTTTGGGAAGCTGACGATGGCTAAGTATTTGGATTGTGGACGAGGGCTCTGTGGTTGGGAAGTAGGAATGGGCCCGGTGTTCGATTCGAACCCATGTTCGAATCGAACATCGGGCGTTCGCCCGTTCGGCGAGCCCAGAACTATTTGGGCTGCTCGCATCAAATTCGTGTGATGCGAGCGGCCCGCAATGCACTGCGCCAGTTGCAGTGCATTGCTGGCTGATGATTGGCCAAGCATGCACTGTGACCCGCATGCTTGGCCAATCAAAGAGCCAGTAACGAGGAGAGCAATAATTGGCCACAGGCAGGATGCCTGTGGCCAATTATAGCTCAGGGGGTTTAATACACGCCCCACAGTATAAAAGGCCGCTGCGCCGGCAGCCTCGCATATTGTGTTGTGTTCCAGCGTCAGTGTTATGTGCTGCTGACTGCTGACATTATGTGCTGTGATTCTGGGGATTAGTGTGTGTGCTGTTAGTACAGCATTGCAGTATCACATCTGGGGGGTGTGTATAGTATGCCTGTAAAGGGGCGCATGTTTCCTGTGCTTAGAACTGTCCCTGCACAAAGTGTAATTTTTGCAGGAAAAAAAAGCTATTTAAAATCACTCGCGGCTAATGAATTGACGGCTCCCGTAACACAGAGAACAGTCATTCATTGAAAGCCATTGATAAAAAAAAAAGTCATCGATAAAAAATAAAAAAAAATAAAAATAAAAAAGCGTGGGGGTCCCCCCAAATTCAATAACCAGGCCCTTCAGGTCTGCTATGGATATTAAGGGGGACCCCAGCCAAAAAAAAAAAAAAAAATGGCGTGGGGTCCCCCTCAAAATACATACCAGACCCTTGAGGTCTGGGATGGATTTTAAGGGGAACCCCGGCCAAAAAACCCCCCAAAAAAATGGCGTGGGGTCCCCCTCAAAATCCATACCAGACCCTTATCCGAGCACGCAACCTGGCAGGCCGCAGGAAAAGAGGGGGGGACGAGAGCGCCCCCCCTCCCTCCTGAACCATACCAGGCCACATGCCCTCAACATTGGGAGGGTGCTTTGGGGGTCTGAGACCCCCAAAGCACCTTGTCCCCATGTTGATGAGGACAAGGGCCTCATCCCCACAACCCTGGCCATTGGTTGTGGGGGTCTGCGGGCGGGGGGCTTATCGGAATCTGGAAGCCCCCTTTAACAAGGGGACCCCCAGATCCCGCCCCCCCCCCTGTGTGCAATGGTAAGGGGTACAAAAGTACCCCTACCATTTCACCAAAAAAGTGTCAAAAATGGTAAAAATGACAGGAGACGGTCTTTGACAATTCCTTTATTAAAATCTTCTTTCTTCTGGTCTTCCTTCTTCCTCTCTTCATCCTTCGGTTTCTTCATCTTCTCCTTCCGGCATCTTCTTCTTCCTCCGATCCGCTTCTTCTTGCTCTGGTCTTCTCGTCCGGCATCTTCTTCCATGGCGTCGGCGTCTCTTCTGGGCCACTCCGCGCAATGGGAGGCTCCCGCTGTGTGAGGCTTCGCTGCGTCTGACAGGTCTTTTATAATGGAGGGAGGGGCCACCTGGTAACCCCGCCCCCCTCTGACGCACGGGGACATCATGGGGAATTCCCTATGGCTTTCCCCATGACGTCCCAGTATTTGGATTGTGGACGATGGCTCATGGCTGGGAAGTGGACAATGGCTCGGTGGTTGGGAAGCAGACGATGGCTCGGTGGCTGGGAAGCAGACGATGGCTCGTGGCTGGGAAGCAGACGATGGCTCGTGGCTGGGAAGCAGACGATGGCTCGTGGCTGGGAAGCAGACGATGGCTCGGTGGCTGGGAAGCGGACGATGGCTCGGTGGCTGGGAAGCGGACGATGGCTCGGTGGCTGGGAAGCAGACCACAGCTCAACGGTTGGGAAACTGACATTTCATCCAAAGAATTTCTGAACCAGCAAAACTTTGAGGGATGCCATCTCTTCAGATGTACTCTCAACATTGTTACCAGCAATGCCAGAGGTGGCCAGAGTGTGGTCCTGCCCCAATGCAGGAGATCTGTGGAAAAGTCTAAGGAATCCTACCCTTCTCTTTCATTTACCCTGGCAGTGGGTTTTTACTGTACTTCAGAGCCTAAACCCCCACATAGCCCATTGGGCTGGGAGCCAGAGGTCTCCTAAGCTCTTTCATAGTCTTCTGCAGGAAGGTGGGCCAACTTCTGCAAATGGGGGTGGGGGGAGCTGTTTGTACATCCGGATAGGTCCTTGAGTTATTTGGGTGCTGAAGACTCCCCTTTTAGTCCACAGACAAATCTCTTCATGTTGGTATCTCCTTAAGTTGCTCATCACCATTCTTCTTGTGTTACTGTTCATCACAGTGTATATCCTGAGGTCTCTGTGGGCACCTTCTGTCTGTTCTCCCCGGGGAGATATCCTGAGGTCTCTGTGGGCACCTTGTGCCTGTTCACCCTGGGGTATCTCCTGAGGTCTCTGTGGGCACCTTGTGTCTGTGCACCTCGAGGTATCTCCTGTTGTCTCTGTGGGCACCTTTGTGTCTGTTCCCCCCGGTGTATCTCCTGAGGTCTCTGTGGGCACCTTGTGTCTGTTCACTCCGGTGTATCTCCTGAGGTCTCTGTAGGCACCTTGTATCTGTTCACTCCGGTGTATCTCCTCAGGTCTCTGTGGGCACCTTGTGCCTGTTCACCCAAGCATATCTCCTGAGGTCTCTGTGGGCACCTTGTGTCTATTCACCCCAGGGTATCTCCTGAAGTCTCTGTGGGCACCTTGTGTCTGTTCACCCCAGGGTATCTCTTGAGGTCTCTGTGGGCATCTTGTGTCTGTTCACCCCAGGGTATCTCCAGAAGTCTCTGTGGGCACCTTGTGTCTATTCACCCCAGGGTATCTCCTGAAGTCTCTGTGGGCACTTTGTGTCTGTTCACCTCAGGGTATCTCCTGAAGTCTCTGTGGGCACCTTGTGTCTGTTCACCCCCGGTGTATCTCCTGAGGTCTCTGTGGGCACCTTGTGTCTGTTCACTCCGGTGTATCTCCTGAGGTCTCTGTGGGCATCTTGTGTCTGTTCACCCCCGGTGTATCTCCTGAGGTCTCTGTGGGCACCTTGTGTCTGTTCACTCCGGTGTATCTCTTGAGGTCTCTGTGGGCATCTTGTGTCTGTTCACCCCAGGGTATCTCCTGAGGTCTCTGTGGGCACCTTGTGTCTATTCACCCCAGGGTATTTCCTGAAGTCTCTGTGGGCACCTTGTGTCTGTTCACCCCAGGGTATCTTCTGAAGTCTTTGTGGGCACCTTATGGCTGTTTACCCCAGGGTATATCTTGAGGTCTCTGTGGGCATCTTGTGTCTGTTCACCCCAGGGTATCTCCTGAAGTCTCTGTGGGCACTTTGTGTCTGTTCACCCCAGGGTATCTCCTGAGGTCTCTGTGGGCACCTTGTGTCTGTTCACCCCAGGGTATCTCTTGAGGTCTCTGTGGGCATCTTGTGTCTGTTCACCCCAGGGTATCTCCTGAAGTCTCTGTGGGCACCTTGTGTCTGTTCACCCCAGGGTATCTCCTGAGGTCTCTGTGGGCATCTTGTGTCTGTTCACCTCAGGGTATCTCCTGAAGTCTCTGCGGGCACCTTGTGTCTGTTCTCCCCCGGTGTATCTCCTGAGGTCTCTGTGGGCACCTTGTGTCTGTTCTCCCCCGGTGTATCTCTTGAGGTCTCTGTGGGCATCTTGTGTCTGTTCACCCCAGGGTATCTCCTGAAGTCTTTGTGGGCACCTTATGTCTGTTCACCCCAGGGTATCTCCTGAGGTCTTTGTGGGCATCTTGTGTCTGTTCACCCCAGGGTATCTCCTGAAGTCTCTGTGGGCACCTTGTGTCGGTTCACCCCATGGTATCTCCTGAGGTCTCTGTGGGCACCTTGTGTCTGTTCACCCCAGGGTATCTCTTGAGGTCTCTGTGGGCACCTTGTGTCTGTTCACCCCAGGGTATCTCCTGAAGTCTCTGTGGGCACCTTGTGTCTATTCACTCACCCCAGGGTATCTTCTGAAGTCTCTGTGGGCACTTTGTGTCTGTTCACCCCAGGGTATCTCCGGAAGTCTGTGTGGGCACTTTGTGTCTGTTCACCCCAGGGTATCTCTTAAGGTCTCTGTGGGCATCTTATGTCTGTTCACCCCAGGGTATCTCCTGAGGTCTCTGTGGGCACGTTCTGATCTGTTCACCCCGGGGTATCTCTTGAGGTCTCTGTGGGCATCTTGTGTCTGTTCACTCCGGTGTATCTCCTCAGGTCTCTGTGGGCACCTTGTGCCTGTTCACCCCAGCATATCTCCTGAGATCTCTGTGGGCATCTTGTGTCTGTTCACCCCAGGGTATCTCCTGAGGTCTCTGTGGGCACCTTCTGATCTGTTCACCCCGGGGTATCATCTCCTTGGAATCCATTGAAGGATATGTCCCCCCCCCCCCCCCCCCCCGGTGTTTGATCTTAGTATTGAGAGTGCTGCACAGGAGGTTATCAGCTCACAAGATTTCTGGCAGGATCACCAGACACAAACCCAACAGAAATATTTCTAAAGAGCTTTCAATGGGAAATCGAGAATTGTTCAATACAGGACAGGCTGGAGTGACATCACTGCTCTCTAGATATAGGATATATGGTACAGAGTGACATCATGGCTCTATAGATATAGGATAGATGGTACAGAGTGACATCACGTCTCTATAGATATAGGATATATGATACATAGTGACATCACGGCTCTATAGATATAGGATAGATGGTACAGCAGTGACATCACGTCTCTATAGATATAGGATAGATGATACAGAGTGACATCACAGCTCTATAGATATAGGATAGATGGTACAGAGTGACATCACAGCTCTATAGATATAGGATAGATGGTACAGAGTGACATCACAGCTCTATAGATATAGGATAGATGGTACAGAGTGACATCACGGCTCTCTAGATATAGGATAGATGGTACAGAGTGACATCACGTTTCTATAGATATAGGATAGATGGTACAGAGTGACATCACGGCTCTATAGATATAGGATAGATGGTACAGAGTGACATCACAGCTCTATAGATATAGGATAAATGGTACAGAGTGACATCACGGCTCTCTAGATATAGGATAGATGGTACAGAGTGACATCACGTTTCTATAGATATAGGATAGATGGTACAGAGTGACATCACGGCTCTCTAGATATAGGATAGATGGTACAGAGTGACATCACGTCTCTATAGATATAGGATAGATGGTACAGAGTGACATCACGGCTCTCTAGATATAGGATAGATGGTACAGAGTGACATCACAGCTCTATAGATATAGGATAGATGATACAGAGTGACATCACGGCTCTCTAGATATAGAATAGATGGTACAGAGTGACATCACGGCTCTATAGATATAGGATAGATGGTACAGCAGTGACATCACAGCTCTATAGATATAGGATAGATGGTACAGAGTGACATCACGGCTCTCTAGATATAGGATAGATGGTACAGAGTGACATCACAGCTCTATAGATATAGGATAGATGGTACAGAATGACATCACGTCTCTATAGATATAGGATAGATGATACAGAGTGACATCACGGCTCTATAGATATAGGATAGATGATACAGAGTGACATCACGGCTCTATAGATATAGGATAGATGGTACAGAGTGACATCACAGCTCTATAGATATAGGATAGATAGTACAGAGTGACATCACGTCTCTATAGATATAGGATAGATGGTACAGAGTGACATGATATATGAGGAGTTGTACTTTGGGAGATGTAGACGTTCGGTGGAACACTCGGCGTGGTGTTTGCGTTCCAGTCTGCTGAGTAGTTCTGCAGAGCTCAGTGTTTGCTTTTCCTGTTGGTGTCTCATCGGTGAGTTCTTCTAATCACATGTTGGATGGGGTCTGGGGTCAGCGGCGGTGACCCCCGGGGATGAGTGACACTCTTCATCTTAGCGGTGACCCCGGGGATGAGTGACACTCTTCATCTTAGCGGTGACCACGCTATGTCTTCTCTGCAGGTGTTCAGCAATGTCAGATGAGGCTCTTCATATAAGCAAAGAAAATCATACTGGGGGGGGACACCCTAAAATACGTTCACATTCAAGATGAGGCTGCTATAAGACCAACAAACAGTACAAAACAGATTACAACGCACACACAAAAATTCCTGGAGATTCCTGGAGGAAGTACAGGGTACGGCGATGGTCCTATGGATAGCGGGGGGAGATTCCTGGAGGAAGTACAGGGTACCGCTATGGTCCTATGGATAGCGGGGGGAGATTCCTGGAGGAAGTACAGGGTACCGCTATGGTCCTATGGATAGCGGGGGGAGATTCCTGGAGGAAGTACAGGGTACGGCGATGGTCCTATGGATAGCGGGGGGAGATTCCTGGAGGAAGTACAGGGTACGGCGATGGTCCTATGGATAGCGGGGGGAGATTCCTGGAGGAAGTACAGGGTACGGCGATGGTCCTATGGATAGCGGGGGGAGATTCCTGGAGGAAGTACAGGGTACAGCGATGGTCCTATGGATAGCGGGGGGGAGATTCCTGGAGGAAGTACAGGGTACGGCGATGGTCCTATGGATAGCGGGGGGAAGATTCCTGGAGGAAGTACAGGGTACGGCGATGGTCCTATGGATAGCGGGGGGAGATTCCTGGAGGAAGTACAGGGTACGGCGATGGTCCTATGGATATCGGGGGGAAGATTCCTGGAGGAAGTACAGGGTACGGCGATGGTCCTATGGATAGCGAGGGAAGATTCTTGGAGGAAGTACAGGGTACCGCTATGGTCCTATGGATAGCGGGGGGAGATTCCTGGAGGAAGTACAGGGTACGGCGATGGTCCTATGGATAGCGGGGGGAGATTCCTGGAGGAAGTACAGGGTACCGCAATGGTCCTATGGATAGCGGGGGAAGATTCCTGGAGGAAGTACAGGGTACGGCGATGGTCCTATGGATAGCGGGGGGGAGATTCCTGGAGGAAGTACAGGGTACGGCGATGGTCCTATGGATAGCGGGGGGAGATTCCTGGAGGAAGTACAGGGTACGGCGATGGTCCTATGGATAGCGGGGGGAGATTCCTGGAGGAAGTACAGGGTACGGCGATGGTCCTATGGATATCGGGGGGAAGATTCCTGGAGGAAATACAGGGTACGGCGATGGTCCTATGGATAGCGGGGGAAGATTCCTGGAGGAAGTACAGGGTACGGCGATGGTCCTATGGATAGCGAGGGAAGATTCCTGGAGGAAGTACAGGGTACCGCGATGGTCCTATGGATAGCGAGGGAAGATTCCTGGAGGAAGTACAGGGTACGGCGATGGTCCTATGGATAGCGGGGGAAGATTCCTGGAGGAAGTACAGGGTATGGCGATGGTCCTATGGATAGCGGGGGGAAGATTCCTGGAGGAAGTACAGGGTACTGCTATGGTCCTATGGATAGTGGGGGAAGATTCCTGGAGGAAGTATATAATACAGTGCAGCTAGTGTACAGTTTCTAATACACTTCAGGCGATGTATTAATATATATATTGTAATAGTGAGAGTCCCTGTCTCTGGGAAAAGGGGGTTAAAAGAGAGACAGAGTTTGCATATCTGCGGATTGCAGAGCTACAGAGCGTAGGTTTGAAAAGGAGAGGACTGCTCTGGCAGCTTTCTCCGGATCTTGCTATTTCTCCGGATGGGGTTCTGTAGTTTGGAGATCCCTCAGAGTCTTGGGTGGGATGGGATCTCCAACCCTGTGTCAAGGTCTTGTGGATAGCTAGCAGGGTGTGTGCCCGGGTGCACACAGCCCATATAATGAGAGCAGTGAGGGAAGGAAGGTGGAGTACCATTCAGAAGAAGAGCGGGCGAGAAGGTGGCCGGCTGACCGATGCCTTTAAACAATTTTTCAGTCATCAGCGTCAAGGTCTGATCGATTCAAGCAACCATCGACAGCGTCTGCATTATATGGTGCAGGAATATCTAAGGGCAAGAGCAGACTTGGAAACCTTTCCAACAGACCACCTACTGGGTCTTGAGGATGGACCACTGGCCAGAACTTGCTCAATATGCAATTGAGCTACTGGCCTGTCCTGCATCCAGCGTGCTTTCTGAACGCACATCTAGTGCTGCTGGAGGGTTTGTAACGGATCAAAGAGTGTGCCTGTCCACAGACTCCGTTGATAGGCTCACATTCATAAAAATGAATCAGTCTTGGATCAGCAGCTATCAAGCACCTGATGCTGATGTAACTAATCAAATTTGCTATGAATCTGCGGTCCCTTGAAGACTGCCTATGCTGCCTATCCTAATGCTCCTCAATCGTGATGATGCTAGCTTCCAACAATATTTTTGGTTTAGGGCACCACCACCCAAGGCCCAATTTTTCTGCCCCTATTTAACAGGGGCATGTAATTACAATTTTTGATTTAATATTTAACAGCAGGGCCCATTCCTGCGCTCACCAAGAGTAACTGTGAGGGGTTACAGTGTTGTGGCCACACCCCAACCTAAGGCCCAATTTTTCTGCCGAGTAAATAGTGCAGGCCGTATAGTATATATACTGCAGTTCAGAGTATATAGTGCCTGGGGGCCATTTTTTTGTTTAATTTTGGCGCAGGGTTCCCCTTACATAGTTACATAGTAGGTGATGTTGAAAAAAGACACAAGTCCATCAAGCCCAACCTATGTGTGTGATTATATGTCAGTATTACATTGTATATCCCTGTATGTTGCGGTCATTCAGGTGATTATCTAATAGTTTCTTGAAATTATCGATTTTCCCCGCTGAGACCACCGCCTGTGGAAGGGAATTCCACATCCTTGCCACTCTTACAGTAAAGAACCCTCTACTGAGTTTAAGGTTAAACCTCTTTTCTTCTAATTTTAATGAGTGGCCACGAGTCTTTTTAAACTTCCTTCTGCAAAAAAGTTTTCTCCCTATTGTGGGGTCACCAGTCCGGTATTTATATATTGAAATCATATCCCCTCTCAAGCGTCTCTTCTCCAGAGAGAATAAGTTCAGAGCTCACAACCTTTCCTCATAACTAATATCCTCCAGACCCTTTATTAGCTTTGTTGCCCTTCTTTGTAGTCGCTCCATTTCCAGTACATCCTTCCTGAGGACTGGTGCCCAGAACTGGACAGCATACTCCAGGTGCGGCTGGACCAGAGTCTTGTAGAACGGGAGAATTATCGTTTTATCTCTGGAGTTGATCCCCTTTTTAATGCCAATATTCTGTTTGCTTTGTTAGCAGCAGCTTGGCATTGCTGAGCCCGTCATCTACTAGGACCCCCAGGTCCTTTTCCATCCTAGATCCCCCCAGAGGTTCTCCCCCCAGTCTATAGATTACATTCAGATTTTTGCCACCCAAATGCATTATTTTACATTTTTCTACATTGAACCTCATTTGCCATGTAGTTGCCCCTCTCCATTAATTTGTTCAGATCGTCTTGCAAGGTTACGTTATTGCCCGCAAAGACAGAGATTGAACTGTTTCCCCCATCCCCATCTTCCAGGTCGTTTATAAACAAATTAAATAGGATTGGTCCCAGCACAGAACCCTGTGGGATGTAAGGGAGGAAGTTTCTCCCCTGACCAATATAAGGACATAACCATAAACCACCAATGTAAGGGAGGAAGGCTCTCCCCTGACCACCAATGTAAGGGAGGAAGGCTCTCCCCTGACCAATATAAGGACATCCCATAGACCACCAGTATGAAGGGAAGCTCTCCAATCATCATTGTTGGAGACAGGTCTCAGTTTATAAGCAGAGGTCCATTCTACTGACCACTGATGTAAAAGGAGTTTTAATTCCAGATCTACCCATTGAGCTCTATGGGGTGGGTAACCATAAGAAGGATGCATTGGCTGCATTAGACCACCAGTACCCGCGGGTAAAATATGGATATAATATAGGGTGCCAGACACAATTGGTAAGGGGGTTTATCATTACAATAAGGTATGCCCTCTTCTGTGGAGACGTCAGAGGAAAAGTGAAAGAGGGTGACCCAACAGGAGGCCATGTAAACATCCTACCATGGGGCCTGTGATTGGTAGTTATGGGGGTTGTGATTGGTAGTTATGGGACATATGATTGGTAGTTATGGGGGATACGATTGGTAGTTCTGGGGTTTGTGATTGGTAGTTATGGGACATATGATTGGTGGTTATGTTTAAAGTTAAAGTTTTCCCCCTATTGTGGGGTCACCAGTCCGGTATTTATATAATGAAATCATATCCCCTCTCAAGCGTCTCTTCTCCAGAGAGAATAAGTTCAGTGCTCACAACCTTTCCTCATAACTAGGGATGAGCCGAACACCCCCCTATTCGGTTTGCACCAGAACCTGTGAACAGACCTAAAGCTTGTGCGAACTTTAGAACCCTATTAAAGTCTATGGGACTCGAACATTCAAAATCATTTTTTATCAATGACTTTCAATGAATGACTGTTCTCTGTATTACGGGAGCCGACAATTCATTAGCCGCGAGTGATTTTAAATAGCTTTTTTTCCTGTAAAAATGACACTTTGTGCAGGGACAGTTCTAAGCACGGGAAACATGCGCCCCTTTACAGGCATACTATACACACCCCCCAGGTACAAAATTTAAAGGAATATTACACTTTTATTGTTTCACATTAAGCATTATTAAAATCACTGCTCCTGAAAAAAGTCTGTTTTTAAAAAAAAAATTTGCATTGATACATGTCCCCTGGGGCAGGACCCGGGTCCCCAAACACTTTTTATGACAATAATTTGCATATAGGCTTTTAAAATTAGCACTTAAGATTTCTCCCATAGACTTTTACAGGGTGCTCGCGGCTTTTCGAATTTGCCACGAACACCCCAAATTGTTCGCTGAACAGGAGAACAGGCAATGTTCGAGTCGAACTCGAAGCTCATCCATACTCATAACTAATATCCTCCAGACCCTTTATTAGCTTTGTTGCCCTTCTTTGTAGTCGCTCCATTTCCAGTACATCCTTCCTGAGGACTGGTGCCCAGAACTGGACAGCATACTCCAGGTGCGGCCGGACCAGAGTCTTGTAGAGCGGGAGAATTATCCTTTTATCTCTGGAGTTGATCCCCTTTTTAATGCCAATATTCTGTTTGCTTTGTTAGCAGCAGCTTGGCATTGCCTATTATCTACTAGGACCCCCAGGTCCTTTTCCATCCTAGATCCCCCCAGAGGTTCTCCCCCAGTCTATAGATTGCATTCAGATTTTTGCCACCCAAATACATTATTTTACATTTTTCTACATTGAACCTCATTTGCCATGTAGTTGCCCCCCCCCCCCATTCATTTGTTCAGATCTTCTTGCAAGGTTTCCACATCCTGCGGAGAAGTTATTGTCCTGCTTAGCTTAGTATCGTCCACAAATACAGTGACTGAACTGTTTGTTTCCCCCATCCCCATCCTCCAGGTCGTTTATGAACAAATTAAATAGTATTGGTCCCAGTACAGAACCCTGGGGGACCCCACTACCCACCCCTGACCATTCCGAGTACTCCCCACCCCCGACCATTCCGAGTACTCCCCATTTATCACCACCATCTGAACTCACCATTGTAGCCAGTTTTCAATCCATGAACTCACCCTATGGTCCATGCCAACGCACCTTATTTTGTACAGTAAACGTTTATGGGAACCTGTGTCAAAATCCAGATACACCACGTCTACGGGCCTTCCTTTATCCAGATACACCACGTCTACGGGCCTTCCTTTATCTAGATACACCACATCTATGGGCCTTCCTTTATCCAGATACACCACGTCTACGGGCCTTCCTTTATCTAGATACACCACGTCTATGGGCCTTCCTTTATCTATATGGTAACTCACCTCCTCATAGAAGGTTAGTAGATTGGTTTGGCAAGAACAATTCTTCATGAATCCATGCTAATTACTGCTAATGATACCGTTCTCATTACTAAAATCTTGTATATAGTTCCTTATCATCCCCTCCAAGAGTTTACATACTATTGATGTTAGGCTGACTGGTCAGTAATTCCCAGAGATGTATTTTATGCCCTTTTTAAATATTGGTGCTACATTGGCTTTTCTCCAATCAGCTGGTACCATTCCAGTCAGTAGACTGTCAGTAAAAATTAGGAACAATGGTCTGGCAATTACTTGACTGAGTTCCCTAAGTACCCTTGGGTGCAAGCCATCTGGTCCCAGTGATTTATTAATGTTAAGTTCCCCAAGTCTAATTTTAATTCTGTTCTCTGTTAACCATGGAGGTGCTTCCTGTGATGTGTCATGAGGATAAACACTGCAGTTTTGGTTACTGAAGCCCCCCCCCCCCAATCCCTCGTGAAGACTAAGGAGAAGAATAAATTCAATACTGTGATGAAATGTCCCTACACTCCTCTTGAGTGCTTTTGTCATATACCACTTCCTCCCAGTCTGAATATAGATATCAGATATTCCAACCGCTCACAAACACAAAACGAGACGAGTCTTGCTTAGTGCTAACATGGACTGATTTATTAGAACCAAAATGACAAGTATTTATAATACAGTAGAAGAGGCGGCCCCCCCTCCTGCTCATATTACTCTAACAATACACCTGTAACAAATTAACATGAGCTAATTAACTAATCCCTTTAAGCAGCCGATGTGACTCTGTGCCCATCAGGATTTCACTACAGGTCAGACTTGTTGTCACCGAGCTTCACACAGTAGATTATACATTATCATAATAACAACCACAAGACATTTAGTCCTAATAGCAGGAGCTCCACTAGGAGTCGGCCCGTCTCCTACATTGTACAGAGGACAATGTGATCAGCTCTCTCAATTAACATCTTGAGTTCATCAACAAACTAAGAATAGTCTTTACAAATATTCTGGGAGATACTGTGCATAAATATTACTTACTTACATTTTAAGTAATCCAAGATATATTTTCTCACTCTCCTGGCACAGGGTGACTTAGACATAATAGGCGCATGGGGACCTGAAACATGGGTTTCCAAACCTTTCCAAGGGATTCTGGGTTCCATGTGCCCTCCCGTCATATCTCTCCCCTTTCGGCAGAAGACTTACACAGGAGGAGACCCCAGACAGGTTGACTCCGAAGTTAGTCCATAGTTCCAGTCCTCTAATGCTGGTACCCACACAGTACCCCAAACAAATTGTTTCAAACAGAGCACTACTCACCCAGCCAACCTCTGCCTCTCTCATAGAACATACCCACTGCTGGGGGGAAGTGCGGACTGGTCCTTCCTCCTGGAGTCCCTTTAGCCACAGGAGAGAAGACAGGGTGGCTGGGCTCAGTCCGTAATGCTGTTGGGCATCTGGGCCTACTGTCCAGCATCCCTGGGGTATACAGGTGGAGACTGAAGTCCCATCCACCTTTACAGGAAATCTGTCCTCTGTTAGTTGTGGGCAGAGGCCAGCAGTGCTCTGTTCCATTGCCAGAAGTTCAGCTGGGCGTAGGAGCTTCCCTACATCATCTGCTCCAGCTAACTGTTGGGGAGAGAGGCCGACTGCCCCTGCTCCCTGGAACTCCGCAGTTGTTGCCGGTGCTGGGCAGAGGTTGGTAGCACTCTGGCTGGTTCTGTTTGTGGAGACCACATGCCCATCCACCATCCACCGACACCAGATCAAGCTGCAGTTGTGAGGTGACGACTGCATTCTCTCCTTGGATCCTGATCTGCAGCTCGCGATAGACTGACACCTCCTCACCCTGGGCCTCCAGAATTGCTGCAGGTGTGGGGCAGAGGTCTTAGACCCTCTGTCCGGTTGCCAGCACTTCTGCTGGGGGTTTGCTAGGTGGTTCCTCCTCTACAGGGTCATAGCGGAAGGGTTTTGGTATGGGCTGTTGGGTCATGGCGGTAGGGTTATGGTAAGGGCTGTTGGGTCATGGTGGTTGGGTTTTGGTATGGGCTGTTGGGTCATGGTGGTAGGGTTTTGGTATGGGCTGTTGGGTCATGGCGGTAGGGTTTTGGTAAGGGCTGTTGGGTCATGGTGGTTGGGTTTTGGTATGGGCTGTTGGGTCATGGCGGTAGGGTTTTGGTAAGGGCTGTTGGGTCATGGTGGTTGGGTTTTGGTATGGGCTGTTGGGTCATGACGGTAGGGTTTTGGTATGGGCTGTTGGGTCATGGCAGTAGGGTTTTGGTATGGGCTGTTGGGTCATGGTGGTTGGGTTTTAGTATGGGCTGTTGGGTCATTGAGGTAGGGTTTTGATAAGGGCTGTTGGGACATGGTGGTAGGGTTATGGTAAGGGCTGTTGGGTCATGGCTGTAGGGTTATGGTAAGGGCTGTAGGGTTATGGTAAGGGCTGTTGGGTCATAGCGGAAGGGTTTTGGTGTGGGCTGTTGGGTCATAGCGGAAGGGTTTTGGTATGGGCTGTTGGGTCATGGCGGTAGGGTTATGGTAAGGGCTGTTGGGTCATGGCGGTAGGGTTATGGTAAGGGCTGTTGGGTCATGGCGGTAGGGTTATGGTAAGGGCTGTTGGGTCATGGCTGTAGGGTTTTGGTATGGGCTGTTGGGTCATGGCTGTAGGGTTATGGTAAGGGCTGTTGGTCATGGTGGTAGGGTTATGGTAAGGGCTGTTGGGTCATGGCGGTAGGGTTATGGTAAGGGCTGTTGGGTCATGGCTGTAGGGTTTTGGTATGGGCTGTTGGGTCATGGCTGTAGGGTTATGGTAAGGGCTGTTGGTCATGGTGGTAGGGTTATGGTAAGGGCTGTTGGGTCATGGCGGTAGGGTTATGGTAAGGGCTGTTGGGTCATGGCGGTAGGGTTATGGTAAGGGCTGTTGGGTATTGGCTGTAGGGTTATGGTAAGGGCTGTTGGGTCATGGCGGTAGGGTTATGGTAAGGGCTGTTGGGTCATGGCGGTAGGGTTATGGTAAGGGCTGTTGGGTCATGGCGGTAGGGTTATGGTAAGGGCTGTTGGGTCATGGCGGTAGGGTTTTGGTAAGGGCTGTTGGGTCATGGCGGTAGGGTTTTGGTAAGGGCTGTTGGGTCATGGCGGTAGGGTTTTGGTAAGGGCTGTTGGGTCATGGTGGTAGGGTTATGGTAAGGGCTGTTGGGTCATGGCGGTAGGGTTATGGTAAGGGCTGTTGGGTCATGGCGGTAGGGTTATGGTAAGGGCTGTTGGGTTACTTTTATCTGTGGTGGGAGAGGCTCCACCCCCCTTGTTACACTCCGGTTGTCTCCGCCCCTTAGAGTGAGGGGAAGATGTGCCCCACCCCCGGCTCCATACCATTGGAGGGCGGAAGTGACGTCAATCGTCACTTCTTCCGCCTGATGCTCTTAAAGGGGAAATTGTATTTATTTTTTGTTGCATTTTAGTGTAAATATCAGATGTGTGACCCCCCCCCCCCCGGATCTCATATTAAAGAGGACCTGTCATGATGTCATGATTCCCTTTAATAGGAATAAAACACCAATCTTGCTCACAGAAGCGAACGCATACGCGAGTAGCGCCCGCATGAAAACGGTGATCAGACCACACATGTGAGGTATCACCGCGATCAGGAGAGCGAGAGCAATAATTCTATCCCTAGACCTCCTCTCTAACTCTAAACATGCAACCTGTAGAAATACTTAAACGTCGCCCATGGAGATTTTTAAGTGTCAAACTTTG
Organism: Lithobates sylvaticus; assembly: GCA_028564925.1. Taxonomy (NCBI): domain Eukaryota; kingdom Metazoa; phylum Chordata; class Amphibia; order Anura; family Ranidae; genus Lithobates; species Lithobates sylvaticus. The sequence continues at coordinate 1,093,309 of CM053026.1, read as the reverse complement.
TCGCCATTCCACGAGAGGGCGCAATTTTGAAGCGTGACGTGTTGGGTATCAATTTACTCGGCGTAACATTATCTTTCACAAAACAAATTGGGCTAACTGTACCGTTGTCTTATATTTTTAATACAAAAAAGTGTATTTTTTCCCCAAAAATTGTGCTTGTAAGTCCACTGCACAAATACGGTGTGACAGAAAGTATTGCAACGACCGCCATTTTATTCTCTAGGGTGTTAGAAATGTAACAAGTAATTTTCTAGCAAAGATAAACTGATTTTAACTTGTAAACACCAAATCTCAAAGAGTCTCGGGGCTGAAGTGGTTAAAGTTGTGATAATTGTACACTCTCTCCTTTCTATTCACTCCTCTCCCCTCCACACTCAGCTCTGCTGTCTGCAGGACCCCCCCGGTCACACCAAACATGGCGGACAGGTCTCCGGGAAAATGGCGGCTGTGTGACGTATTACCCTCGCCTCTCTCTGCACAGAACTTTCCCTCCAGTGTCCGGATATTACTCGGGTGACTGTCGGTCGTTGTTGTTCCGTCGGATCTGACGGGTCGGGAAATGTGGGAATCGGGGGACTGAAAATAATTTCAATGAGGGCGGAAGTGTCTCTTCGTGAGGGCGGAAGTCCGAGGAGCTCAGGCGGAAGTGGATATCAGTGAGGGCGGAAGTAGATGTCTGTGAGGGCGGAAGTGCCGGTGAATGAGCCGGAAGTGGGTGTCAGTGAGGGCGGAAGACATGGAAGATCACTCAGCAGACACCCAGAAGTGACACCCTGTGAGATGTATGTGTGATGGGGACGGTGGGGGGAGGGGAGAGGTACAGATCAGCCAATTAGAACTCGGCTCTCATTGGTCAGGGTGTAAAGTCAGTTCTGATTGGTTGGTTGTTAGGTAGAGCCCAGATATGTCTAATAATGGATCTTCACTGGCTGACATGTAGATCCTCAGGATCACTAATTCTTATCCCAGCTTTCACTTGCTGCATGCTTCTACCAGATCTGTATGCCAGGGGCAGTCATGTGTGTCCCGGGACCCCTCGGTGGTAGTCATGTGTGTCCCGGGACCCCTCGGTGGTAGTCATGTGTGTCCCGGGACCCCTCGGTGGTAGTCATGTGTGTCCCGGGGGCCCCTCGGTGGTAGTCATGTGTGTCCCGGGGGCCCCTCGGTGGTAGTCATGTGTGTCCCGGGGCCCCTCGGTGGTAGTCATGTGTGTCCCGGGGCCCCTCGGTGGTAGTCATGTGTGTCCCGGGCCCCTCAGTGGTAGTCATGTGTGTCCCGGGGGCCCCTCGGTGGTAGTCATGTGTGTCCCGGGGGCCCCTCGGTGGTAGTCATGTGTGTCCCGGGGGCCCCTCGGTGGTAGTCATGTGTGTCCCGGGGCCCCTCGGTGGTAGTCATGTGTGTCCCGGGACCCCTCGGTGGTAGTCATGTGTGTCCCGGGACCCCTCGGTGGGAGTCATGTGTGTCCCGGGGGCCCCTCGGTGGTAGTCATGTGTGTCCCGGGGCCCCTCGGTGGTAGTCATGTGTGTCCCGGGGCCCCTCGGTGGTAGTCATGTGTGTCCCGGGGCCCCTCGGTGGTAGTCATGTGTGTCCCGGGGGCCCCTCGGTGGTAGTCATTTGTGTCCCGGGGGCCCCTCGGTGGTAGTCATGTGTGTCCCGGGGGCCCCTCGGTGGTAGTCATGTGTGTCCCGGGGCCCCTCGGTGGTAGTCATGTGTGTCCCGGGGGCCCCTCGGTGGTAGTCATGTGTGTCCCGGGGGCCCCTCGGTGGTAGTCATGTGTGTCCTGGGGCCCCTCGGTGGTAGTCATGTGTGTCCCGGGGCCCCTCGGTGGTAGTCATGTGTGTCCCGGGGCCCCTCGGTGGTAGTCATGTGTGTCCCGGGGCCCCTCGGTGGTAGTCATGTGTGTCCCGGGCCCCTCGGTGGTAGTCATGTGTGTCCCGGGCCCCTCAGTGGTAGTCATGTGTGTCCCGGGGCCCCTCAGTGGGAATCATGTCTGTCCCGGGGCCCCTCACTGGTAGTCATGTCTGTCATATGACTCTCTTCTCTTGCAGTCAGGATGGAGTCGGAGAAGGTCCCTTTGGAGGATCGGGATGAGGAGGAGGTCCCCTCGGAGGATCGGGATGAGGAGGAGGTCCCCTCGGAGGATCGGGATGAGGAGGAGGAGGAGAAGGTCCCCTCGGAGGATCGGGATGAGGAGGAGGTCCCCTCAGAGGATCGGGATGAGGAGGAGGAGGTGGTGATTCTGGAGGATGAAGATGAAGGGAAGGAGGACGGAGATCTGGAACAGAACCCCTTTGATGGTCTCCCCTTCTCCTCCCGCTATTACCTCTTCCTGGCCAGGCGCCGGATGTTGCCGGTTTGGGGGGTGAAATACCAATTCCTGGAGAGTCTGCAGGGCAGCAACATCGTCCTCGTCAGCGGAGAGGCGGGGTCTGGGCGGAGCACACAGGTGACTGTCATACCGATCCTTCTAGATGTGGGAGAGCCCCTGTCTGTGCCAGGATCGGGGAGCCCAGTTACTGTACATTGTGCTCTATCATGGTGTGTCAGGACCCCCGGGGGGCGCTATAATGAGTTCTGTCTGTACCTTCAGTATGTGTGGCTGGTGGGGCCCCTTAGTGTCCTGGTGTATGGGAGTACAGGGGCCCCTTAGTGTCCCGGTGTTTGGGGGTACAGGGGCCCCTTAGTGTCCGAGTGTTTGGGGGTACAGGGGCCCCTTAGTGTCCGGGTGTTTGGGGGTACAGGGGCCCCTTAGTGTCCCGGTGTTTGGGAGTACAGGGGCCCCTTAGTGTCCCGGTGTTTGGGGGTACAGGGGCCCCTTAGTGTCCCGGTGTTTGGGGGTACAGGGGCCCCTTAGTGTCCCGGTGTTTGGGAGTACAGGGGCCCCTTAGTGTCCCGGTGTTTGGGAGTACAGGGGCCCCTTAGTGTCCCGGTGTTTGGGGGTACAGGGGCCCCTTAGTGTCCCGGTGTTTGGGGGCCCCTTAGTGTCCGGGTGTTTGGGGGTACAGGGGCCCCTTAGTGTCCCGGTGTTTGGGGGTACAGGGGCCCCTTAGTGTCCGGGTGTTTGGGGGTACAGGGGCCCCTTAGTGTCCCGGTGTTTGGGGGTACAGGGGCCCCTTAGTGTCCCGGTGTTTGGGGGTACAGGGGCCCCTTAGTGTCCCGGTGTTTGGGGGTACAGGGGCCCCTTAGTGTCCCGGTGTTTGGGGGTACAGGGGCCCCATACCTGGTACTGAGTGTATTTCAGGATATACAGGGTTTGTATACCAGGTGAAGGGTGCTCACTCAGGGTGTATGTTGGGATATATAGGGCCCCTATACCAGGTGAAGGGTATATGTCAGGATATACAGGGCCCCTGTACCCCATGTCATGTGACCTCTGTGTCCTCTCAGGTTCCTCAGTGGTGTGCGGAGTTCGCTCTCTCCCAGGAATACTCGGAGGGCGCCGTTATCTCCTCCCAGCCTCACGCTGCCGCCGCCTTCAGCCTGGCCGTCCGAGTGGCGGATGAGATGGACCTGAACCTCGGCCATGAAGTCGGCTTCTCTGTCCCTCATGAGGACTGCACCACCCCCAACACCATACTGAGGTGAGCCGGGGGCCTGGACCTGCACTGACACAGGTCGGGGGGGGGGGGGGTAAGGGGAGGAGGGTGGCGCAGCCTGAGTACAGAAGTCCTGGCGATACAATCTTCCTGGACCTCCGGTCCCCAGACGGGTGAATGAACCCTCCACAGCAATCCTCACATCCCCCGTCTGTCATCTACACGGATCACCCCACACCCCTACCTCCCCTATTCCCGAACTCTTACCGAGCCTGCCATCCTATCAGGTGGATGTGTGGACCAGAGTGGCCAGACTACTGTCTGACCCATCTCTACCCACTTCCTCCAGCTCTTTCCACTTCCCTGAGCTCCCCCCCCCTTCCCCCGAACTCTTCCCACAACCCGAGCTCTTGGCTCTTCCCCCAAACTCTTCCCACTTCCCCCCCAAACTCTTCCCACTTCCCCCCCAAACTCTTCCCACTTCCCCCGAGCTCTATCCACATCCCCAAACTTTTACCGAGCCTGCCATCCTATCGGGTGGATGTTTGGATCAGGGTAGCCAGGCTACTGTCTGACCCATCTCTTCCCACTTCCTCCAGCTCTTCCCACTTCCCTGAGCTCTTCCCCCGAACTCTTCCCCCCTTTCCCGAACTGTTACTTGAACTCTATCCACATCACCAAACTCTTACCAAGCCTGCCATCCTATCAGGTGGATGTGTGGACAAGGGTGGCCAGGCTGCTGTCTGACCCATCTCTTCCCACTTCCCTGAGCTCTTCCCACTTCCATCATCTCTTCCCCCTTCCATCATCTCTTCCCCCCCTTCCATCAACTCTTCCCACTTCCCTCAACTCTTCCCACTTCCATCATCTCTTCCCACTTCCATCAACTCTTCCCACTTCCATCAACTCTTCCCACTTCCATCAACTCTTCCCACTTCCCTCAACTCTTCCCACTTCCATCAACTCTTCCCACTTCCATCATCTCTTCCCACTTCCATCATCTCTTCCCACTTCCATCATCTCTTCCCACTTCCCTCAACTCTTCCCACTTCCCTCAACTCTTCCCACTTCCCTCAACTCTTCCCACTTCCCTAAACTCTTCCCACTTCCATCAACTCTTCCCCCTTCCATCAACTCTTCCCCCTTCCATCAACTCTTCCCCCTTCCATCAACTCTTCCCACTTCCCTCAACTCTTCCCACTTCCCTCAACTCTTCCCACTTCCCTCAACTCTTCCCACTTCCCTCAACTCTTCCCACTTCCCTCAACTCTTCCCACTTCCCTCAACTCTTCCCACTTCCATCAACTCTTCCCCCCTCCATCATCTCTTCCCACTTCCCTCAACTCTTCCCACTTCCATCAACTCTTCCCCCTTCCATCAACTCTTCCCCCTTCCATCAACTCTTCCCCCCTCCATCATCTCTTCCCACTTCCCTCAACTCTTCCCCCTTCCATCAACTCTTCCCCCTTCCATCAACTCTTCCCCCTTCCATCAACTCTTCCCCCTTCCATCAACTCTTCCCCCTTCCATCAACTCTTCCCCCTTCCATCAACTCTTCCCCCTTCCATCATCTCTTCCCACTTCCCTCAACTCTTCCCACTTCCATCATCTCTTCCCACTTCCCTCAACTCTTCCCCCTTCCATCAACTCTTCCCCCCTCCATCAACTCTTCCCCCCTCCATCATCTCTTCCCACTTCCCTCAACTCTTCCCCCTTCCATCAACTCTTCCCCCTTCCATCAACTCTTCCCCCTTCCATCAACTCTTCCCCCTTCCATCAACTCTTCCCCCTTCCATCAACTCTTCCCCCTTCCATCAACTCTTCCCCCTTCCATCAACTCTTCCCCCCCTCCATCATCTCTTCCCCCTTCCATCAACTCTTCCCACTTCCATCATCTCTTCCCACTTCCCTCAACTCTTCCCACTTCCCTCATCTCTTCCCACTTCCCTCAACTCTTCCCACTTCCCTCAACTCTTCCCACTTCCCTCAACTCTTCCCACTTCCATCAACTCTTCCCACCTCCATCAACTCTTCCCACTTCCCTCAACTCTTCCCGCTTCCATCATCTCTTCCCACTTCCCTCAACTCTTCCCACTTCCATCAACTCTTCCCCCCTCCATCATCTCTTCCCACTTCCCTCAACTCTTCCCCCTTCCATCATCTCTTCCCCCTTCCCTCAACTCTTCCCCCTTCCATCAACTCTTCCCCCTTCCATCATCTCTTCCCACTTCCCTCAACTCTTCCCCCTTCCATCAACTCTTCCCACTTCCATCAACTCTTCCCCCTTCCCTCAACTCTTCCCACTTCCATCAACTCGTCCCACTTCCATCAACTCTTCCCCCTTCCCTCAACTCTTCCCACTTCCCTCAACTCTTCCCACTTCCATCAACTCTTCCCACTTCCCTCAACTCTTCCCACTTCCATCAACTCTTCCCCCTTCCCTCAACTCTTCCCACTTCCCTCAACTCTTCCCACTTCCCTCAACTCTTCCCACTTCCCTCAACTCTTCCCACTTCCCTCAACTCTTCCCACTTCCCTCAACTCTTCCCACTTCCCTCAACTGTTCCCCCTTCCCTCAACTCTTCCCCCTTCCATCAACTCTTCCCCCTTCCATCAACTCTTCCCCCTTCCCTCAACTCTTCCCACTTCCCTCAACTCTTCCCCCTTCCATCAACTCTTCCCCCTTCCATCAACTCTTCCCCCTTCCCTCAACTCTTCCCCCTTCCCTCAACTCTTCCCCCTTCCCTCAACTCTTCCCCCTTCCCTCAACTCCCTCCCCCTCCTCAACTCTTCCCCCTTCCCTCAACTCTTCCCCCTTCCATCAACTCTTCCCCCTTCCATCAACTCTTCCCCCTTCCTTCAACTCTTCCCCCTTCCATCAACTCTTCCCCCTTCCTTCAACTCTTCCCCCTTCCATCAACTCTTCCCCCTTCCATCAACTCTTCCCCCTTCCATCAACTCTTCCCCCTTCCATCAACTCTTCCCCCTTCCATCAACTCTTCCCCCTTCCATCAACTCTTCCCCCTTCCTTCAACTCTTCCCCCTTCCATCAACTCTTCCCCCTTCCATCAACTCTTCCCCCTTCCATCAACTCTTCCCCCTTCCATCAACTCTTCCCCCTTCCATCATCTCTTCCCACTTCCCTCAACTCTTCCCACTTCCCTCAACTCTTCCCACTTCCCTCAACTCTTCCCACTTCCCTCAACTCTTCCCACTTCCATCAACTCTTCCCCCCTCCATCATCTCTTCCCACTTCCCTCAACTCTTCCCACTTCCATCATCTCTTCCCACTTCCCTCAACTCTTCCCACTTCCCTCAACTCTTCCCACTTCCCTCAACTCTTCCCACTTCCCTCAACTCTTCCCACTTCCCTCAACTCTTCCCACTTCCATCAACTCTTCCCCCTTCCATCAACTCTTCCCCCTTCCATCAACTCTTCCCCCTTCCATCAACTCTTCCCCCTTCCATCAACTCTTCCACCCTCCATCATCTCTTCCCACTTCCCTCAACTCTTCCCCCTTCCATCAACTCTTCCCCCTTCCATCAACTCTTCCCCCCTCCATCATCTCTTCCCACTTCCCTCAACTCTTCCCACTTCCATCATCTCTTCCCACTTCCCTCAACTCTTCCCACTTCCCTCAACTCTTCCCACTTCCCTCAACTCTTCCCACTTCCCTCAACTCTTCCCACTTCCCTCAACTCTTCCCACTTCCCTCAACTCTTCCCACTTCCCTCAACTCTTCCCACTTCCCTCAACTCTTCCCACTTCCCTCAACTCTTCCCCCTTCCCTCAACTCTTCCCACTTCCCTCAACTCTTCCCACTTCCCTCAACTGTTCCCCCTTCCATCAACTCTTCCCCCTTCCATCAACTCTTCCCCCTTCCATCAACTCTTCCCCCTTCCATCAACTCTTCCCCCTTCCCTCAACTCTTCCCCCTTCCCTCAACTCTTCCCCCTTCCCTCAACTCTTCCCCCTTCCCTCAACTCTTCCCCCTTCCCTCAACTCTTCCCCCTTCCCTCAACTCTTCCCCCTTCCCTCAACTCTTCCCCCTTCCCTCAACTCTTCCCCCTTCCCTCAACTCTTCCCCCTTCCCTCAACTCTTCCCCCTTCCCTCAACTCTTCCCCCTTCCATCAACTCTTCCCCCTTCCATCAACTCTTCCCCCTTCCATCAACTCTTCCCCCTTCCATCAACTCTTCCCCCTTCCATCAACTCTTCCCCCTTCCATCAACTCTTCCCCCTTCCATCAACTCTTCCCCCTTCCATCAACTCTTCCCCCTTCCATCAACTCTTCCTACATCTCGGAGCTCTTCCTACATCTCGGAGCTCTTCCTACATCTCGGAGCTCTATCCACATCTCGGAGCTCTATCCACATCCCCGAACATTTCCCCGAACTCTATCCACATCCCCAAGCTCTTTGCTCTTCCCCAAGCTCTTTGAGCAGTACTCAGCCCCCCCCTCCTCTAAGTTGGTATAGGTGGTCAGTCTATCTGGCTCTGTAGCACACAGCGGTGAGCAGTACTCCCCCCCCCCCCCCCCCCCCCCCTCTAAGTTGGTATAGGTGGTCAGTCTATCTGGCTCTGTAGCACACAGCGGTGAGCAGTACTCCCCCCCCCCCCCCCTCTAAGTTGGTATAGGTGGTCAGTCTATCTGGCTCTGTAGCACACAGCGGTGAGGAGTACTCGGCCCCCCTCCTTACACCTTGTGGTTTCTTCTCCTGTAGGTTCTGCTGGGACTCTCTGCTCCTCCAGGAGCTGACCTCCAACCCTCTCATGCAGACGGCCAGTGTGGTGATTCTGGATGAGGTAGACGAGCGGACGGTGGCCACCGACCTCCTGCTGGGCCTCTTTAAGGACATCATTAGACAGAGAGCCGCCCTGCGCCTGGTGGTCATGACCTCGCCGGCCCTGCAGCCTCGTCTGCTGGAGTTCCTCGGGTCGGGTACGTCCGTGGTGACGGTTCCGGGCCGGGATCACGTGCCGGATGTGGTGTACCGGCCGTCTCCGTCACATGACCAGGTGATGGCGGCCTGTCACATGGTGCTGGATATCCACCGGAGGAATGAGCCTGGGGACGTGTTGGTGTTCCTGGCCAGTGAGGAGGTGTGTGATTGTATGATGTGTGTACCCCGATATCTGTATGATGTGTACCCCGATATCTGTATGATGGGGATTGGGGTGTGTACCCCGATATCTGTATGATGGGGATTGGGGTGTGTACCCCGATATCTGTATGATGGGGGTTGGGGTGTGTACCCAGATATCTGTATGATGGGGGTTGGGGTGTGTACCCAGATATCTGTATGATGATGGGGGATTGGGGTGTGTACCCCGATATCTGTATGATGGGGGTTGGGGTGTGTACCCAGATATCTGTATGATGGGGGATTGGGGTGTGTACCCCGATATCTGTATGATGGGGGTTGGGGTGTGTACCCTGATATCTGTATGATGGGGGATTGGGGTGTGTACCCCGATATCTGTATGATGGGTGTGTACCCCGATATCTGTATGATGGGGGATTGGGGTGTGTACCCCGATATCTGTATGATGGGGGATTGGGGTGTGTACCCCGATATCTGTATGATGGGGGTTGGGGTGTGTACCCAGATATCGGGGGTGACGGAAATGTCGTCTTCTCCTTCACAGGAAGTACAGCGGTGCTCGGCGGCGCTCCTCACTGAGTCCGTGTCCCTGAGTCCCAGTCTGGGCTCCCTGCTGCCGATGGCTCTTCTCCCCAGTGCTGGCTCCTCTATACAGAGCGTGTACGAGGCGTCCCATGGCGACTCCGACTACCAGCGCCATGTCTTCCTCACAACCGCCATGGCCGAGTTATCCTTCTCTCTGACCGGGATACAATTCGTCATTGATTCCGGGAGTGAGGTGCAATCTGTGAGTATTAATGACTGGAATGTAATGACACCAAGACCGGCCCTTTCCTCCGCCCACTGTGGGATGAAAGGGACCTCCCCCGAGGAGCTGTGGTGATATCCCACTACAACAATGTCACTACGGCTTTCCTCTATCAGATACAGCGGGAGAGGGATAACGCACCTTATCAGATATAGTATACAGCGGGGGGAGGGGACACTGGGTCCGGCCGGTATATCGCTTTGCCGACATGTAGCTCTGTGATGTTCGTTATCTTCTCTGACGTCTTTTCTTCCAGGTTTACAATCCCCGAATTCGGGCCGATTCTCAGGTCCAACGTCTGATCAGTAAATCCAGAGCTGAGGTCCGGAGGATGAGAGCGCAGGGACCTGATGGTAAGTTAATAATGGGGTGTCACAGTCTCATATGGGGAAGAATGGCATCAGATAGGAGGTCCAGATGAAGCCTTCAGGAGGGAGTATTTTCCACTACCCAATGAAAGACCATCTGTATCTCCGATCATCTTCTCTTCTGTACGAGGGTCCCAGGGCCTTGTCTTCTGTATGAGGGTCTAGTGGGGTTTTGTATTTCAGGCGGTAGAGTAGACGGCCCCTCGGCCGATTTCAGGCGGTAGAGTAGACGGCCCCTCGGCCGATTTCAGGCGGTAGAGTAGACGGCCCCTCGGCCGATTTCAGGCGGTAGAGTAGACGGCCCCTCGGCCGATTTCAGGCGGTAGAGTAGACGGCCCCTCGGCCGATTTCAGGCGGTAGAGTAGACGGCCCCTCGGCCGATTTCAGGCGGTAGAGTAGACGGCCCCTCGGCCGATTTCAGGCGGTAGAGTAGACGGCCCCTCGGCCGATTTCAGGCGGTAGAGTAGACGGCCCCTCGGCCGATTTCAGGCGGTAGAGTAGACGGCCCCTCGGCCGATTTCAGGCGGTAGAGTAGACGGCCCCTCGGCCGATTTCAGGCGGTAGAGTAGACGGCCCCTCGGCCGATTTCAGGCGGTAGAGTAGACGGCCACTCGGCCGATTTCAGGCGGTAGAGTAGACGGCCCCTCGGCCGATTTCAGGCGGTAGAGTAGACGGCCCCTCGGCCGATTTCAGGCGGTAGAGTAGACGGCCCCTCGGCCGATTTCAGGCGGTAGAGTAGATGGCCACTCGGCCGATTTCAGGCGGTAGAGTAGACGGCCCCTCCGCCCATTTCAGGCGGTAGACGGACCAATCTGTGAGGCTCCGATTGGGTTTGTGACCACATGTCCTTCTATGACCCCTCCCACTCTGTGAGGCTCCAGTTAGGTCTGCGGCCTCGTGTCCTCCTTTAACCCCGCCCACTCCATAAGGGTCCAGTTTTTTGCTGGTGTCTCCAGGTGATGGAAGTCTTTTCCTCTTGGAGAATTTCCTACTTTCCACACTAGATCTTCTACCTCTTCCACCCAACACTGCTATCCAGATCCCACTGAGTATTGCCTTCATGGCTCACTAGAAGTTTCTGTATTGATGGCCCTATTGGGCACACTCAAGTACACCTTGGGCACTGTTCCTGGATCTCATACCCAGGGAAGGGACAGCCTGTAATGTCTACTCCGGGCACCGGATCCTGCGCTCACCTTGGCATGTACTGCAATGAGTGTGAATAGCTGCCGGCTGCTATACAGGTCCCAGGCAGCAATTCATCCCTATGGCATCCAGACCCTGAGGAATCCGCTGAGGATACGCCCACTATGATTACTGGTTCCACATACAGAAGTGGCTCATAGGGTACAGGACATACAGAAGTGGCTCATAGGGTACAGGTGTAGAGGACATACAGAAGTGGCTCATAGGGTACAGGTGTAGAGGACATGCAGAAGTGGCTCATAGGGTACAGGTGTAGAGGACATACAGAAGTGGCTCATAGGGTACAGGACATACAGAAGTGGCTCATAGGGTACAGGTGTAGAGGACACACAGAAGTGGCTCGTAGGGTACAGGACATGCAGAAGTGGCTCGTAGGGTACAGGTGTAGAGGACATACAGAAGTGGCTCGTAGGGTACAGGTGTAGAGGACATACAGAAGGGGCTCATAGGGTACAGGTGTAGAGGACATACAGAAGTGGCTCATAGGGTACAGGTGTAGAGGACATACAGAGGTGGCTCGTAGGGTACAGGTGTAGAGGACATACAGAAGTGGCTCATAGGGTACAGGTGTAGAGGACATACAGAGGTGGCTCGTAGGGTACAGGTGTAGAGGACATACAGAAGTGGCTCATAGGGTACAGGTGAAGAGGACATACAGAAGTGGCTCGTAGGGTACAGGTGTAGAGGACATACAGAGGTGGCTCGTAGGGTACAGGTGTAGAGGACATACAGAGGTGGCTCGTAGGGTACAGGTGTAGAGGACATACAGAAGGGGCTCGTAGGGTACAGGTGTAGAGGACATACAGAAGGGGCTCGTAGGGTACAGGTGTAGAGGACATACAGAGGTGGCTCGTAGGGTACAGGTGTAGAGGACATACAGAGGTGGCTCGTAGGGTACAGGTGTAGAGGACATACAGAAGTGGCTCGTAGGGTACAGGTGTAGAGGACATACAGAGGTGGCTCGTAGGGTACAGGTGTAGAGGACATACAGAGGTGGCTCGTAGGGTACAGGTGTAGAGGACATACAGAAGGGGCTCGTAGGGTACAGGTGTAGAGGACATACAGAAGTGGCTCGTAGGGTACAGGTGTAGAGGACATACAGAGGTGGCTCGTAGGGTACAGGTGTAGAGGACATACAGAGGTGGCTCGTAGGGTACAGGTGTAGAGGACATACAGAAGGGGCTCGTAGGGTACAGGTGTAGAGGACATACAGAAGGGGCTCATAGGGTACAGGTGTACAGGACATACAGAAGTGGCTCATAGGGTACAGGTGTAGAGGACATACAGAAGTGGCTCATAGGGTACAGGTGTAGAGGACACACAGAAGTGGCTCGTAGGGTTCAGGACATACAGAAGTGGCTCATAGGGTACAGGTGTAGAGGACATACAGAAGTGGCTCATAGGGTACAGGTGTAGAGGACATACAGAAGTGGCTCGTAGGGTACAGGTGTACAGGACATACAGAGGTGGCTCATAGGGTACAGGTGTACAGGACATACAGAGGTGGCTCATAGGGTACAGGTGTACAGGACATACAGAGGTGGCTCGTAGGGTACAGGTGTAGAGGACATACAGAAGGGGCTCATAGGGTACAGGTGTAGAGGACATACAGAAGGTGGCTCATAGGGTACAGGTGTACAGGACATACAGAAGGTGTGGAGGTTTCTTATTGTTTTCCCTGTCCTTGTTGACTGTTCGGGATAGTGAGTCACCCTTTATATGGCTGTTGCAGTAAATCTCCTGACCTGCCCCGATCCGCCCTATCTGAGCTGCCAACATCGATCAGTGACTCACTCCCTCCATGATAACCGCTGATAGTGCCGCTCTGTCTCTTCATTTCCCCGTCACGTCATTCCAGACTTCGGCCATAACTTCAATATTCTCCATGAAATCCAAACCATAACCAGCCCCGTTCTAGATCCTCCACCACCAAACAACGGGTTACTTCTTGGTTTAACCCTTCTGTGTTGGAACACTTCACCCTCTGTGTCACGCCCCTCTGTGCCACGCCCCTCTGTGCCACGCCCCTCTGTGCCACGCCCCTCTGTGTCACGCCCCTCTGTGTCACACCCCTTAGTAGGACCTTTTGATTAGAAGGTCATAAATCGCATTTTGCCCTCGGGGGTTAACTGGGCTTGGACCTCCTCAGGGGCAATGGGTGAGTTGGCAGCTGCCAGTTGCACAGATCTGTTTCTGCCCCGGCAGAGCCTCCTCACCTCGTTACTGTGGGTTTGGGGAGGATCTGCTGACTCTGGGAGTCTTTCACCAATGGCAGTATGTACTACAATAAATTCATTGTCCTGTTTTTAAAGGGGCCCTCTTGTAACTGCTTTTGCACATAACTAAGGCATGCTGGGAGTGGGAGGGGCTGTGAGTGTGCAGATCCTCCTGTAGGTGGCAGTATAACCCGACTGTTGATTTTCACATGGAGTAGTAATAATGATTCCCTCTTCCCTCTCTAGGGATTTGTTACCGCTTGTATCCTGAGAGCACCTTCCAGAGTCGGATGTTGGAGTTTTCTCCTCCTCGGATTCTGCAGGAAAACTTGAGTCGTATGGTTCTGCTGCTGAAACGTTTGGACATCGCTGACCTTGGACAGTGTGACTTTCTGGACCGGCCTGGTAAGATATGACATTCTGCCTGGCTAGACCCCCCTCCATACTATGGAAGATTCTTTCACCCCCCCCCCCCAGTCATCGTCTGCTCTTCCTGTAGTACTCTCTCTCCTCAGCTCCGGAGTTCCTCATGCAGGCTCTTGAAGATCTGGATTACCTGGCAGCACTGGATGACGATGGCAATCTGTCCGAGGTTGGAATTGTGATGTCGGAGTTTCCTCTGGATCCTCAGATCTCCAAATCTCTCATCGCGGCCTGCGAATTCCAGTGCGTCAGTGAGATGCTGACGTTGGCCGCCATGCTAAGCGGTATGTGTAAGGTGCTAAGGGGGGGAGGGGGGAATGTAGGAGTGAGCACTGACAAAGGAAGTTTCCTACTGAGGGCGCCCCCATCACTACAAAGTGCAGCTACTGAAGGCGCCAATATCACTACAAAGTGCAGCTACTGATGGCGCCACCATCCCTACAAAGTGCAGCTACTGAGGGCGCCCCCATCACTACAAAGTGCAGCTACTGAGGGCACCACCATCACTACAAAGTGCAGCTACTGAGGGCGCCACCATCCCTACAAAGTGCAGCTACTGAGGGCGCCACCATCCCTACAAAGTGCCGCTACTGAGGGCGCCACCATCCCTACAAAGTGCAGCTACCGAGGGCGCCCACATCCCTACAAAGCGCCGCTACTGAGGGCGCCACCATCACTACAAAGTGCAACTACTGTGCTGGCCTCTATAAGGAGGACGCTTTGTACTGATTGGTGGCTGGCTAAGAGGAAAGTGTGATGTCATAGGGGGTGGAGGAACCATGACGTCATAGGTTCAGTAGGCAGAGTTATAAAGACTAGTGGGTGGGGTTATAAAAAGGAAAGGGTAAATATAAATGGCATAGTAGGTGTTGTTATACATATGAGTGGGAGGAGCTATAGATAACATATACATAAATGGTGAATAGTAGGTGGAGTTAGAGATTAGTGGGCAGGGTAAGTATGAATATATAGAGCTTAGTAGGTGGAGTTGTAGAAATTAGTGGGTGGAGTTATAAGTCAAAGATAGATATATGTGAGTAGTGGGTGGAGCTGTGAGTGGGTGGAGTTATAAAGATTAGTGGGTGGGGTTAGAAGAAGAAAAGGATACATATAAGAAGCATAGTAGGTGAAGCTGTAGATATTAGTGGGCGGAGTTGGCGTAGGTGGAGTTATAGATATGAGTGGGTGGAGTTTTAAGAAGTAAAGGCTAGATGAGCAGTGCATAGTAGGTGGAGTTATCAGTATAAGTGGGTGGAGTTATCAGTATAAGTGGGTGGAGTTATCAGTATAAGTGGGTGGAGTTATCAGTATAAGTGGGTGGAGTTATCAGTATAAGTGGGTGGAGTTATCAGTATAAGTGGGTGGAGTTATCAGTATAAGTGGGTGGAGTTATCAGTATAAGTGGGTGGAGTTGTATAGATTGGTGGGTGGGGATAAAAGAGGGAAAGGATAAATATATGGAGCATAGTAGGTGGAGTTATAAATAAAAAACAGCTCTGTGTTGGGTTGTAGGTGGAGTTAAGGATAGGAGTGGGTGGAGTTATAAGAAGTAAAATATATTGTAGGTGGAGTTACAGAAATGAATAGGGGTGGGATTATAAGAAGAAAACTATAGATGTATGGGCCATAGTGGGTGGAGTTATAGATTTTGAGTAGTAGGTGGGTGGAGTTATAGATTTTGAGTAGTAGGTGGGTGGAGCTATGACAAGTATTGGAAGTAGCGGTTTATCTCGGACTGCACCCTCTGTAGACGTTTTGCTCATGTTATTTCTCTGTATCTCATTTCCAGCTTGGCTCCATGAATTGATCCTGGCGCAGTAGGCAGAGTTATAGATATTAGTGGGTGGAGCTTGTAGTTGATGTCCTCTTTTCCTTGTTTGCTGTATTTCCCGCTCATTGTCCCCTCTCTCCTGCCGTAGTTGCTCCCCGCTGTTTCCTGCCCCCTCCGCACAGCGAGTCCGTCCTGTGTGCCCGCCGCGACCTGCAGCTTCCGGAAGGGGATCACATGACTCTCATCCACGTGTACGATCATTACAAGGAGAGTGAGTACTGCTGGGATAGACTGGAAATGCTGCTAGTATGCTGGACCCCTGAGAACGGGGCCAATAAATGGACCCCAGAGAACGGGGCCAGCCGCTGGACCCTCGAGAGCGGGGCCAATAAATGGACACCCGAGACCGGGGGGCCAGCCGCTGGACCCCAGAGAACGGGGCCAATAAATGGACCCCAGAGAACGGGGCCAGCCGCTGGACCCTCGAGAACGGGGCCAATAAATGGACCCCAGAGAATGGAGCCAGTTGCTGGACCCCAGAGAACGGGGCCAATAAATGGACCCCAGAGAATGGGGCCAATAAATGGACACCCGAGACCAGGGGGCCAGCCGCTGGACCCCAGAGAACGGGGCCAATAAATGGACCCCAGAGAACGGGGACACTAATTGGATGCCCGAGACCGGGGGCCAGCCGATATGCCCCGTGGTCTTCTGCTCACACCTTCTCTCAGTCCTACCAGGTGGAGCTTTTGGCCTCCTCGGATGCCAGCTTCAGGAGTAACGTCCTTCAGGTGGCTGTTTAAGCTACAGGCAGAGACCCCCTTTTTGTTTTGGGGGGGGGGGGTGGTAGTGTTGCTTTGGTCCACCCCTCCATTGGGCTGTTGCAGGAAACCATTGGGTCCCTCAATGGAGGAGAAATAAACTAGGATTTTTGTGGTCACCATGTAATCCTTGGAGTCCATTAACCATCCTGGCGGTATTCCCGGGTGTGACTCGGGGGGGGGGGGGGGGGGGGGGTTAATTTTCAGTACCAATAGAGGTAACCCTGAGCCACACTCGAGATTGCATCGCAGTATCCAGGTACAGGTACTTACCTCGTCCCCAGGATCCTGCAATGTCCTCCCCGCTGTGTCCAAATTTCCATGCAAAACATTTACAGGCCTACAATATAAAACAACAAAATTTCCATGCAAAACAATTACAGGCCTACAATATAAAACAACAAATTTCCATGCAAAACAATTACAGGCCTACAATATAAAACAACAAATTTCCATGCAAAACAATTACAGGCCTACAATATAAAACAACAAATTTCCATGCAAAACAATTACAGGCCTACAATATAAAACAACAAATTTCCACGCAAAACAATTACAGGCCTACAATATAAAACAACAAATTTCCATGCAAAACAATTACAGGCCTACAATATAAAACAACAAATTTCCATGCAAAACAATGTACCACTTTGACATTGAAAAATAGTGACCTAATCAGACCACCAGGGAGGTGACAAGCACCACCCCCCATGTTCATGATCATGCTTTGCTACAAATCTGAGGTATGCTGGTAGTGGGAGGGGTTATACTGGCCTTTCTGAAGGCGGCGGTATAACCCAGTAGCCCCCTAGTCCCCCAATTGCTGTTTCTCTCATTGATCTCCAAGAAATCAGTCCTCCAGCGAGTAGAAAGCTCTCCTTTCTTTGTGTAGATGGGGACAGTTGGTGTGTCCATGCTGCGGTTTGCCCCCGCGCTCTGCACCAGGCTGACCTGCTCCGCGATGAACTGCTGGACACCATGACGAGGATCGAACTGCCAGTGACCGATCCATCCTTCCCCGACCCGGAGTGCATGCTGAACGTCCTCAGGGCCCTGCTGTCCGGAGGATTCCTCAAGGTGAGGAGAGCCGTGTGTATATCCTCCTATATGTCTATAACGGGCGGGACAGCGGGGGCGGGACAGCGGGGGCGGGACAGCGGGGGCGGGACAGCGGGGGAGGGACAGCGGGGGCGGGACAGCGGGGGCGGGGACTTCTTACTGATGGGATGTTGCTGTTCCATTTTTCAGGCTGCTCGGGACGTGGACGGACAAGGGAACTACGTCATGCTGACTCACAAGCATGTGGCCTATCTGCACCCCTCCTCTGTGTATTATGGCTGCTCCCCTCCCCCGACCTGGGTCCTCTATCATGACTTCAGCATCACTCAGGACAACTGTATCAGTGTGGCCACCGAAATCCTCCCTGAAATGTGAGTGGTCCCCTCGGGTGCCCCTCATTCATGACCCCGCCCTTCTTCTGCACCCTCCTGTCCTGCTGGGGTGTGTTCAGGGTCGTCCCTAAAACACAGATTGGGGGAAATTTATTCTCTGTAATATCCAGATACCCCACTTCAGCCAAACCCCAACCCCCGAAATACACCCTGATATACTGTCTGCTTGGGTCAATTAGCTGGAAGAACCCTCCCCCCCCCGGCCAATGTGGGAGCTATTTCTGAAGTTCTGTCTGCCTTGTTCATGAGTGCTCAGAGAGAGATGGAGAACATTCTGAAGGAGATCATAGCCCCACCCCCTGGGGGGTAAAGAAGATCATAGCCCCACCCCCTGGGGGGTAAAGAAGATCATAGCCCCACCCCCTGGGGGTAAAGAAGATCATAGCCCCACCCCCTGGGGGGTAAAGAAGATCATAGCCCCACCCTTTGGGTGGTAATGGAGATCGTAGCCCCACCCCTTGGGTGGTAAGGGAGATCGTAGCCCCACCCCCTGGGTGGTAAGGGAGATCGTAGCCCCACCCCCTGGGTGGTAAAGGAGATCGTAGCCCCACTCCCTGGGGGGTAAAGAAGATCATAGCCCCACTCCCTGGGGGGTAAAGAAGATCATAGCCCCACTCCCTGGGGGGTAAAGAAGATCATAGCCCCACCCCCTGGGTGGTAAAGGAGATCATAGCCCCACCCCTTGGGTGGTAATGGAAATCATAGCCCCACCCCTTAGGTGGTAAAGAAGATCGTAGCCCCACCCCCTGGGTGGTAAGGGAGATCGTAGCCTCACCCCCTGGGTGGTAAAAGAGATCGTAGCCCCACCCCCTGGGTGGTAAAAGAGATCATAGCTCCACCCCCTGGGTGGTAAAATAGATCATAGCCCCACCCCCTGGGTGGTAAAGGAAATCATAGCCCTACCCCTTGGGTGGTAAAGAAGATCGTAGCCCCACCCCCCTGGGTGGTAAAGGAGATCGTAGCCCCACCCCCTGGGTGGTAAAGGAGATCGTAGCCCCACCCCCTGGGGGGTAAAGAAGATCATAGCCCCACCCTTTGGGTGGTAATGGAGATCATAGCCCCACCCCCTGGGTGGTAAGGGAGATCGTAGCCCCACCCCCTGGGTGGTAAGGGAGATCGTAGCCCCACCCCCTGGGTGGTAAGGGAGATCGTAGCCCCACCCCCTGGGTGGTAAAGGAGATCGTAGCCCCACACCCTGGGGGGCCAAGAAGATCATAGCCTCACCCCCTGGGTGGTAAAGGAGATCATAGCCCCACCCCTTGGGTGGTAATGGAAATCATAGCCCCACCCCTTGGGTGGTAATGGAAATCATAGCCCCACCCCTTGGGTGGTAATGGAAATCATAGCCCCACCCCTTAGGTGGTAAAGAAGATCGTAGCCCCACCCCCTGGGTTGTAAGGGAGATCGTAGCCCCACCCCCTGGGTGGTAAAAGAGATCATAGCTCCACCCCCTGGGTGGTAAAATAGATCATAGCCCCACCCCCCTGGGTGGTAAAGGAGATCATAACCCCACCCCCCTGGGTGGTAATGGAAATCATAGCCCTACCCCTTGGGTGGTAAAGAAGATCGTAGCCCCACCCCCCTGTGTGGTAAAGGAGATCGTAGCCCCACCCCCCTGGGTGGTAAAGGAGATCGTAGCCCCACCCCCCTGTGTGGTAAAGGAGATCGTAGCCCCACCCCCCTGGGTGGTAAAGGAGATCGTAGCCCCACCCCCCTGGGTGGTAAAGGAGATCATAGCCCCACCCCCCTGGGTGGTAAAGGAGATCATAGCCCCACCCCCCTGGGTGGTAAAGAAGATCGTAGTCCATCTTCTTGGGTGGTAAGGGAGATCATAGAACTGCCCCTGATGATAAAGCAGGTCATAGCCCCACCCCCTGATAGTAAAGAAGTTAATACCCCCACCCCTTGGTGGTAGAGACGCTCATAGCCCCGCCCCTAAAGGTAAATAAGCTAATAGCTCCGCCCTCTGTTGACAGACATCTCAGTTTGTAGAGGAGAATCTGACTAGGAGATCAATCCCAGCTCATATATTTTTAATTGATAACTGTATAATGATTTTCTCCGTCCCCCTGCCCCCACTAGGTGCAGTGTAATTTAAAGGGGAACTCCCTCTTTATTGAGTTGTGGACCAGGATTATATCGGTTAGTGTCTCCTGACTGCCGGTCCTGGCTGAGCCGGGCTTTCCTGCTCTCCCCATAATATGTTCGGGTAATGGAGGAATATAGGAGAATGCAGTCTGGAGAGTGTCACCAGAACAGGAAGTAAGGGGTAATCTCCTCATGGGGCCACACTTCATCACTCCAACCAGAAAATAGAAGTTTGTGTGCAGCAGAGAGACCCCAATGTATTGTGTAGGCTCGGCAGAGAGGTGCGGGACCTCGTCCTGCCACTCACCACAGTGTCGTTCACTGATCCCATCTCTCCTCTGCCCCCTGCAGGTTGGTGGAATTTGCCCCTCAATATTACCTGAGTAACCTGCCAGCCGGTGAGAGTCGGGACCTTCTGATGGAGTTGAGGGACAAGCTGCAGGATGAAGAGACGCATCCGGAACAAAACGAGGAAGAGGATGACCATGAAGGGGGGGAGGAGGAGGAGGAGGTGGTGGAGGAGAAGGATTCCTGCTCTCTGCAGTGAGGACGTCTCTCAGGACTTGATGTGCACTTTATCTGCTGAGCCAATGAGAGGGAAGAGCTAAGCACTTGCAGTGGCTGGCCCTGGGATCTGGTCCAGTCTCCACCCTGAACTGGAAAATACGAGATTCGCTGAGCGGCCATGCCTCTCATGTAGCTTAGTTTGTGCAGCTGGAAACCCATGGGCATTCAGATCATGTGTATAGCATGGAGGAGCTCGGCCAGTCAGGAGAGAGCTAATTACTAATAATAATCCATGGCCCAACCCTCATAATCCCCTGGCACCGCCAGCGGTACCCTTGGGTCACAAATACCCTTAACTGGCAGCAGTTGGGGATTCTGTGTGTTTGTTGGGCCTCCTATGGGAATGCCCTCGATTTTATGGGAATGCCCTCGATTTTATGGGAATGCACTCGATTTTTGCTGTACAGCGACTGTAGTATTTTCTATGCTTTCATACAGCTATGGAAATCTCCCCTCTAAGTGGTCTGATTGGAGGGTGCTGCAATGGGTGCAGCTCTCAGGCCTGGGCAAAACATAACCCCCTTCCCCATCCCCCTATAATCCATCCTGTATGTTTGTTTTTGTTTCTTTACCATGGGAACCAAGATTTACTCCCTCAGTCCATCGTCCATGTCCCTTGCTGGTGCTGTTTCTGGGGGGACTTCTAATCGATGTGCCTGCGCCAAGTGGTCCTTGACGGTTCCCCGCGCTCTGACGTTTCCGTTGCAGATTGCCCTTTTGGATCCTTAGAGGACCTTGCAGCTGGAGGTAATTGATTAGGAAATGTCCGCATTATACGGGCAGGGACATGGAGAGTGGACTCAGGAGCAGAGCGTCAGGTGACCCTGGTCTTAGGTGAGCAGTTAGAGGGGAGATGGGGGAGCCCGGAGTCCAACTTCCTTTCACCTGATCTTCTTTTCTCCCTCCATATAACAAAAATGTTCTGGGGTGCTGCACGGTTCTGACAGCGCTGGACCACATGCGATTCAGAAGGATGTGCGTAGTGATGTATTGCGCAAAAGCAGCAGCAGGGGGGGGTGGGGGGGTCAGTGGCACTACAAAATGTGTAAGATTTTCTTCAGCACACAATGTCATATATTCCAATGTTTTAGGGCCTTGTGGGGTCCCCTTCCTATGAACGCATATAGTCAGTGGTGACCCATAGCAACCAAAGTCCCTCCATGATGTCCTAATGATGTCATAATCCCGCCCACATGAACAAACATAAAATATGATCACATGTAATAAAATATATATATATATATATATATATATATATATATATATATATATATACAGTGCCTTAAAGTATTCATACCCCTTCAAATTCTCAACATTTTGTTACAACCAAAAACATAAATGTATTTTATTGGGATTTTATGTGATGGACCAACACAAAGTGTCACATAATTGTGAAGTGGAAGGAAAATGATACAAATAAATATGTGAAAAGTGTGGGGGGGGGGGCATTTGTATGGCGCCCCCCGGAGTCAATACTTTGTAGAACCCCCTTTCTCTACAAGTCTTTTTGGGGGTGTCTCTACCAGCTTTGCCCATCTAGAGAGGACATTTCTGCCCATTCTTCTTTGTAAAATATCTCAAGCTCTGTCAGATTGGATGGAGAGCGTCTGTGAACAGCAATTTTCAAGTCTTGCCACAGATTCTCGATGTGATTTAGGTCTGGACTGTGACTGGGCCATTCTAACACATGAATATGCTTTGATCTAAACCCTTCCATTGTAGCTCTGGCTGTATGTTTCGGGTCGTTGTCCTGCTGGAAGGTGAACCCCCCTCCCCCCCAGTCTCAAGTCTTTTGCAGAATCTAACAGGTTTTCTTCTAAGATTGTCCTGTATTTGTCTCCATCCATCTTCCCATCAACTCTGACCAGCTTCCCTGCTGAAGAAAACCATCCCCACCACATGATGCTGCCACCACCATGTCTCACGGTTGGGATGGTGTGTTCAGGGGGATGGGCAGTGTTAGTTTCCCCCACACATAGCGTTTTGCTTTTAGGCCATAAAGTAGAATTTTGGTGTCATGTGAGCAGATCACCTTCTTCCACATGTTTGCACCCCTCCCCCACATGGCTTCTCACAAACTACAAACAGGACTTCTTATGACTTTCTTTCTCCAATGTCTTTCTTCTTGTCACTCTTCCATAAAGGGCAGATTTGTGGAGAACACGACTAATAGTTGTCCTGTGGACAGACTCTCCCCCCTGAGCTGTGGATCTCTGCAGCTCCTCCAGAGTTACCATGGACCTCTTGTCTCTTCTCTGATGAATGCTCTCCTTGCCCGGCCCGGTCAGTTTAGGTGGACGGCCATGTCTTGGTAGGTTTGCAGTTGTGCCATACTCTTTCCATTTTCCAATGATGGATTGAACAGAGCTCCGTGAGATGGTCAAAGCTTGGGAGATCTTATTATAACCTAACCCTGCTTTATACTTCTCCACAACTTTATCCCTGACCTGTCTGGTGTGTTCCTTGGCCTTCATGATGCTGTTTGTTCACTAAGCTTCTCTAACAAACCTCTGAGGGCTTCACAGAACAGCTGTATTTATACTGAGATTACATGACACGCAGGTGGACTCTATTTACTAATTAGGTGACTTCTGAAGGCAATTGGTTCCTCTAGATTTTAGTTAGGGGTATCAGAGTAAAGGGGGCTGAATACAAATGCCCCCCCCCCCCACACTTTTCGCATATTTATTTATAAAAAAAAAATTGAAAACCATTTATCCTTTTCCTTCCACGTCACAATTATGTGACACTTTGTGTTGGTCCATCACATAAAATCCCAATAAAATACATTTACGTTTTTGGTTGTAACATGACAGAATGTGGGGAATTTCAAGGGGTATGAATACTTTTTCAAGGCACTGTATGTAAAGTATACTAGCAACAGACTATAACTGGGGCATTTGTTGCCTAACAACAGTGAGTCAGTTGCTTTGTGTACTCTTCCAAAATCAGAACATCTGAGGGAATCCATAAGGGGGCATAGTAAGGTGGGCGCCAGGTTTACACGGGTAGTTGGCATCATACGAATAAGAGCTATTCGTTTTTTTTTGCATTCATTTGATGAGTGAGGGGACTCTGTTTGCTACGGGTTATCATTGGCTGTGTATACCTTCCGTTGAGTTGTCACCCAAGGGAAAGTAGCTCTGCGAGGTCCCCAAAATGTTGGCCGTAGGACATTACATGTTCTGAATAAATCCTCCAAACTCATTTTCGGAGTGCTGGTGACTTCCCTCTTTGTTTCTTCTCCATACATGAGGCATTCAAGGGACTTCCTGTGTGCTTTGATAGAAAATCCTCCTCTGTATAAAGAGCCAACAATGTACGTGTAAGGCCCCTTTCACACTGACGGACCGCCTGTAAGTTTTGACGGCGGACCTGAACGGGCGCTCCATGCTGGTCTATGGAGCGACGGATGTCAGCGGAGACATGTCCTCTGACATCCGACCCGGTCCGATACACCAAAAGCAGACGGATGGCCCTACGTCCGTATCCGTCGCTATCGGATCGGGTGAGATCTGATGAAAACGGACATGCTGTCCGTTTTCATCCGATCTCTCCATAGCAAGCAGCGGCGCTTGACAAGCCACTCCCCGCTCAGCGAGCAGAGAGGGACCTATCATCCGCCGGAGGAGATCTCCCGCTGAGCCTGCGGACAGAGGCGGACTCTGTGGAAGCGGATGAAAGGTGTGAAAGGGGCCTAAAGTTCTCTGATGACACTCCAATTGGAAGGATGTCTGTCATCCTATGAGATAAATCAGCATAGAAATGAGGGCATGTCCTCGTCTGATGGGGCCTCTGCAGCCAACCAGTGGCAAGGATTTTATGATGTGTATGACACTAGAGGTCTTAGATTAGGCTTCACTTACATGTTCAGACTCCTCTGTAAAGCTGTTTGTCTTGTTTTCATAGCTATGGATAATTTTTAAAAGTAGAGATTAAGATTTCATTTTTTAAATTAAGCTTTTAAGTTATTTTTTGTTGCACAGTGACTGGGAAATACTTCATGTCACAAGTGGCTTAGATGGTGTTTTCATACAGCCATGTATATCACCCTCTAAGTGATTTGATTGGAAGGTACTGCTGTGGGTGTAGCTCTCTTGCCTTGCCAGTCGTTTTGTTTTGTGTTGTTATTGAAAGGTGCTGCAAGGGTGCAGCTCTCCGGCCTGGTCAGTCATTCCTGTTTTAGTGTTGTAGTGATTGGAAGGTACTCCAATGGGGGCAGATCTCAGGCCTGGTCAGTCATTCCTGTTTGGTGTTAGTTGTAGTGATTGGAAGGTACTCCAATGGGGGCAGATCTCAGGCCTGGTCAGTCATTTCTGTTTGGTTTTAGTTGTTGTGATTGGAAGGTACTCCAATGGGGGCAGATCTCAGGCCTGGTCAGTCATTTCTGTTCGGTGTTAGTTGTAGTGATTGGAAGGTACTCCAATGGGGGCAGATCTCAGGCCTGGTCAGTCATTTCTGTTCGGTGTTAGTTGTAGTGATTGGAAGGTACTCCAATGGGGGCAGATCTCAGGCCTGGTCAGTCATTTATGTTTGGTTTTAGTTGTAGTGATTGGAAGGTACTCCAATGGGGGCAGATCTCAGGCCTTGTCAGTCATTTCTGTTCGGTGTTAGTTGTAGTGATTGGAAGGTACTCCAATGGGGGCAGATCTCAGGCCTGGTCAGTCATTTATGTTTGGTGTTAGTTGTAGTGATTAGAATGTACTACAATAAGAGGGGGGGGCAGATCTCAGGCCTGGTCAGCTTGATAAGTTCACTTTTTGGAACATGTTCCGCCTGTATTTAGGGTGGAACATGTAACATGTTCCAGCAGCTACAGCCTCTCCTCCTCTACCCCTCTGACAGGGGTCGGGCATCTTCTTTGGGTGCCCGCTGTCACTGTTTGAATACGATGTGGCCATGCAAGGCTCCACCCGCCTGGCCACACATTCATTCACAGTCCTCTGTGAGTGGAAATCAGTCCAAACAGCCTTTGTGGCTGTCAGCTTGTAGTTTCAATGAACTTCCATGGCACGGTTAAGTGCTCTGGTAGTTTATTATCTTTTCCTGTCAGCGTGTATCTGTCTGCCCGTATGGGGTATGAGCACACAGATACACTGAGAAGTTTGCGTGAGTCCTGTATGGCACTCCCGATCTGCTGATTTACGGGTGCAGTGCTTTCCATGCTCCAAGTAAAAGAGTTTTTTTTAACCTGCAAAAAGATGTGCAATTTATTTTTAAAGATGAACTTATCCTTTATTGCATTGATTGAAAGGTGCTCCAGTGAGTGCATAGCTTAGGCTTAGCCAGTCATTTTGGTCTGATGTCCGTTTACAGTGATTAGAAGGTGCTACAGTGGGGGGGCATATCCCAGGCCTGGTCAGTTTGTAGTATTGATTTGGAAGGTGCTGCAATGGGTGCAGCTGTCAGGCCTGGTCAGTCAGTTCTGTTTTAAACTTATTTTTTTTGATTGCAGTACTTTCCAAAGGGTGCGGATTTCAGGCCAGTCATTTCTGTTTGTTGTATTCACTGTGTCACCACCAGACACGGTGCATCCCATAGTTTACACAATAGGAAAACACTAACCTTGCAGCTATGTTCCTATATTGTAATGTTCATATGGTTAGCCTTGAAGTGCCAACCATTGCGAAGATCTCAGGGTAGTTTCCTTTGGTCTTCAAAGGGTAGATAAGAATTTTAATGAAAAAGGGTTCTCAGAAGAATGGCAGAGCATTGATCTCTGCCCAGGGGGCAGAAATAAGTGTGCTGTCATTGGGTTACACTACAGAGAGAGACCATCTGCTAATCTGCATATTAAGTAAAATTGCCGTTTATGCCACTCAAACCAGAAAAAATGTGCCATACCTACTACACAGTCACATATTTGTAGTTAGATAAATGAAACTGCAAGAATCTCTGAGATGAATTACTCATCGGGGAGCCATTTGTTATTACATACACCTGTGGTTTCTGACCGATCCGCCCCTCTAGATCACTTCCTATGCAGCATAAGATGTCCTGAAGCTGTAACCTACACCTGGTGGTAAGTTGCTGCTCTGTGACGACCCAAGAGCCAGGAATTGGTTAGCAGCTCCCAAGAAGGGAAAAAAGCAGGATTCTTAATGGCCTTCATCCATGAGCCATCGGGCTCAGCCTATTGGATTGTTGGGAAAACATTAAGGGGGTGGGGGTGTATAAATTGAACACCCCAAAACTTGCAGTAATTGCCGTCCTTTCCTTGAACTTGCTGAGGGTTTAAACTTAAAGGTACTTAGAAGATTATAGGAAAATCTGAGATGAATTGTCGGTACTCATCGTGCTTTCAGTGATGTCATTAATTTTGTGTGCAATATCGTTTTAGCTGTGACAAATGTAATTTTATAATATAAGAGATTTTATTAAGGGCGGCTATTTCCTGGAAATGTGCGTTCGGGGCTTCCTAAGAATGCTGGAAATGGGTTTAGTGCAATAAAATCTGAAAATCTCTGGATTTATCATTTACAATCTCTGCATGTAAAGAACAATAAACATGCACTACATACACCTCCATATCTGTGTCTTCTATATTTGTAATATTTCTACAGTATCTGTCACCTAATCACCCGTTCATGCGACTTTAGATGGCGGCATTTAATTTCCCCAATCGTCTTCCAGTGCGGCCTATGAGAGATAGAGCTCCTCCCCGGAGTCCAGAAACAGATTGTCAGGTTTAAGGTTAAAAGAAGATCCTCCCAGGACATTTCCGTTTCCGTATTTCCTCTGTGCAGAGGAGATGTGTTGCCTGGAACCTACCCTGGAGGGAGAACCAGTTCTCATACGTGGTCCTGGAAGTGGGATTGTTGCCTGGTGGCCCCTTCTCACCTTCTTATGTTGGCCACAAGATCCCATCCTCCTTACAGGTAGAAGGAGACCTGTTCCCCCTCCCCCTTTGTGGGGCCTGGATAAGGGTCTGCACTGGCCTCCCTTCACAGAGTCCTTACCGCCAAACTATATCACCAGACGACACAGTGCTGGGGCTTTAGATGGCGCCATTTGTTTAATCCAGTTGTCTTCCGGGACAGCCTGTGAGATATGGAGTTCCTCCCCAAGGTCAGGAAACCCGTTGCTAGGTTAAAGGTTAAAAGAAGATCCTCCAGGACACTTCAGTTTCTATGTTCCAGGCAACTCATCTCCTCTGGACAGAGGAAACACCGAAATGGAAGTGTCCTGCAGGATCTTCCATATCTTATAGCCTGTCCTGGAAGACAACTGGGCTAAACAAATGCTGCCATCTAAAGTCCCGGCACTGTGTGATATGGTTTGGCCGTACTTAACCACCTGGAACTTAATCTAACCTGGAGGGGAAAACTAGAAGTAGGCTTGTTGCCTGGTGGTCCCTTCTCACCTCCTTATGTTGGCCACAGGATCCCCCCAGGCAACAAGCCTACTTCTAGGACCACCTATGTAAACAGGTTTCCCCTCCAGGTTAGATTAAGTTCCAGGCAATGCATTTCTCCTCCGGACAGAAGAAACACAATGTAACCTGGAGGGGAAACCTGTTTTCATATGTGGTCCTGGCAGTGAGCTTGTTGCCTGGTGGTCCCTTCTCACCTCCTTATGTTGGCTGCAGGATCCCTCTCCTTTACAGGTAGGAGAAGACCTGTTCCCTCTTTGGTTCCTGGAGAGTCTCCACTGGGGATGATGACCTCCCTTCAGCCTCCATACCATCAAACCAGATCACACATTCCCGGGACTTTAGATGAGTTCGTTCTGCTGCAGTGGATCACCAGATCACACATTCCCGGGACTTTAGTAGAACGGTAATACATAACACCCCATTGTAAATACATTTTCAAGCCGTCAATTGGAATAACAAAGGATACTGATAAAAAATGGACAATAACGGTGAGAAGAAGTAAATGCCGGGACTGATGGTGGTCATATTACTAGATATAGAGCCTCAGGTGTGGCAACCAAAGTCACCAATATTATTTAGTGTATGTAATACTATAGATGTCATGAACTTGGGTCCATATCCATAGGGAGAGAGACGGTCCAGAAAATCCGGAAGCGTTCTTAATGTTGCTTAGGGATTCAGGTTTCGTAGAGTTGCTAAAGGTGAACTGGATTTACAAGAGGCACTGCATGAGACTGGTGGGTGCTGTGGGGTCACTGGAAAAATTGGCGATGTAGGTTTTGGTGGGGGCAATGAAGGCACCGGAGGGCAGGTAACCGTCTAGGGCACACAAGCACAAACATTAGTACCAATGGGGGGGGGGGGGGCGCTCAGCTGAGACATAGTGACATGTTGCTTAAACTCCAAACACAGAGTCACCTAGCCCTTCAAGAAGATGCCTGAGCACCGATTGGCTGTGGCCCTCGGAGAAGAACGCGGAGGTGATGGCAGCCATGCAATGTGGAGAAGACACTGGACCACGGATAAGTACGCATGCGGCCCTCGGGCTACAATTTGGACACTAGGGTACTAGGGGGATGGTAAGAACTCACAGACATACTACATGAGTGTTAGAGATCCCTTTACATATCGGCATGGGCGTCCGCAGGTAGGGGTAAGGGGGGGCAAGTGCCCCCCCCTGGAATCAGGGATCGGATCAGGAGTGATGACCCCCATCACCCCTCTCTGTCACCCCCCCTCTCTCTCTCACACCCCTCTGTCTCTCTTTGTCACCCCCTCTGTCTCTCTTTGTCACCCCCTCTGTCTCTCTCTGACACCCCCCTGTCTCTCTCTGACACCCCCTGTCTCTCTCTGACACCCCCCCAGTCTCTCTCTGACCCCCCTGTCTCTCTCTGTCACCCCCTCTGTTTCTCTTGGTCACCCCCCGTGTCTCTCTGTCACCCCCCTGTCTCTTTCTGTCACCCCCCCACATGTATGCAGTTTCTGACAGTCTCTTGTGCCATGTCCGCAGTCTCTTGAGCCATGTATGCAGTTTCTGACAGTCTCTTGGGCCATGTATGCAGTCTCTGGTCATCTCTTGTGCCATGTCCGCAGTCTCTTACAGTCTCTTGAGCCATGTATGCAGTCACTGACAGTCTCTTGGGCCAAGTATGCCGTCTCTCACAGTCTCTTGTGCCATGTCCGCAGTCTCTGACCATCACCTGTACTATGTCTACAGTCTATGACCGTGATAATGTGATGATGACATTCTCCAAAAGGGTCAGAGCATGGGTGACCTTAAAATTATGCCCCCCCCTGAAAAAAGTTCTGCGGACGCCCATGCATATCGGTGCCCCATACAGCCCCCTTATTAATATTGGTGTCACATTTTATATTCCTCTCAGCAATATCCATTTATTAAGAAAAACCCCAAACAGAAGCCACTGCAATAAACTGTCGACCTTAAATAAGGGCATCAAATTAAGGGGAAAATACCATCACTGAATAATAATGTGTCCACCACCGATTCACCACGTCTAAAGGTCGGGATCTGGGGGTACTGACAGTCGATCGACCTTTAGATACATAAATGACTGTGACTCAGCTGGAACTTCGTCTAACCCGGGGCGCTTCCCCTCCCCCCTCTGTCACTCTTCCCCTGTTTATTCCTCCTTTCTCTCCTATTGCTCATATTGTATGAAGGTGTGGACCTCGCACTGTGATGTCACTAGTCTGGAGAAGATTATCATTTTACTATTTGGATGGGAATTCCTGCTGCAGGCTTTGTATGTTCCTGTGTGTCATCGCCTCCATCAGATAAGAGGAAGAGGAGGAGAAAGAGGAAGCTCTCCAATGTTATCTGATCAGAGCCGCCTGAATCACAAAACACGACACAAATAGACTTAAAAGGAAAATTTCACTTTTGCTAAAAATGATGAATTTGAAGCGTCCTTCGTTTTCAGAAAAGATGGGACTCTTTCATGAATAGCCCCCCCCCCCCCCCCCCCATAGATTGTCAGAATTCCTGGGAGAAGACGGGGGCCTTTCATATATAGCCTCCCATAGGTTGTCTAATTACCTTGAGATGGGGGTCTTTAATGAATAACCCCCATAGGTTGCCCGATTTCCTGGGAGAAGATGGGACTCTTTCATGAATAGCCCCCCATAGGTTGTCAGACTTCCTGGGAGAAGATGGGGAGCCATTCATGAATACCCACCCCCCCCCCATAGATTGTCAGACCTCCTGGGAGAAGATGGGGGCCTTTCATGAATGGCCCCCCATAGGTTGTCATATTACCTTGGGAAAGATGGGGGTCTATAATGAATAACCCCCATAGGTTGTCAGATTTTCCACCTTATCCCTTTAAAGCTGAACACATATTAATTACACGGGTTCTGTGGATGATTAAGGTGGTAATTAAACTCACTTGGTGCCTCATCTGCAATTTATTAGCCTCAGAACCCGAGTAATTCAAATGTGTTCGGCTTTAAAGGGATGAGGTGGCAACTCTACCCCATAGGTTATCGGACTTCCTGGGAGAAGATGAGGGTCTTTCATGAATAGCCCTCCATAGGTTATCTGACTTCCTGGGAGAAGGTGGGGTCTTTCATGAATAGCCCCTCATAGGTTATCGGACTTCCTGGGAGAAGATGGGGGTCTTTCATGAATAGCCCTCATAGGTTATCAGACTTCCTGGGAGAAGATGGGGGTCTTTCATGAATAGCCCTCATAGGTTATCGGACTTCCTGGGAGAAGATGGGGGTCTTTCATGAATAGCCCTCATAGGTTATCGGACTTCCTGGGAGAAGATTGGGGTCTTTCATGAATAGCCCTCCATAGGTTATCTGACTTCCTCGGAGAAGATGAGGGTCTTTCATGAATAGCCCCTCATAGGTTATTGGACTTCCTGGGAGAAGGTGGGGGTCTTTCATGAATAGCCCCCATAGGTTATCGGACTTCCTGGGAGAAGGTGGGGGTCTTTCATGAATAGCCCCCATAGGTTATAGGACTTCCTGGGAGAAGATGAGGGTCTTTCATGAATAGCCCCTCATAGGTTATCGGACTTCCTTGGAGATGGTGGGGGTCTTTCATGAATAGCCCTCCATAGGTTATCTGACTTCCTCGGAGAAGATGAGGGTCTTTCATGAATAGCCCCTCATAGGTTATTGGACTTCCTGGGAGAAGGTGGGGGTCTTTCATGAATAGCCCCCATAGGTTATCGGACTTCCTGGGAGAAGGTGGGGGTCTTTCATGAATAGCCCCCATAGGTTATAGGACTTCCTGGGAGAAGATGAGGGTCTTTCATGAATAGCCCCTCATAGGTTATCGGACTTCCTTGGAGATGGTGGGGGTCTTTCATAAATAGCCCCCATAGGTTATCGGACTTCCTGGGAGAAGGTGGGGTCTTTCATGAATAGCCCCTCATAGGTTATCGGACTTCCTGGGAGAGGTTGGGGGTCTTTCATGAATAGCCCCTCATAGGTTATCGGACTTCCTGGGAGAGGTTGGGGGTCTTTCATGAATAGCCCTCCATAGGTTATCGGACTTCCTGGAAGATGGTGGGGGTCTTTCATGAATAGCCCCTCATAGGTTACCGGACTTCCTGGGAGAGGTTGGGGGTCTTTCATGAATAGCCCTCCAAAGGTTATCGGACTTCCTGGGAGATGGTGGGGGTCTTTCATGAACAGCCCCCATAGGTTATAGGACTTCCTGGTAGAAGGTGGGGGCCTTTCATGAACAGCCCCCATAGGTTATAGGACTTCCTGGGAGAAGGTGGGGGGTCTTTCATGAACAGCCCCTCATAGGTTTTCCCTGGTGTGATCGGATCTCGGCTCTGTCACTCTGACTGTCCGTGAAGTTCCTGATTCTTATCAGATGTGGTTTGTGGTCAGATGAATTTAGACTTTTGTGGTCGCATAATCTGCTAGTTTTCTTCTCCGTTAATCATCCTGGGCCCACCTACCTCCCACCTACCTCCTACTCACCGTCCTTCTTATGTCAGATATCACATTCGGGGACAAACCCAAGTCCTGGGGACACGGATATAAGACAGTTCTAGACTAGGACACCCAAACCGACAGACCGACCAGGAAGGTGAGAGGATCCTCCATACTAAGACATCTGTACACCGACCACATTACTATATACTACACCAACCACTTACTATATACTACACCGACCACATTACTATATACTACACCGACCAAATCATATATACTACACCGACCACATCACTATATACTACACCGACCACATTATATATACTACACCGACCACATCATATATACTACACCGACCACATCACTATATACTACACCGACCACATTATATATACTACACCGACCACATCACTATATGAATACATACATACTGTACATACACCATGGTTCATACAAGCATAGCACAGTATACATAACATGACATGTACACAAAGAACAGCACAATCCTATCCTGTATACACACACTCCTCTATTCTGTATATCCATTGGACCAAGCAAATATCCCCTTGCTGGGACAGTGCATTGGTGTATGGAGGTTGGGGGTTGTAGGTGGTCTGGGGATAGTGGATTGGTGTATGGAGGTGGGGGGTTGTAGGTGGTCTGGGGATGGTGGGTTAATGTATGGAGGTGAGGGGGTTGGAGGTGGTCTGGGGATGGTGGGTTAATGTATGGAGGTGGGGGGTTGTAGGTGGTCTAGGGATGGTGGGTTGATGTATGGAGGTGGGGGGTTGTAGGTGGTCTGGGGATGGTGGATTGATGTATGGAGGTGGGGAGTTGTAGGTGGTCTGGGGATGGTGGATTGGTGTATGGAGGTGGGGGGTTGTAGGTGGTCTGGGGATGGTGGGCTGTAGGTGGTCTGGGGATGGTGGGTTGATGTATGGAGGTGGGGGGTTGTAGGTGGTCTGGGGATGGTGGATTGGTGTATGGAGGTGGGGGGTTGTAGGTGGTCTGGGGATGGTGGGTTGGTGTATGGAGGTGGGGGGGTTGTAGGTGGTCTGGGGATGATGGGTTTATGTATGGAGGTGGGGGGTTGTAGATGGTCTGGGGATGGTGGATTGATGTATGGAGGTGGGGGGTTGTAGGTGGTCTGGGGATGGTGGGTTGGTGTATGGAGGTGGGGGGTTGTAGGTGGTCTGGGGTTGGTGGATTGATGTATGGAGGTGGGGGGTTGTAGGTGGTCTGGGGATGGTGGGTTGATGTATGGAGGTGGGGGGTTGTAGGTGGTCTGGGGATGGTGGATTGATGTATGGAGGTGGGGGGTTGTAGGTGGTCTGGGGATGGTGGGTTGATGTATGGAGGTGGGGGGTTGTAGGTGGTCTGGGGATTGTGGATTGATGTATGGAGGTGGGGGGTTGTAGGTGGTCTGGGGATGGTGGATTGATGTATGGGGGTGGGGGGTTGTAGGTGGTCTGGGGATGGTGGGTTGATGTATGGAGGTGGGGGGTTGTAGGTGGTCTGGGGATGGTGGGTTGATGTATGGAGGTGGGGGGTTGTAGGTGGTCTGGGGATAGTGGATTGATGTATGGGGGTGGGGGGTTGTAGGTGGTCTGGGGATGGTGAGTTGATGTATGGAGGTGGGGGGTTGTAGGTGGTCTGGGGATGGTGGATTGATGTATGGAGGTGGGGAGTTGTAGGTGGTCTGGGGATGGTGGATTGATGTATGGGGGTGGGGGGTTGTAGGTGGTCTGGGGATGGTGAGTTGATGTATGGAGGTGGGGGGTTGTAGGTGGTCTGGGGATGGTGGATTGGTGTATGGAGGTGGGGAGTTGTAGGTGGTCTGGGGATGGTGGATTGATGTATGGAGGTGGGGGGTTGTAGGTGGTCTGGGGATGGTGGATTGATGTATGGAGGTGGGGGGTTGTAGGTGGTCTAGGGATGGCGGGTTGATGTATGGAGGTGGGGGGTTGTAGGTGGTCTGGGGATGGTGGATTGATGTATGGAGGTGGGGAGTTTTAGGTGGTCTGGGGATGGTGGATTGGTGTATGGAGGTGGGGGGTTGTAGGTGGTCTGGGGATGGTGGATTGATGTATGGAGGTGGGGGGTTGTAGGTGGTCTGGGGATGGTGGATTGATGTATGGAGGTGGGGGGTTGTAGGTGGTCTGGGGATGGTGGATTGATGTATGAAGGTGGGGGGTTGTAGGTGGTCTGGGGATGGTGGGTTGATGTATGGAGGTGGGGAGTTGTAGGTGGTCTGGGGATGGTGGATTGGTGTATGGAGGTGGGGGGTTGTAGGTGGTCTGGGGATGGTGGGTTGGTGTATGGAGGCGGGGGGGTTGTAGGTGGTCTGGGGATGATGGGTTTATGTATGGAGGTGGGGGGTTGTAGATGGTCTGGGGATGGTGGATTGATGTATGGAGGTGGGGGGTTGTAGGTGGTCTGGGGATGGTGGGTTGGTGTATGGAGGTGGGGGGTTGTTGGTGGTCTGGGGTTGGTGGATTGATGTATGGAGGTGGGGGGTTGTAGGTGGTCTGGGGATGGTGGGTTGATGTATGGAGGTGGGGGGTTGTAGGTGGTCTGGGGATGGTGGATTGATGTATGGAGGTGGGGGGTTGTAGGTGGTCTGGGGATGGTGGGTTGATGTATGGAGGTGGGGGGTTGTAGGTGGTCTAGGGATGGTGGGTTGATGTATGGAGGTGGGGGGTTGTAGGTGGTCTGGGGATGGTGGATTGATGTATGGGGGTGGGGGGTTGTAGGTGGTCTGGGGATGGTGGGTTGATGTATGGAGGTGGGGGGTTGTAGGTGGTCTGGGGATGGTGGTTTGATGTATGGAGGTGGGGGGTTGTAGGTGGTCTGGGGATAGTGGATTGATGTATGGGGGTGGGGGGTTGTAGGTGGTCTGGGGATGGTGAGTTGATGTATGGAGGTGGGGGGTTGTAGGTGGTCTGGGGATGGTGGATTGATGTATGGAGGTGGGGAGTTGTAGGTGGTCTGGGGATGGTGGATTGATGTATGGGGGTGGGGGGTTGTAGGTGGTCTGGGGATGGTGAGTTGATGTATGGAGGTGGGGGGTTGTAGGTGGTCTGGGGATGGTGGGTTGGTGTATGGAGGTGGGGGGTTGTAGGTGGTCTGGGGATGGTGGATTGATGTATGGAGGTGGGGGGTTGTAGGTGGTCCTGGGATGGTGGATTGGTGTATGGAGGTGGAGGGGGGTGGTGATGTATGGGGGTGGGGGGGGTGATGTATGGGGGGGTGGTGATGTGGGGGGGTGATGTATGGGGGGGGTGATGTATGGGGGGGGTGATGTATGGGGGTGGGGATCGATATAGGGGTGGTGGAAAGGGATTGATATTGTAGGCTCCCCAGGGGCAGGATGATGTCAGAGATGAACGAGGTTCTCCTTTCTGTTTGCAGATGAGGTTCCAGCAGATCCTCGGGGTCGTGTTTCTCGTCTCGGGATTTTCTCATCTTCAGGCGATTCCGGAGAAATGGCCGGAGCACTGTGAGTTCTCTCTGGATGCGGAGTTCCTCCATTCTGATCTTTATTTTTCATTGTCTTTGTTTAGTGAGACTGAGAGCTTTAAAATGAAGGCAGCATTTTGTTAGAGCGCTAATAAAGGAACAGGTCAGGTCAAGGCCCCCCGGACTCACCTCCCCCAGACAGCAGACCTGGGAGATAGAGACCTCTGGACTCACCTCCTCCCCAGACAGCAAACCTGGGAGATAGAGACCTCTGGACTCACCTCCTCCCCAGACAGCAAACCTGGGAGATAGAGACCTCTGGACTCACCTCCTCCCCAGACAGCAAACCTGGGAGATAGAGACCTCTGGACTGACCTCCTCTCCAGACAGCAAACCTGGGAGATAGAGACCTCTGGACTCACCTCCTCCCCAGACAGCAAACCTGGGAGATAGAGACCTCTGGACTCACCTCCTCCCCAGACAGCAGACCTGGGAGATAGAGACCTCTGGACTCACCTCCTCTCCAGACAGCAGACCTGGGAGATAGAGACCTCTGGACTCACCTCCTCTCCAGACAGCAGACCTGGGAGATAGAGACCTCTGGACTCACCTCCTCCCCAAACAGCAAACCTGGGAGATAGAGACCTCAGGACTCACCTCCTCCCCAGACAGCAAACCTGGGAGATGGAGACCTCTGGACTCACCTCCTCCCCAGACAGCAAACCTGGGAGATAGAGACCTCGGGACTCACCTCCTCCCCAGACAGCAAACCTGGGAGATAGAGACCTCTGGGCTCACCTCCTCTCCAGACAGCAAACCTGGGAGATAGAGACCTCGGGACTCACCTCCTCCCCAGACAGCAAACCTGGGAGATAGAGACCTCTGGACTCACCTCCTCCCCCAGACAGCAGACCTGGGAGATAGAGACCTCTGGACTCACCTCCTCCCCAGACAGCAGACCTGGGAGATAGAGACCTCTGGACTCACCTCCTCCCCAGACAGCAAACCTGGGAGATAGAGACCTCTGGACTCACCTCCTCCCCAGACAGCAAACCTGGGAGATAGAGACCTCTGGACTCACCTCCTCCCCAGACAGCAAACCTGGGAGATAGAGACCTCTGGACTCACCTCCTCCCCAGACAGCAAACCTGGGAGATAGAGACCTCTGGACTGACCTCCTCTCTAGACAGCAAACCTGGGAGATAGAGACCTCTGGACTCACCTCCTCCCCAGACAGCAAACCTGGGAGATAGAGACCTCTGGACTCACCTCCTCCCCAGACAGCAGACCTGGGAGATAGAGACCTCTGGACTCACCTCCTCTCCAGACAGCAGACCTGGGAGATAGAGACCTCTGGACTCACCTCCTCTCCAGACAGCAAACCTGGGAGATAGAGACCTCTGGACTCACCTCCTCCCCAAACAGCAAACCTGGGAGATAGAGACCTCAGGACTCACCTCCTCCCCAGACAGCAAACCTGGGAGATGGAGACCTCTGGGCTCACCTCCTCCCCAGACAGCAAACCTGGGAGATAGAGACCTCGGGACTCACCTCCTCCCCAGACAGCAAACCTGGGAGATAGAGACCTCTGGGCTCACCTCCTCTCCAGACAGCAAACCTGGGAGATAGAGACCTCGGGACTCACCTCCTCCCCAGACAGCAAACCTGGGAGATAGAGACCTCTGGACTCACCTCCTCCCCCAGACAGCAAACCTGGGAGATAGAGACCTCTGGACTCACCTCCTCCCCAGACAGCAAACCTGGGAGATAGAGACCTCTGGACTCACCTCCTCCCCAGACAGCAAACCTGGGAGATAGAGACCTCTGGACTCACCTCCTCCCCAGACAGCAAACCTGGGAGATAGAGACCTCTGGACTGACCTCCTCCCCAGACAGCAAACCTGGGAGATAGAGACCTCTGGACTCACCTCCTCCCCAGACAGCAAACCTGGGAGATAGAGACCTCTGGACTCACCTCCTCCCCAGACAGCAGACCTGGGAGATAGAGACCTCTGGACTCACCTCCTCTCCAGACAGCAAACCTGGGAGATAGAGACCTCTGGACTCACCTCCTCCCCAGACAGCAAACCTGGGAGATAGAGACCTCTGGACTCACCTCCTCCCCAGACAGCAAACCTGGGAGATGGAGACCTCGGGACTCACCTCCTCCCCAGACAGCAAACCTGGGAGATGGAGACCTCTGGACTCACCTCCTCCCCAGACAGCAAACCTGGGAGATAGAGACCTCAGGACTCACCTCCTCCCCAGACAGCAAACCTGGGAGATAGAGACCTCTGGACTCACCTCCTCCCCAGACAGCAAACCTGGGAGATAGAGACCTCAGGACTCACCTCCTCCCCAGACAGCAAACCTGGGAGATGGAGACCTCTGGACTCACCTCCTCCCCAGACAGCAAACCTGGGAGATAGAGACCTCGGGACTCACCTCCTCCCCAGACAGCAAACCTGGGAGATAGAGACCTCTGGGCTCACCTCCTCCCCAGACAGCAAACCTGGGAGATAGAGACCTCTGGACTCATCTCCTCCCCAGACAGCAGACCTGGGAGATGGAGACCTCTGGACTCACCTCCTCCCCAGACAGCAGACCTGGGAGATAGAGACCTCGGGACTCACCTCCTCTCCAGACAGCAGACCTGGGAGATAGAGACCTCTGGACTCACCTCCTCTCCAGACAGCAGACCTGGGAGATAGAGACCTCTGGACTCACCTCCTCTCCAGACAGCAGACCTGGGAGATAGAGACCTCTGGACTCACCTCCTCCCCAGACAGCAAACCTGGGAGATAGAGACCTCTGGACTCACCTCCTCTCCAGACAGCAGACCTGGGAGATAGAGACCTCTGGACTGACCTCCTCCCCAGACAGCAAACCTGGGAGATAGAGACCTCGGGACTCACCTCCTCTCCAGACAGCAGACCTGGGAGATAGAGACCTCTGGACTCACCTCCTCCCCAGACAGCAAACCTGGGAGATAGAGACCTCAGGACTCACCTCCTCCCCAGACAGCAGACCTGGGAGATAGAGACCTCAGGACTCACCTCCTCCCCAGGCAGCAAACCTGGGAGATAGAGACCTCTGGACTCACCTCCTCCCCCAGACAGCAGACCTGGGAGATAGAGACCTCTGGACTCACCTCCTCCCCAGACAGCAGACCTGGGAGATAGAGACCTCTGGACTCACCTCCTCCCCAGACAGCAAACCTGGGAGATAGAGACCTCTGGACTCACCTCCTCCCCAGACAGCAAACCTGGGAGATAGAGACCTCTGGACTGACCTCCTCTCCAGACAGCAAACCTGGGAGATAGAGACCTCTGGACTCACCTCCTCCCCAGACAGCAAACCTGGGAGATAGAGACCTCTGGACTCACCTCCTCTCCAGACAGCAGACCTGTGAGATAGAGACCTCCGGACTCACCTCCTCCCCAGACAGCAGACCTGGGAGATAGAGACCTCTGGACTCACCTCCTCACCAGACAGCAGACCTGGGAGATAGAGACCTCTGGACTCACCTCCTCCCCAGACAGCAAACCTGGGAGATAGAGACCTCTGGACTCACCTCCTCCCCAGACAGCAAACCTGGGAGATAGAGACCTCGGGACTCACCTCCTCCCCAGACAGCAAACCTGGGAGATAGAGACCTCTGGACTCACCTCCTCCCCAGACAGCAAACCTGGGAGATAGAGACCTCAGGACTCACCTCCTCCCCAGACAGCAAACCTGGGAGATGGAGACCTCTGGACTCACCTCCTCCCCAGACAGCAAACCTGGGAGATAGAGACCTCGGGACTCACCTCCTCCCCAGACAGCAAACCTGGGAGATAGAGACCTCTGGGCTCACCTCCTCCCCAGACAGCAAACCTGGGAGATAGAGACCTCTGGACTCATCTCCTCCCCAGACAGCAGACCTGGGAGATGGAGACCTCTGGACTCACCTCCTCCCCAGACAGCAGACCTGGGAGATAGAGACCTCGGGACTCACCTCCTCTCCAGACAGCAGACCTGGGAGATAGAGACCTCTGGACTCACCTCCTCTCCAGACAGCAGACCTGGGAGATAGAGACCTCTGGACTCACCTCCTCTCCAGACAGCAGACCTGGGAGATAGAGACCTCTGGACTCACCTCCTCCCCAGACAGCAAACCTGGGAGATAGAGACCTCTGGACTCACCTCCTCCCCAGACAGCAAACCTGGGAGATAGAGACCTCTGGACTCACCTCCTCTCCAGACAGCAGACCTGGGAGATAGAGACCTCTGGACTGACCTCCTCCCCAGACAGCAAACCTGGGAGATGGAGACCTCGGGACTCACCTCCTCTCCAGACAGCAGACCTGGGAGATAGAGACCTCTGGACTCACCTCCTCCCCAGACAGCAAACCTGGGAGATAGAGACCTCAGGACTCACCTCCTCCCCAGACAGCAGACCTGGGAGATAGAGACCTCAGGACTCACCTCCTCCCCAGGCAGCAAACCTGGGAGATAGAGACCTCTGGACTCACCTCCTCCCCAGACAGCAAACCTGGGAGATGGAGACCTCTGGACTCACCTCCTCTCCAGACAGCAGACCTGGGAGATGGAGACCTCAGGACTCACCTCCTCCCCAGACAGCAAACCTGGGAGATGGAGACCTCTGGACTCACCTCCTCTCCAGACAGCAGACCTGGGAGATAGAGACCTCTGGACTCCTCTCCTCCCCAGACAGCAAACCTGGGAGATAGAGACCTCAGGACTCACCTCCTCCCCAGACAGCAGACCTGGGAGATAGAGACCTCAGGACTCACCTCCTCCCCAGGCAGCAAACCTGGGAGATAGAGACCTCTGGACTCACCTCCTCTCCAGACAGCAAACCTGGGAGATAGAGACCTCTGGACTCCTCTCCTCCCCAGACAGCAAACCTGGGAGATAGAGACCTCTGGACTGACCTCCTCCCCAGACAGCAGACCTGGGAGATAGAGACCTCTGGACTCACCTCCTCCCCAGACAGCGGACCTGGGAGATAGAGACCTCTGGGCTCACCGACTCTCCAGACAGCAGACCTGGGAGATGGAGACCTCTGGACTCACCTCCTCCCCAGACAGCGGACCTGGGAGATAGAGACCTCTGGACTCCTCTCCTCCCCAGACAGCAAACCTGGGAGATAGAGACCTCTGGACTGACCTCCTCCCCAGACAGCAGACCTGGGAGATAGAGACCTCTGGACCCACCTCCTCTCCAGACAGCAGACCTGGGAGATAGAGACCTCTTGACTCACCTCCTCCCCAGACAGCGGACCTGGGAGATAGAGACCTCTGGACTCACCTCCTCCCCAGACAGCAGACCTGGGAGATAGAGACCTCGGGACTCACCTCCTCCCCAGACAGCAAACCTGGGAGATAGAGACCTCGGGACTCACCTCCTCCCCAGACAGCAAACCTGGGAGATGGAGACCTCTGGACTCACCTCCTCTCCAGACAGCAGACCTGGGAGATGGAGACCTCAGGACTCACCTCCTCCCCAGACAGCAAACCTGGGAGATGGAGACCTCTGGACTCACCTCCTCTCCAGACAGCAGACCTGGGAGATAGAGACCTCTGGACTCCTCTCCTCCCCAGACAGCAAACCTGGGAGATAGAGACCTCAGGACTCACCTCCTCCCCAGACAGCAGACCTGGGAGATAGAGACCTCAGGACTCACCTCCTCCCCAGGCAGCAAACCTGGGAGATAGAGACCTCTGGACTCACCTCCTCTCCAGACAGCAAACCTGGGAGATAGAGACCTCTGGACTCCTCTCCTCCCCAGACAGCAAACCTGGGAGATAGAGACCTCTGGACTGACCTCCTCCCCAGACAGCAGACCTGGGAGATAGAGACCTCTGGACTCACCTCCTCCCCAGACAGCGGACCTGGGAGATAGAGACCTCTGGGCTCACCGACTCTCCAGACAGCAGACCTGGGAGATGGAGACCTCTGGACTCACCTCCTCCCCAGACAGCGGACCTGGGAGATAGAGACCTCTGGACTCCTCTCCTCCCCAGACAGCAAACCTGGGAGATAGAGACCTCTGGACTGACCTCCTCCCCAGACAGCAGACCTGGGAGATAGAGACCTCTGGACCCACCTCCTCTCCAGACAGCAGACCTGGGAGATAGAGACCTCTTGACTCACCTCCTCCCCAGACAGCGGACCTGGGAGATAGAGACCTCTGGACTCACCTCCTCCCCAGACAGCAGACCTGGGAGATAGAGACCTCGGGACTCACCTCCTCCCCAGACAGCA
Organism: Lithobates sylvaticus; assembly: GCA_028564925.1. Classification (NCBI taxonomy): domain Eukaryota; kingdom Metazoa; phylum Chordata; class Amphibia; order Anura; family Ranidae; genus Lithobates; species Lithobates sylvaticus. Next base: position 1,051,426 of record CM053026.1, on the reverse strand, counting down.
AACCTGGGAGATAGAGACCTCGGGACTCACCTCCTCCCCAGACAGCAAACCTGGGAGATAGAGACCTTTGGACTGACCTCCTCCCCAGACAGCAAACCTGGGAGATAGAGACCTCTGGACTGACCTCCTCCCCAGACAGCAAACCTGGGAGATAGAGACCTCTGGACTGACCTCCTCTCCAGACAGCAAACCTGGGAGATAGAGACCTCGGGACTCACCTCCTCCCCAGACAGCAAACCTGGGAGATAGAGACCTCTGGACTCACCTCCTCCCCAGACAGCAAACCTGGGAGATAGAGACCTCTGGACTCACCTCCTCCCCAGACAGCGGACCTGGGAGATAGAGACCTCTGGGCTCACCGACTCTCCAGACAGCAGACCTGGGAGATAGACTTCGGGACTCACCTCCTCCCCAGACAGCAGACCTGGGAGATAGAGACCTCGGGACTCACCTCCTCCCCAGACAGCAAACCTGGGAGATAGAGACCTCGGGACTCACCTCCTCCCCAGACAGCAAACCTGGGAGATAGAGACCTTTGGACTGACCTCCTCCCCAGACAGCAAACCTGGGAGATAGAGACCTCTGGACTGACCTCCTCCCCAGACAGCAAACCTGGGAGATAGAGACCTCTGGACTGACCTCCTCTCCAGACAGCAAACCTGGGAGATAGAGACCTCGGGACTCACCTCCTCCCCAGACAGCAAACCTGGGAGATAGAGACCTCTGGACTCACCTCCTCCCCAGACAGCAAACCTGGGAGATAGAGACCTCTGGACTCACCTCCTCCCCAGACAGCGGACCTGGGAGATAGAGACCTCTGGGCTCACCGACTCTCCAGACAGCAGACCTGGGAGAGAAAGACCTGCTGCCCCTCTCATACAGGTGTAGACAAGTATGTCAGGGGATTAGGGTGTGCCCAGGCACACCCGGCACCCCCTGCACACGCCTATGCCCTGGAGGCAAACACATGTCACCAGACAAAGGTTTGGAGTGGCCACAGCCAAAATAGCCTTCAATGGCCACGTGAACATCAGAGCTGAAGCACAGAGCAATGGAAGAAGGTGGCCTGATCTGATGAATCACATTTTCCATTCCATCATGCGGATGGCCGTGTGTGTGTGCGTCACTTACCTGGGGAAGGGATTGCACCAGGATTCAGTGTGGGAAGAAGTCAAGCCGGCGGTGGGAGTGTGATTTTTTGTCTAGTGGAGGCCATGCCTCAACGTGTCAGGGCTGTTTTGGCGGCAAAAGTATGGCCTGCTCAATATTAGGTAGGTGGTCATAATGTTGTGGCTGATCGGTGTTTACGTTTCCTTTATCCGCCCAGAATTGTCAGTACGAGCCGGCCTGGGGTCCTCCTGGGTGGGGCATTGTTGTGCTGCATGTTTCAGGCTTGTCTTTCATCAGCACACGCTTTCTATAGTGTCCAGATTAGATGGAAGTTCTTCTTCTCCTTCCAGATCATTTTGGGACCATTGGCAGTGACCTCACAATCACGTGCCCATTAATGGCAGAGAAAGTCAAATGGAAATGTCCGAAAAAAAAAGACGTATCCCACCAGAAAACTCTAATTCTCACCAGGGTGGGCTATAAACGCGCTGGCAAATACTTGTGTTTGGATGACCACGATCAGTCCCAGAGATCCAGCGTATATGTCCTCATACAGGAGCAGGGTAAGTACCAGAGAGTATGCACTATGTGACTCCCCTTTAGGTTCTCTGACCAGGTATTGTGACTCCCCTTTAGGTTCTCTGACCAGGTATTGTGACTCCCCTTTAGGTCCTCTGACCAGGTATTGTGACTCTCCTTTAGGTCCTCTGACCAGGTATTGTGACTCCCCTTTAGGTCCTCTGACCAGGTATTGTGACTCCCCTTTAGGTCCTCTGACCAGGTATTGGGACTCTCCTTTAGGTCCTCTGACCAGGTATTGTGGCTCCTCCTTTAGGTCCTCTGACCAGGTATTGGGACTCCCCTTTAGGTCCTCTGACCAGGTATTGGGACTCTCCTTTAGGTCCTCTGACCAGGTATTGTGGCTCCTCCTTTAGGTCCTCTGACCAGGTATTGGGACTCTCCTTTAGGTCCTCTGACCAGGTATTGTGGCTCCTCCTTTAGGTCCTCTGACCAGGTATTGGGACTCCCCTTTGTAGTATATTATATCTAATATATATATATGTATACATATATATATATATATTATATATATACATATTTATATATATATGTAGTGTTTTTTATGTAGTTCGTATAGGCATTCTATTTAGGCATTCTAAGACAAATTCATTATGCAAGAATATAGATTGGGGATTCAAGTCTATTCTACACCTCAAAAGGGTGTCCAGGTGTCATCTCTTAATCTAATCAGTAGTCGCACACATCAAAGACAATGTTATCTGTTACCCTTTGATGTGTAAATCTTATGCAAGTTGTGTGTGTGGGGGATAGCCTTTTTACCTAGTATTTACTGATGGTAATTAGAATTGAGGGGGGTATTCATGGTAAACATTTGGTTGACCCCTCCCCCCCCCAGTGTCAGATCAGTATATGAGAAGACAGGCAGGTTGTCAGCTAGTCTAGAGAAAGATGGTCTGAGAGAAGAAGGCATAGGTACAAGAGGAAATATTCGTTGTCATGAACTCTGTTGGATTTTGTCGTCTGTAAGAATGTTCTGTTTTGGAAGTCAATAAAATCTCTCTCTGGGAGAATCGGGTTTTGCTGCGGACAATACTTTTAATAACCATATACCATCTACGAGGAAGGAACAATTATATTAGATCACTACACCCTTTAGGTTCTCTGACCAGGTATTGGGACTCTCCTTTGGGTTCTCTGACCAGACATTGTGACTCCCCCTTTAGATCATCTGCCCATCAGATGTATGGCGGATTCATACAGCAGCCCCGTACTCCACTGCTCTATTGATGATGATGATGAATTTAGCCACCAGGTTCTGGTCCGAGTGAAGGCTTACAGGTGAGTGTGAACGAATCTCGTCTGTTCTGCTGGGTGTGGGGGGCTCTCTGGTGACATGGGTGGGGGAGGGGGGGTCATCACGAGTTGTCTGTTCTGCTGGGTGTGGGGAGCTCTGTGGTGCAATGGGTGGGGGGCAACATGAGTTGTCTGTTCTAGTGGGTGTGGGGGGCTCTGTGGTGCAATGGGTGGTGGGCATTACGAGTTGTCTGTTCTGCAGGGTGTGGGGGTCTCTCTGGTGCAAAGGGTGGGGGGGGGGTCACAAGTTGTCTGTTCTACTGGGTGTGGGGGGCTCTGTGGTGCAATGGGTAAGGGGGCATCACGAGTTGTCTGTTCTGCTGGGTGTGGGGGTGACTCTACAGACGGTCAATGTGACTCCGCCCCCACCAAGAGGCAGTTTCTCACGGAAACTCTCGGTTCTGGGAGGAATGACCCGTTGCCTTGGCTCCACTCAATACAGTGGTCAGACTAATGAATGAATGAATAATTTGTATAGCGCGACAATGCAAACTGAATCACCTCAAGGCGCTGTATTGGTGCTGTGTTGTCAAGCTTCTTAGAAGAGGTGGTCTTGAGTTTTTTCCTGAAGGTCTGATGGTTTTCTTCCATGTGGATGTAGGTTGGTAGAGCGTTCCATAGCTGATATGATTGGTTGTCCTTTTTTAGATGGAAGGACTTGGAGAACTCCGCCTGGGAGCAGACCCTACATAAAAAGGATCCTGTCTACTCAACCATCAACTTTACCATCCTAATTTCCTCAGCTTTCTGCCCCCATGAAGAACATGCCAACCCCTTTTATGTATCCGTGGAGGTGATGACGGATGAGAATCAGTACTTTAGGTGGGACATGCCCATCTCCATGGCTGACGTCGGTGAGTCCACCCAGAAACCAATAAAGCATTTCCTACTTTACTACTTTACCTCTGAAACGTCCTCCTCATTGTTCCCCTCTGGTATTATTGCCTCATGTATGGCGCCATCTTGTGGGCAGTACTGACTGATCTCCAGTCCCACTCATGGCTGATATTTACATCTCTCTGGTCCACTATTCATATGGCTGGTGACCTCTCCACCCCCCCCCCCCCCGTGCTCACACCCCTAATCTGTTGGTTTACCGAAGCCCCAAGGTAACACAATCCCGGAGGGACTAAATTGGTATAAGAAGTGGGTGGAGCCATGGGAGGCCATAGTTAACCATCTCTGCCCTCCCCCTCCATGACCCATCTAATCTCCCCTACCCTATGCACCAGCAGGCTGGTCTTCTTCTCTACAGCTGCCCCAAAGGGACATTATCCTGGGTGGAGCCCAGGACAGCCATAGCACATAGTCTCCTCTCCACCTCTCCAATCTCCTCTAGTTCCCTCTGATTGAGTTCCATCAGCCAGAAAGTAAGTCTGTCCTGGAGGGAGCTAGAAAGTTAATAGAAATAGGTGGAGCCCTACCGGTGGCCACTTTAACCAGACCCCTCCCAGAAATGGATGCACAACCTCCACACCCCACCCCCCTCTACTTCACTTTTATGCAGATAAGCCTTTTGAAGTGGAGCAATGACTTCTGGGTAAATATTGCTATAAAATGGCTGGTTTCCATGACCCCTTGTCCCCGATTGTGACTCCTCATGTGACTCTTCTTTTTTTGTGTCTTTGCTCTAGTGGTCCCCAGAGCTCCAGAGAACATAATTGTCAGTGGCGACTGGATCAACTGGAGTTATCCATCTTCCTGGTCGCGTTCCTCCTCCTTCTACCCACTGCTCTTCCAAGTCGAAGCCAGGAAACGTAATAATAAGAAGGTGAGTCTCTCCCACCATACAGATCCTCTGTATGGTGGGATCTGTTCTGCATCCTTCTTTATACATTAATGGACAAGTCGGGGCAAAATAAGGGAGCCAAGAGAGGTTTAATGCCCGCTGAGTTCAGACGTGTCCGCCTCCATTTTATTTTTGGTTTTGGGATGTTTCATCAACCAAAAATATCAGTGACTGGATTATGACCAACCTATATAATGATGGGACTTTAAGCTGTGGCTCAAATGGTACTTGGGCCTCTCCATAAAATAAGTATATTGTCGTTGTACCTGCGCCACAAGAGCATGTGGCTCAGGTAGATCGACAAACAATCGGAAGAAAAAAGGTACCGCTCCCATCCCCCCCCATAGGTACAGGTTTGGGTACAATGGGGCACAAATAGTCCCCATCGCCACTCCCTGGACCTGGATGTAGTGTAAAAAATATATTATGGGCCAAAATAAATGAAAGTATCTCTAGGATAAAAGTGTTGTAATGTGTCATCTCTCTTCTCCATGTGGCGCAGGTAGATCGACAAACAATCAGAAGAAAAAAGGTACCATTCCCATCCCCCCCAGGTACAGGTTTGGGTACGATGGGGCACAAATAGTCCCCATCGCCACTCCCTGGATGTAGTGTATTAAATATATTATGGGTCAAAATAAATGAAAGCATCTCTAGGATAAAAGGGTTTTAAGTGTAGCGCCATAACCCCTGAGGGGCGGCTATGTGTTTTCTGGGCTTACCGATTACCTCCTCCTTGTAGCTCGTCGTTCGTTGCCTAGGGGTTCCCAGGGTCAGTACCCAGTCATTTCAGAGGCTGACACTAAAAAGTCCTTTTGAGGATTTTTATTTGCAAAAGTAACCGTTTAACATAACACAGTCTCTTGGTTGGCAATAGAGGGTACGGGTGATAAAGCTCGGGCACTTCAGAACTGCCGACATCAAACAAATGTCTCCTCAGATAGCCCAGAGAGTAGCCACTCGCAACTGGACTCCTCACTGTTGGATAAACCCCTGTCTGTAGATTTAGCAGCCAACAAGTGATTCAGAATTTTACAAAGTCTCTGCCACAGACTAGATTGTAACCGAAGGATGGGTTTAGGAACTTTTCCTATGGTACCTGAATCTTCCAGCCATTTTGGCGATACCATAGGAAATGTGGATTCTCTAGTGTCCGTACATCTCAGCTCCCAGGATCTTACTGAGCAGCCAGCTTCATGGCCCTCCTCCGAAGAGTCCTCCCCTGGTCACATGTAGAGCTGCTGGGCCTCTCCAATCCTGAGAGAACACCGGACACCTCCGAATCCTCCTTCAGTTACTGGGCCTCGAACTAGCCAGTTCCGAGGCTCGGGAACGGACGGATCCTCTCCCCCGACCATGAGAGCCTCTGGGGCTGGTCAGGGTGACCATGCTTACGGGGACGGCAGACACTCCTGGGTCCAGGGCCCCTCACGGGGGTTGGTCCGGACCAGAACCAGAAATCAAAGAGCAAGCCGAACTCCAAACACGTGACTTCAGATGGTGTTCTTGGGGTCATAGGTCCTCCATGTATGACGGTGGGGGATGGTGTTCTTGGGGTCATAGGTCCTCCATGTATGACGGTGGGGGATGGTGTTCTTGGGGTCATAGGTCCTCCATGTATGATGGTGGGGGATGGTGTTCTTGGGGTCATAGGTCCTCCATGTATGACGGTGGGGGATGGTGTTCTTGGGGTCATAGGACTTCCATGTATGACGGTGCAGGATTTCAGTCGATCACGGTGTAGTGTGTTACCGATTGTTTTCTTGCTGACTATGGTCCCATCCTTGGACAGATCTTTGGTCTTCCCCATGGTGGAGAGATTGGAATCTGATTGATTCTGTGGACAGGTGTCTTTTATACAGGAAACAAGCTGAGATTAGGAGCACTCCCTATAAGAGAGAAGAGAAGAGAGTGCTCCTAATCTCAGCTTGTTATCTGTATAGAAGGCACCTGGGAGACAGAAATCTTGCTGATTGATCGGGGTTCACATACTTATTTCACTCATTAAAATGCAAATCAATTTATAACTTTTTTGAAATGTGTTTTTCTGGATATTTTTGTTGTTATAATAAACTGACCAATAAAATTATAGACCGATCGTTTCTTTATCAGCGGGCGAACGTACAAAATCAGCAGCCGATCAAATACTGTTTTCCCCTCGCTGTATATATATGACAATTGTCTGATGAAATAATTACATTGTGAAATGTTTTAGTAAAGCGATCGCCACAGAGACGGTTCTTTAATATGATGGAGTAAAACATTTAGAGTTTTTAATTGTGTAGTTTACACTTTGAGGCACAATTTAAAGTACCTTGACCCTGACCCCGACCGGTGACCCCAAGTGCTGACCTAAACCTTGACCCCTGACCCCGACCCGTGACCCTGAGTGCTGACCTAAACCTTGGCCCTGACCCCGACCCGTGACCCCAAGTGCTGACCTAAACCTTGGCCCTGACCCCGACCCGTGACCCTGAGTGCTGACCTAAACCTTGACCCCTGACCCCGACCCGTGACCCTGAGTGCTGACCTAAACCTTGGCCCTGACCCCGACCCGTGACCCCAAGTGCTGACCTAAACCTTGGCCCTGACCCCGACCCGTGACCCTGAGTGCTGACCTAAACCTTGACCCTGACCCCGACCCGTGACCCCAAGTGCTGACCTAAACCTTGACCCTGACCCCGACCCGTGACCCTGAGTGCTGACCTAAACCTTGGCCCTGACCCCGACCCGTGACCCCAAGTGCTGACCTAAACCTTGGCCCTGACCCCGACCCGTGACCCCAAGTGCTGACCTAAACCTTGACCCTGACCCCGACCCGTGACCCTGAGTGCTGACCTAAACCTTGACCCTGACCCCGACCCGTGACCCTGAGTGCTGACCTAAACCTTGACCCCTGACCCCGACCCGTGACCCTGAGTGCTGACCTAAACCTTGGCCCTGACCCCGACCCGTGACCCCAAGTGCTGACCTAAACCTTGGCCCGTGACCCGACCCGTGACCCTGAGTGCTGACCTAAACCTTGGCCCTGACCCCGACCCGTGACCCCAAGTGCTGACCTAAACCTTGACCCTGACCCCGACCCGTGACCCCAAGTGCTGACCTAAACCTTGACCCTGACCCCGACCCGTGACCCCAGGTGCTGACCTAAACCTTGGCCCTGACCCGTGACCCCAAGTGCTGACCTAAACCCTGGCCCTGACCCTAAGTGCTGACCTAAACCTTGACCCTGACCCTGACCCGTGACACTGAGTGCTGACCTAAACCCTGACCCTGACCCCGACCCATGACCCTAAGTGCTGACCTAAACCTTGACTCGTGACCCTGAGTGCTGACCTAAACCTTGACCCTGACCCCGCCCCGTGACCCCAAGTGCTGACCTAAACCTTGGTCCTGACCCGTGACCCTAAGTGCTGACCTAAACCTTGACCCTGACCCTGACCCGTGACCCTGAGTGCTGACCTAAACCCTGACCCTGACCCCGACCCGTGACCCTAAGTGCTGACCTAAACCTTGACTCGTGACCCTGAGTGCTGACCTAAACCTTGATCCTGACCCCGCCCCGTGACCCCAAGTGCTGACCTAAACCTTGGCCCTGACCCTGACCCGTGACCCTAAGTGCTGACCTAAACCTTGGCCCTGACTCCGACCCGTGACCCCAAGTGCTGACCTAAACCTTGACCCTGAGTGCTGACCTAAAAATTGACCCGTGACACTGAGTGCTGACCTAAACATTGGCCCTTGGCATCTAAACCTTGGCCCTGCCCCCGAGTGCTGACCTAAACCTTGGCCGTGACCCGACCCGTGACCCTAAATGCTGACCTAAACCCTTATCCTGACCCTGAGTGCTGACCTAAACCTTGGCCCTGACCCGAGACCCTAAGTGCTGACCTAAACCTTGGCCCTGACCCGTGACCCTAAGTGCTGACCTAAACCTTAACCCTGACCCCGAACCCTGACTGTGTGCTGGCCTTAACCTTGACCCTGACCCGACATGTGAGCCTAAGTGCTGACCCAAACCATGATTCTGACCCTGAGTGCTGACCTAAACCTTGCCCCCGACCGCGAACCCTGACTGTGTGCTGGCCTAAACCTTGACCCTGACCCCCGACCCGTGACCCTGAGTGCTGACCTAAACCTTGACCCTGACCCCCAACCCTGACTGTGTGCTGGCCTAAACCATGACCCTGACCCCGAGCACTATCTCTGAAATATTGACCCTGACTAAACCTTGGCCCTGAACCTGACCTGTGACCCTAAGTGCTGACCTAAACCTTGATCCTGACCCTGCGTTTTGACCTAATCCTTGACCCTGACCCGACATGTGAGCCTAAGTGCTGACCCAAACCATGATTCTGACCCTGAGTGCTGACCTAAACCTTGACCCTGACCGCGAACCCTGACTGTGTGCTGGCCTAAAACTAGACCCTGACCCCAACCCGTGACCCTAAGTGCTGACCAAAATCTTGGCCCAGACGATGAACCGTGACTCTAAGTGCTGACCTATACCTTGAACCTAACCCTGAATATTGACCGTGACCCTGAGTGTTAATCTAAACCTTGACCCTAACCCTGAACTCTGACCCACAAAAGTGATCAGTGCCATCATGGTGATGATAAATACAATATACCATAATCCCTTGGAGGTCACGGTGTGGATTATTTCCTCCATATGTCCGGCCTCCTGAGTGTGGGTGCCCATATCAGCGTGGTGCCATGTTTCCTGAGTTTGGGGGTCTGGGTAAGGCCTGACATTGACTGTTGTAGACATTTAGCTTTATATCATTCCCGATGTTCCCCTCCTCAGGATTCCCAAATGCTGGAGAAGACATCCTACAGAAGTCGGGACATCTGTACATTCAAAGTTCGCTGCCGAGACCTCTACAGCCCGTCCTCACCCTGGAGTGACTGGAGCCCAACCTGCAACATCTGCAAGGTAATGGAAGGACAAGCCAGGCTGCTTTACCAGAGTGGCACTTGTGGGCCCATTCCTAGAGTGGCACTTGTGGGCCCATTCCTAGAGTGGCACTTGTGGGCCCATTCCTAGAGTGGCGGGGTAATTGGGTGCGGGGTAATTGGGTGGGGGTGGGGAATAGTACCTTCTATTAAAATATACAGATTATGATAAGACCCCTGCTGGACATTTCTGGCTGAAATCAGCAAGAGAATTAGGGGACTCAGGATGCAGGGAGAGGGGATGTCGGAGATGTAAGACGAGGAAGTGTTGGGGGGCGTATGGTAGCGGGATGTAGGGAATGTATGAGGGGGTGGGGGATGAAAGGTAAAGGGGGTGTAGGGAATATAAAAGGTGGGGGAAATGTAAGGTAAAGGGGTGTAGGGGGTGTAAAGGGAGGCGGTTCAGGGAATATAAGAGGGGGGATGTGGGTCAATGTAAGTGGAGTGGTTGTGGGGGAATATAGAGGGGTTTGGGGAAGGGTAAAGGGAATGTAGAGTAAAGAGGGTGCAGAGCATGTAGGGGGAAACCACATGCTAGCTGCAGTTTTCTTTTTCTAAAATCACATTACTCAAGAGGCAGAGCTTGTACAAGTGTCCCCTATCATCCGGGTGTATCTGGGTAAGAATTATATCTATGGAGAGTCATGAGCTCTGTGATTTCCTAGACATAAAAATGTGCCAAAAATGCAATACACTCCTTTCTCCACTAGGTGGGGATATTGGTTTGGTAGAAGATATAAATACACACCCCTATACACTAGAAGAAATCAGGCCGGTATAAGATGTAATACACACCCGTCTCCACTAGATGGGGATATTGGGTTGGTATAAGATGTAATACACAGCCTTCTCCACTAGGTGGGGATATTGGGTTGGTATAAGATGTAATACACAGCCTTCTCCACTAGATGGGGATATTGGGTTGGTATAAGATGTAATACACAGCCTTCTCCACTAGGTGGGGATATTGGGTTGGTATAAGATGTAATACACAGCCTTCTCCACTAGGTGGGGATATTTGTTTGGTAGAAGATATAAATACACACCCCTATACACTAGAACAGTGATGGCACCCCAGATGTTTTGGAACTACATTTCCCATGATGCTCATGCACTCTGCAGGGTAGTTAAGCATCATGGGAAATTTAGTTCCAAAACATCTGAGGTGCCAAGGTTCGCCATCACTGCACTAGAAGAAATCAGGCTGGTATAAGATGTAATACACACCCGTCTCCACTAGATGGAGATACTGGGCTAGTAGTAGATGTAATACACACCTTTCTCCACTAGATGAGGATATTGGGCTGGTATAAAATGTAATACACACCTTTCTCCACTAGATGGGGTTATTGGGTTGATATAACATGTAATACACACCTTTCTCCACTAGATGGGGATATTGGGCTGGTATAAGATGTAATACACACCTTTCTCCACTAGATGGGGATATTGGACCCGTTTTAGATTCAATACACACCCTTCTCCACTGGGTGGAGCTATTGGGCTAATGTAAGCTGTAATACACACAAATCCCCACTAGATGGAGATGGCGGGTTGGTATAAATTGTAATACGCAGCTCTCTCCACCAGATGAGACTATTGGGACAGTATAAAATGCAATACTCACCCTTCTCCACCAGATGGAGGTATTAGGCTAATGTAAGATGTAATACACACTACTCTCCATTAGATGAGAATATTTGGCCAGTATAGGATGTAATACACAGCCCTCTCCACCAGATGGAAATATTAGGCTAATATTATTATTTTTATACACAATTTATATAGTGCCAACAGTTTACGCATCGCTTTACAATGTAGAGGGGGGAGGGGACAGCACAATTACAGATACAATACAGAAGGGACAGGAGGGCCCGGCCCGTAGAGCTTACATTCTAAACACGAAAGGTAATAGATGCAGGGAATGATTTTATGGGGGGGGGGGGGTGTATTGGGGACAGTTGTTAGGTGGGTGTGGGATAGACTTCCCTGAATAAATGAGTTTTCAGGGATCTCGTAAAGGTGGACAGGTTAGGGGTCGATCGGATATACCGGGGCAGGGAGTTCCAGAGGATGGGAGAGGCTCTGAAGAAGTCCTGAAGGTGGACAGGTTATGGGCTGATCGGATATACCGGGGCAGGGAGTTCCAGAGGATGGGAGAAGCTCTGGAGAAGTCCTAAAGGTGGACAGGTTAGGGGCCGATCGGATATACCGGGGCAGGGAGTTCCAGAGGATGGGAGAGGCTCTGGAGAAGTCCTGAAGGTGGACAGGGTAGGGGCTGATCAGATATACCGGGGCAGGGAGTTCCAGAGGATGGGAGAGGCTCTGGAGAAGCCCTGAAGGTGGACAGGTTAGGGGCTGATCAGATATACAGGGGCAGGGAGTTCCAGAGGATGGGAGAGGCTCTGGAGAAGCCCTGAAGGTGGACAGGTTAGGGGCTGATCAGATATACAGGGGCAGGGAGTTCCAGAGGATGGGAGAGGCTCTGGAGAAGCCCTGAAGGTGGACAGGTTAGGGGCTGATCAGATATACCGGGGCAGGGAGTTCCAGAGGATGGGAGAGGCTCTGGAGAAGTCCTGAAGGTGGACAGGTTAGGGGCTGATCAGATATACTGGGGCAGGGAGTTCCAGAGGATGGGAGAGGCTCCGGAGAAGTCCTGAAGGCGAGGATGAGAGTAGGTAACAAGGGAGGTAGAGATCAGCAGGTCCTGGGAGGAGCGGAGGGGACGATTTGGGCGATATCTGCAGATGAGGTTGGTGATGTAGATGGGGGCGATGTTGTGGATGGCCTTGTATGTTGTGGTTAGCATTTTGAATTTTATACGGTGGGGGAGGGATTGGCAGAGAGGGGCGGCAGTCACGGATCGATTAGATAGGTGTATTAGTCCAGCAGCATTCATAATAGACTGAAGGGGGAGGAGCCTGTGTAACGGTCGGCCATTAGACTGAAGGGGGAGGAGCCTGTGTAGGGGTTGGCCATTAGACTGAAGGGGGAGGAGCCTGTGTAAGGGTTGGCCATTAGACTGAAGGGGGAGGAGCCTGTGTAAGGGTCGGCCATTAAGGAGAGAGTTGCAGTAGTCAAGGTGGGAAATAATCAGGGAGTGAATGAGTTGCTTTGTGATGTCATTAGTCAGGAAGGGTGGAATTCTGGAGATGTTGCGGAGGTGAAGGCGGCAGGATTTATCCAGTGATTGGATGTGGGGAGAAGGAGAGGTCAGAGTCGAGGATTACACCCAGAACCCTGGCATGTGTGGAGGGACCAATGGTTGTGTTGTTGATATTAATGGTAAAGTCATGGGGGGAGGGGGACCAAGAAGGAGGAAATATAAGAAGCTCAGTTTTAAAAAGATTGAGTTTGAGGAAGTGGTGTGACATCCAGATGGAGGGGGTGAGATGTGCAGATGGAGGGGGTGAGATGAGGAGATGGAGGGGGTGAGATGAGGAGATGGAGGGGGGTGAGATGAGGAGATGGAGGGGGTGAGTTGAGGAGATGGAGGGGGTGAGTTGAGGAGATGGAGGGGGGTGAGTTATGGAGATGGAGAGGGTGAGTTGTGGAGATGGAGGGGGTGAGTTGTGGAGATGGAGGGGGTGAGTTGTGGAGATGGAGGGGGTGAGATGAGGAGATGGAGGGGGGTGAGTTGAGGAGATGGATGGGTGAGTTGAGATGGAGGGGGTGAGATGAGGAGATGGATGGGGTGAGATGAGGAGATGGAGGGGGTGAGTTGAGGAGATGGAGGGGGTGAGTTGAGAAGATGGAGGGGATGAGTTGAGGAGATGGAGGGGGTGAGTTGTAGAGATGGAGGGGGGTGAGATGAGGAGATGGAGGGGGTGAGATGAGGAGATGGAGGGGGTGAGATGAGGAGATGGAGGGGGTGAGTTGTAGAGATGGAGGGGGGTGAGATGAGGAGATGGAGGGGGTGAGTTGAGGAGATGGAGGGGTGAGATGAAGAGATGGAGGGGGTGAGTTGTGGAGATGGAGGGGGTGAGTTGTAGAGATGGAGGGGGGTGAGTTGTAGAGATGGAGGGGGGGAGTTGTAGAGATGGAGGGGGGTGAGTTGTAGAGATGGAGGGGGTGAGATGAGGAGATGGAGGGGGTGAGATGGAGGGGGTGAGATGAGGAGATGGAGGGGGTGAGTTGTAGAGATGGAGGGGGTGAGATGAGGAGATGGAGGGGGTGAGATGAGGAGATGGAGGGGGGTGAGATGAGGAGATGGAGGGGGTGAGTTGTGGAGATGGAGGGGGTGAGATGTGGAGATGGAGGGGGTGGGGGATGGGGGAGTGGGGGGGGGTGAGGAGATGGAGGGGGTGAGTTGAGGAGATGGAGGGGGTGAGTTGAGGAGATGGAGGGGGTGAGATGAGGAGATGGAGGGGGGGAGTTGAGGAGATGGAGGGGGGGGGGGGAGTTGAGAAGATGGAGGGGATGAGTTGAGGAGATGGAGGGGGTGAGATGAGGAGATGGAGGGGGTGAGTTGAGGAGATGGAGGGGGTGAGATGAAGAGATGGAGGGGGTGAGTTGTGGAGATGGAGGGGGGTGAGATGAGGAGATGGAGGGGGGTGAGTTGTGGAGATGGAGGGGGGAGTTGTAGAGATGAAGGGGGTGAGATGAGGAGATGGAGGGGGTGAGATGAGGAGATGGAGGGGGTGAGTTGTGGGGATGGAGGGGGGGTGAGTTGAGGAGATGGAGGGGTGAGTTGTGGAGATGGAGGGGGTGAGTTGGGGAGATGGAGGGGGTGAGTTGAGGAGATGGAGGGGGTGAGATGAGGAGATGGAGGGGGTGAGTTGAGGGGGGGGGGAGTGGGGGGAGGGGGTGAGTTGAGGAGATGGAGGGGGTGGGTTGAGGAGTGGAGTGGTGAGGAGAGGTGGGGAGGGGAGTGAGAGATTGAGGGAGAGGGGGGGTGGAGGGGGTGGGGGAGTTGGGGGAGGAGAGAGATGAGGGGAGGGTGGGGGGGGTGAGTGGAGGAGATGGAGGGGGTGGGGGGAGGGAGGGGAGATAGAGAGGGGGTGAGATGAGGAGATGGATGGGGTGAGATTAGGAGATGGATGGGGTGAGATGAGGAGATGGAGGGGGTGAGTTGAGGAGATGGAGGGGGGTGAGTTGAGGAGATGGAGGGGGTGAGTTGAGAAGATGGAGGGGAGGAGTTGAGGAGATGGAGGGGGTGAGTTGTATGAGGAGATGGAGGGGGTGAGTTGTGGAGATGGAGGGGGGGTGAGATGGAGAGATGGAGGGGTGAGTTGAGGAGATGGAGGGGGTGAGATGAGGAGATGGAGGGGGTGAGTTGAGGAGATGGAGGGGGGTGAGTTGAGAAGATGGAGGGGATGAGTTGAGGAGATGGAGGGGGTGAGTTGTAGAGATGGAGGGGGTGAGATGAGGAGATGGAGGGGGTTGAGTTGAGGAGATGGAGGGGGTGAGATGAGGAGATGGAGGGGGTGAGATGAGGAGATGGAGGGGGTGAGTTGAGGAGATGGAGGGGGTGAGATGAAGAGATGGAGGGGGTGAGTTGTGGAGATGGAGGGGGTGAGATGAGGAGATGGAGGGGGTGAGTTGAGGAGATGGAGGGGGTGAGATGAAGAGATGGAGGGGGTGAGTTGTGGAGATGGAGGGGGGAGATGAGGAGATGGAGGGGTGAGTTGTGGAGATGGAGGGGGGTGAGTTGTGGAGATGGAGGGGGTGAGATGAGGAGATGGAGGGGGTGAGATGAGGAGATGGAGGGGGTAAGATGAGGAGATGGAGGGGGTGAGTTGTGGAGATGGAGGGGGTGAGTTGTGGAGATGGAGGGGGGGTGGGGATGGGGGGGGGGGTTGAGGAGATGGAGGGGTGAGTTGTGGAGATGGAGGGGGGGTGAGTTGAGGAGATGGAGGGGGTGAGTTGAGGAGATGGAGGGGGTGAGATGAGGAGATGGAGGGGGTGAGTTGAGGGGAGGGGGGGTGTGAGGGGGTGAGGTGAGGAGATGGAGGGGGTGAGTTGAGGAGATGGAGGGGGTGAGTTGAGGAGATGGAGGGGGTGAGTTGAGGAGATGGAGGGGGTGAGTTGAGGAGATGGAGGGGGTGGGTTGAGGAGATGGAGGGGGTGGGTTGAGGAGATGGAGGTGGTGAGTTGAGATGGAGGGGGTGAGATGAGGAGATGGAGGGGGTGAGATGAGGAGATGGAGGGGGTGAGATTAGGAGATGGAGGGGGGTGAGTTGAGGAGATGGAGGGGGGTGAGTTGAGGAGATGGAGGGGGTGAGTTGAGGAGATGGAGGGGGTGAGTTGAGGAGATGGAGGGGATGAGTTGAGGAGATGGAGGGGGTGAGTTGTATGAGGAGATGGAGGGGGTGAGTTGTGGAGATGGAGGGGGGGTGAGATGAGGAGATGGAGGGGTGAGTTGAGGAGATGGAGGGGGGTGAGATGAGGAGATGGAGGGGGTGAGTTGAGGAGATGGAGGGGGTGGGTTGAGGAGATGGAGGGGGTGAGTTGAGAAGATGGAGGGGATGAGTTGAGGAGATGGAGGGGGTGAGTTGTAGAGATGGAGGGGGTGAGATGAGGAGATGGAGGGGGTGAGTTGAGGAGATGGAGGGGGTGAGATGAGGAAATGGAGGGGGTGAGTTGTAGAGATGGAGGGGGTGAGATGAGGAGATGGAGGGGGTGAGTTGAGGAGATGGAGGGGTGAGATGAAGAGATGGAGGGGGTGAGTTGTGGAGATGGAGGGGGTGAGATGAGGAGATGGAGGGGGGTGAGTTGTTGAGATGTAGGGGGGTGAGTTGTGGAGATGGAGGGGGGGAGTTGTAGAGATGGAGGGGGTGAGTTGTAGAGATGGAGGGGGTGAGATGAGGAGATGGAGGGGGTGAGATGAGGAGATGGAGGGGGTGAGTTGTGGAGATGGATGGGTGAGTTGTGGAGATGGAGGGGGTGAGTTGAGGAGATGGAGGGGGTGAGTTGAGGAGATGGAGGGGGTGAGATGAGGAGATGGAGGGGTGAGTTGAGATGGAGGGGGTGAGATGAGGAGATGGATGGTGTGAGATGAGGAGATTGAGGGGGGTGAGTTGAGGAGATAGAGGGGGTGAGTTGAGTAGATGGAGGGGGTGAGTTGAGGAGATGGAGGGGGGTGAGTTGAGGAGAGGGAGGGGGTGAGATGAGGAGATGGAGGGGTGGGGGGAGGAGATGGAGGGGGTGAGTTGAGGAGATGGAGGGGGTGAGTTGAGGAGATGGAGGGGGGGAGATGAGGAGATGGAGGGGGTGAGTTGAGATGGAGGGGGTGAGATGAGGAGATGGATGGTGTGAGATGAGGAGATTGAGGGGGTGAGGGGGGGGGAGGAGATAGAGGGGGTGAGTTGAGTAGATGGAGGGGGGAGTTGAGGAGATGGAGGGGATGAGTTGAGGAGATGGAGGGGGTGAGATGAGGAGATGGAGGGGGGGAGATGAGGAGATGGAGGGGGGGGAGTTGAGGAGATGGAGGGGGTGAGAGAGGAGATGGAGGGGGTGAGTTGAGGAGATGGAGGGGGTGAGTTGAGGAGATGGAGGGGGTGAGTTGAGGAGATGGAGGGGGTGAGTTGAGAGATGGAGGGGGGGATGAGGAGATGGAGGGGGTGAGGAGATGGAGGGGGGAGTTGGGTGAGGAGAGGGAGGGGGGTGAGGAGATGGTTGAGGAGATGGAGGGGGGGAGTTGAGGAGATGGAGGGGGGTGAGTGAGGGAGGGGGGAGTTGAGGAGATGGAGGGGGAGTTGAGGAGATGGAGGGGGGAGGGGGAGATGGAGGGGGTGAGTTGAGATGGAGAGGGAGGGGGGGGTGAGTGGAGAGATGGAGGGGGGTGAGGGGAGAGGGAGGAGGGGGGGGAGAGAGGATGATGGAGGGGGTGAGGGGAGGAGAGTGGGGGGGGAGGGGGAGGAGGGAGGGGGGAGTTGAGGGGGATGGAGGGGGTGAGTTGAGGGGATGGAGGGGGTGAGTTGAGGAGATGGAGGGGGTGAGTTGAGGAGTGGAGGGGGGTTGATGGGAGAGATGGAGGGGGGTGAGGGATGGAGGGGGTGGAGGAGGAGGAGATGGAGAGATGGAGGGGGTGAGAGGGAGGAGATGGAGGGGGGGGTGAGTTGAGGAGATGGAGGGGGTGAGTTGAGGAGATGGAGGGGGTGAGATGAGGAGATGGAGGGGGTGAGTTGAGGAGATGGAGGGGGTGAGATGAGGAGATGGAGGGGGTGAGATGAAGAGATGGAGGGGGTGAGATGAGGAGATGGAGGGGGGAGATGAGGAGATGGAGGGGGTGAGTTGTGGAGATGGAGGGGGTGAGATGTGGAGAGGGGGGGTGGGGGGGTGAGGAGTGGAGGGGGGATGGATGGAGGGGGTGAGTTGTGGAGATGGAGGGGGTGAGTTGGGGGGGGGGGAGAGATGGAGGGGGGGGGAGGTGAGGTGAGAGAGAGATGGAGGGGGGGAGTGGGTGGAGGGGGATGGAGGGAGGGGGGGGAGTTGGGAGAAGGGAGGGGTGAGTTGTGGAGATGGAGGGGGTGTGTTGAGGAGATGGAGGGGTGAGTTGAGGAGATGGAGGGGGTGAGTGAGAGGGAGGGGGGAGGTGAGGAGAGGGTGGGGGGGTGGGATGAGGAGATGGAGGGGGTGAGGTGAGGAGATGGAGGGGGTGGGAGGAGTGAGGAGATGGAGGTGGGTGGGGGGGGAGGGGGGGGGGTGAGGGGGGTGAGTTGAGGAGATGGAGGGGGGGGTGAGATGGAGGTGGGTGAGATGAGATGGAGGGGGTGAGATGAGAAGATGGAGGGGGTGAGATGAGGAGATGGATGGGGGGGGGAGATGAGGAGGAGATGGAGGGGGGTGAGATGAGGAGATGGAGGGGGTGAGTTGAGGAGATGGAGGGGGTGAGTTGAGGTGATGGAGGGGGGAGAGTGAGGGATGGAGGGGGAGGGGGTGAGTTGAGGAGATGGAGGGGGGATGAGTTGAGGAGATGGGGGGGGTGAGTTGAGGAGATGGAGGGGGTGAGATGGTGTGAGGAGGAGATTGGGGGATGGAGGGGGGAGTGAGAAGATTGGGGGGGGTGAGATGAGGAGATGGAGGGGGTGAGTTTGAGGAGTTGGAGGGGGTGAGATGAGGAGGGAGATGGATGGGGGGATGAGTTGTGGAGATGAGGGGGGTGAGTTGAGGAGATGGAGGGGGTGTGTTGATGAAGATGGAGGGGGAGTTGTGGAGATGGGGGGTGAGTTGAGGAAGATGGAGGGGGTGAGTTGAGAGATGGAGGGGGTGAGATGAGGAGTTGGAGGGGGGTGAGTTGAGATCGGAGGGGGTTGTGAGATGAGGAGTTGGATGGTGTGAGATAGGAGATGGAGGGGTGTGGAGATGGAGGGGGTGAGTATGAGGAAGATGGAGGGGATGAGTTGAGGAGACTGGGGGGGAGCGGGGCGCCGGTGAGGTGAGAGGGGCGGGGGGGGGGGGGGGGGGGGTGGGGGGGGGGGTGGGGGGGGTGGGGGGGTGGGATTGACGGGGGGGGGGGAGGGGGGGGGGGTGGGGGGTGGGGTGGGGGGGTGGGGTGGGGGGGGGGGGGGGGGGGGGGGGGGGGGGGTGGGGGGGGGGTGGGGGGGAGGGGGTGGGGGGGGGGGGGGGGGGGGGGGGGGGGGCGGTGGGGGGGGGGGCGGGGGTGAGGGGGTTGTGAGTGGGGGGGGGGGTGGGGGGGGGGTGGGATGGGTTTGTGGGGGGGGGGGGTTGGGGTGGGGGGGGGGGGGGGGGGGGGGGGGGGGGGGGCGGGGGGGGGGGTGGGAGGGGGTGGGGGGTGGGGGGGGGGTGGGGAGGGGTGGGGGGGGGGTGGGGGGGGGGGGGGGGGGGGGGGAGGGTGGGGGTGGGGGGGGGGGGGGGGGGGGGGGGGGGGGGGGGGGGGGTGGGGGGGGGGGTGGGGGGGTGAGGGAGGTGGGGGGGGGGGGGGGGGGGGGGGGTGGGGGGGGGGGTGGGGGGGGGGGTGGGGGGGGGGGGGGGGGGGGGGGGGGGGGGGGGGGGGTGGGTGGGGGTGGGGGTGGGGGGGGGGGGGGTGGGGGGGGGGGGGGGGGGGGGGGGGGGGGGGGGGGGGGTGGGGGGGTGGTGGGGGGGGGGGGGGGGGGGGTGGGGGGGGGGGGGGGGGGGGGTGGGGTGGGGGGGGTGGGGGGGGGGGGGGGGGGGGGGGGGGGGGGGTGGGGGGAGGGGGGGGGGGGGGTGGGGGGGGGGGGGGGGGGGGGGGGGGGGGGGGGGGGTGAGGGTGGGGGGGGGGGGGGTGGGGGGGGGGGGGTTGGTGGGGGGGTGCGGGGGGGGGGGGGGGGGGGGGGGGGGGGGGGGGGGTGGGGGCGGGGGGGGTGGGGGGGGGGGGGGGGGGGGGGGGGGGGGGGGGGGGGGGGGGGTGTGGGTGGGGGGGGTGGGGTGGGGGGGGTGGGGGGGGTGGGGTGAGATTGAGGGTGAGGTGAGAGGGGTGAGGAGGGGTTGAGGGTGTGGGGGGGGGGGTGAGTGGGGTGAGGGTGAGGTTGGGGGAGGGGGTGGGTGGTGGGGGTGAGTGAGGTGAGAGGGTGTGGGGTGAGAAGGGGGGGTGGGGCGGGTGAGGGCGGGGGGGGGTGAGGAGTGGGTGTAGAAGGCGAGGGGAGAAAAAGGAGTTAAATGAGGGGAGAGGGGGAGAGGGGAGTAAGTGGAGAGGAGAAGGAAAGTGAGGGAGTGGAGTGGAGAGGAGAGTGAGTAGTTCGGTGGGGGTTTGGGAGGGAAGTCGAGGGGGAGTAGGGAGTGATGGGGGGGGGAGGGGAGGGGGAGTGTGGGGAGGAGTAGGGAGAGGGAGAAGAGGGAGTAGAGTGAGAATAGTGAGGGGAGTGGAGGGGAGGAAGTGGGATGAAGGGAGGAAGGAGTGGAGGAGGGGAAGAGAAGTGGGTGAGGAAGTGGGGAGGAAGGGAGGGAAAGGGGGAGGGGGGGGGAGAGTGAGGGTGAGAGGGAGGAGAGTGTGGAAAGGTGAGTGCGTGAGGGAGAGTTGAAAAGGGGAGGTGAAAGCTTAGGTAGGGTGAGGGAGTTTGGGGGGGACGGTGGGTGGGTGAGTGTGAAGGAAGGGAGTTGGAGTTGGGAAGGGGGGAGGAAGGTGAGTAGTTGAGAGTGGGAGTTGGATGAGTAGTGAGAGTTTGGGGAGGTCATGACGATGAGAGTTAAAGAGTGGGAGGGGGGAAGGAGAGGGAGGGATGTTATGGGAGAGGAGAGGGAGTGAGGGGTGGAGAGAGATGGATGGAGGGGAGGGGGGAGTGAGGGAGGGGTGGGGGAGGAGGAGATGTGAAGTGTGGGTGGGAGAAGGGAAGGAGCGGAGTGAGGAGGGAGGGAGGGAGAGTTAGAGAAGGAAGGAGAGAGGAAGGGGGAGGTGTGGGAGGGAGGAAGTAGTGTGAGGGGAGGGGGGAAGGCACGAGGGTGGGGGGAGTGTAGTCTTAGTAGGGAGGAGTGGGGAGAGGGGTGGGGGGGAGTTGAGGGAAGGGGAGATGGGGAGAGTTTTGGGGAAGGGGAAAGGGGAGGGGGGGGAGTGAGGGGGGGGAGGTGAGGGGAGGGGGGGGGGGATGGGGGGGGTGGGGGAGAGAGGAGTATAGGAGAAAGAGAGGCGGGTGGGAGAGACGAGAGAGTGGAAGGAGGGGGGGGGAAGAGAAGGGAGTTGAGGAGCGGGAGTTGGAGAGAATAGGGGGGGGGGAATGGGGAGGGGGAGTTGAAGTGAAAGAGGGGTGGGGGGGAGGAGAGTAAGTTGAGAGAGGAGAGAAGAAGAGTGGTAGTGAGAGGATGTGGAGGAGGGGAGGGAGTGAAAGGAAGCAGAGGGGAGGCTATGTTGGGTGAGAGGAGGAGGGGGAGGAGGAGGGGTGGTGAGTAGTGTGGAGGGGGAGAAGGAGTTGGAGAGGAGGGAGTTGATAGGAGGGGAGTTGGGGAAGGGGGAAGAGTTGAGAGGGAGGGTAGGAGAGGAGAGGGAGGGTGGGAGTGGAGGGGGGTTGGGAAGGAGAAGAGAGTGAGAAGGGGGAGAGGAGAAGAGTAGGTGGAGTGGGATGGGGAAGTGGACGGGGGAAGGGAGGAGAGTTGAGGAGTTAGGAAGAGAAGTAGGAGTAGAGTGGAGTGGAGAAGAGTAGACGTGGGAGTAGGAAGGGAGTAAGGAGGGGGAAAGATGGGGGTGGGGGGGGGAGTGAGGGGGAAAGAGTGGAGTAAAGTGAGTTAAAGTAAGTGAGGAGTAGGAGTGTGAGTGTTAGGATAGAGAAGTGGAAGTAGAGTGGAGGGGAGGAGTTAGGGGAGTAGTGTAGGGAGTTAGAGGGAGGAGAGGAGGGGTGAGTGGGGAGGTGAGGTGGTGGTAGAGTGAGTTGGAGGAGGTGAGGGGTGTTCGTGTGGGATGATGAGGGATGGAGTGTGTGGGATGGGGAGAGGAGTGGAGTGAGAGTTAAGATGAGAGGGTGGGAAGGAGGGGTGGAGGGGTGAGTGAGTTGAGGGATGGAGGGGGTGAGTTGAGGAGTTGGGTGGTAGGGGTTGTAGAGGGGGGTGATGGTTGGTTTGTGGGAGAGTGATAGGTTAGAGATGGAGGGTTGAGTGTTGTGGTGTGTTATGGGTGAGTGAGGAGTGGTATGGTGGGGGTTAAAGAGGAGTTGTCTGGTGGGAATGAGTGTGGTATGATTTAGGATGTTTTATCTGGGCGTGAAGTGGTGGGTTAGATGGAGGGGGTGAGATGGGAGATGGAGGGGTGGGAGTTGAGGAGATGGAGGGGGTGAGTGAGAGAGGAGAGGGGGGGTGAGTGTGGAGATGGAGGGGGGTGAGTTGAGGAGATGGATGGAGGGGGAGGAGGGGGGTGAGTTGGGAGGAGATGGAGGGGGGAGTTGTGGAAGAGATGGAGGGGTGAGTTGAGGAGATGGAGGGGGAGGGGAGATGAGTGGTGAGGAGGGGAGGGGGTGAGATGAGGAGTGAGGAGGGGAGGGGAGATGGAGGGGGTGAGGTGTGAGAGGGAGAGGGGGTGGAGATGAGAGATGGATGGGGTGAGATGAGGAGATTGAGGGGGTGAGGAGATGGAGGGGGGTGAGTTGAGAAGATGGAGGGGATGAGTTGAGGAGATGGAGGGGGAGAGATGAGGAGATGGAGGGGGTGAGGAGATGGAGGGGGGGGGGGAGTTGAGGAGATGGAGGGGGGTGAGTTGAGGAGATGGAGGGGGTGAGTTGAGGAGATGGAGGGGGTGAGTTGAGGAGATGGAGGGGGTGAGTTGTATGAGGAGATGGAGGGGGTGAGTTGTGGAGATGGAGGGGGGTGAGATGAGGAGATGGAGGGGGGTGAGATGAGGAGATGGAGGGGGGTGAGTTGTGGAGATGGAGGGGGGGTGAGTTGAGGAGATGGAGGGGGTGAGTTGAGGAGATGGAGGGGGGGTGAGTGGAGGAGATGGAGGGGTTGAGTTGTGGAGATGGAGGGGGTGAGTTGTGGAGATGGAGGGGGAGAGATGAGGAGATGGAGGGGGTGAGATGAGGAGATGGAGGGGGTGAGTTGGGGAGATGGAGGGGGTGAGATGAGGAGATGGAGGGGGTGAGATGAGGAGATGGAGGGGGTGAGTTGTGGAGATGGAGGGGGTGAGTTGTGGAGATGGAGGGGGTGAGTTGAGGAGATGGAGGGGGTGAGTTGTGGAGATGGAGGGGGTGAGTTGTGGAGATGGAGGGGGTGAGTGGAGGAGATGGAGGGGGTGAGTTGAGGAGTGGAGAGATAGATCTGGGTGTCGTTGGCATAGAGGTGAGAAATCTCCAGGATTTCTCCAGAGCCTCTCCCATCCTCTGGAACTCGCTGCCTCAACCTGTCCGGCTATCCCCTACTCTTGCTACCTTCAGGCGATCCCTGAAAACTCATCTCTTCAGGGAAGCTGATCACGTCTCCAACTAATCTTTTACCACTTCCATCAGCTCATTCCCCACAGTTGCAACCTTTTGTATCACCTCCCCCACCCTATTAGATTGTAAGCTCTTCCGAGCAGGGCCCTCTTAATCCTCCTTGTATTTTATTGTATTATAACTGTATTGTCTCCCTTTTATATTGTAAAGCGCTGCGTAAACTGTTGGCGCTATATAAATCCTGTAATAAATAAAAATAAATAAATATTGGAAGCCATGGGAGGATCAAGGCCCAGAGAAGAGGTATAGAGCGAGAATAGGAGGGGCCCGAGGACGGAGCCTTGGGGGACCCCAACAGAGAGAGGAAGAGGAGCGGAGGAGATGGAGTTGTAAGTGACACTGAGATAGGAAGGGAGGAGGAGAACCGGGATAAAGCAGAATCATGGAGGCCAAGGGAGTGGAGTTTGAGGAGGAGCAGGTGGTCAACTGTGTGGAAGGCAGCAGAGAGGTCCAAGAGTACGAGTATGGAGAGGAGTATGGAGAGGAGTATGGAGAGGAGTATGGAGGGGAGTATGGAGAGGAGTATGGAGAGGAGTATGGAGGGGAGTATGGAGGGGAGTATGGAGGGGAGTATGGAGGGGAGTATGGAGGGGAGTATGGAGGGGAGTATGGGAGGGGAGGAGTGTGGAGGAGGAGTGTGGAGGAGGAGTGTGGAGGAGGAGTATGGAGGGGAGTGTGGAGGGGAGTGTGGAGAGGAGTGTGGAGGAGAGGAGTGTGGAGGAGGAGCGTGGAGGAGGAGCGTGGAGGGGAGTGTGGAGGGGGAGTGTGGAGGGGGAGTGTGGAGGGGAGTGTGGAGGGGAGGAGTGTGGAGGGGAGTGTGGAGGAGAGGAGTGTGGAGGAGAGGAGTGTGGAGGAGAGGAGTGTGGAGGGGAGGAGCGTGGAGGGGAGGAGCGTGGAGGGGAGGAGCGTGGAGGGGAGGAGTGTGGAGGGAAGGAGTGTGGAGGAGAGGAGTGTGGAGGAGGAGTGTGAAGGAGAGGAGTGTGGAGGAGGAGTGTGGAGGGGAGGAGTGTGGAGGGGAGGAGTGTGGAGGAGAGGAGTGTGGAGGAGTGTGGAGGGGAGGAGTGTGGAGGGGAGGAGTGTGGAGGGGAGGAGTGTGGAGGAGAGGAGTGTGAAGGAGGAGTGTGGAGAGGAGTAGTGCCCATTGGTTTTAGCAGTTAGTAGGTGATTGGTGAGTTTTAGTCGGGCAGTCTCAGTGGAATGTTGTGGGCGGAGTCGGACTGTAGGGGGTGGAGAAGGTTGTTCTCTGTAAAGGTAGTGACTCATTCGGTGATGGACGAGGCGTTCGATGAGCTTGGAGGCCGGGGGATGGGTCTTAAGTTATTCAAACAGGTGGGGTCTAGTGAGGGTTTTTTGAGTATGGGGGTAACCAGTGAGTGGGGGAAGGAAAGGTGCCGGAGGAGAGGGAGAGGCTAATATAAGATGTAATACACACTACTCTCCACTGGATGGAGATATTGGGCCAGTATGATATGTAATACACACTTCTGTCCACCAGAGGGAGATACCGGGCCAGTATAAGATGTAATACACCGCCCTCTCCACCAGATGGAGATATTGGGCTAATATAAGATGTAATACACACTACTCTCCACTAGATGGAGATATCGGGCCAGTATAAGATGCAATGCAGACTTCTGTCCACCAGAGGGAGGTATTGGACTGGTAAAAGATGTAGCGCTATCTTTATACTGATTGTCATCCTCATCCTGTTGTGTGTGGACTGATCACATTGTTTTCCCTTCCCCCTCCAGGACCCTCCTGATTGTACTGGACACCACACCGGACACAAGGCAGCAGAACTGATCACATGATGTATAAGACACACCTATAATAAACAATCTCCAATCATATGTGTGTGCCATGTCATTATTATTATTAGAATTTGCTGTCGACGTCCCGCCCACGAGGAGGACGGTTCCACCTTCTTCCTGAATATGTGTCACCAGCAGCCTTTCCTACTAGGACACTCCTCTAGGGAGGTCTCCCTTCTCCAGTTGCAACCTATAAAATTTTGGAGACCCCGTTGTGATGAGGTCAGTAGTGCGGAGGTCCCCCGAGGGTCTGGTCAGTATTGTCGGCAGGCATTGAGAACCACACTGGGGGGGGGGGGGGTATACATCCGACACAATGCAGATTTGTGGCAGAACCTCTGGGGACCACCAACATTTTTCTCATGGACCTTCTAAGACGACATGGTGTGGCCCCTGGATGTGAGAAGAGTGTGGCCCCTGGATGTGAGCAGAGCATTGCCCCTGGATGTGAGCAGAGCGTGGCCCCTGGATGTGAGCAGAGTGTGGCCCCTGGATGTGAGCAGAGCGTGGCCCCTGTATATGAGCTGAGTGTGGCCCCTGTATATGAGCAGTGTGGCTCCTGTATGTAAGGAGAATATGGCCCCTGGATGTGAGCAGAGGGTGGCCCCTGGATGTGAGCAGTGTGTGGCCCCTGTATATGAGCTGAGTGTGGCCCCTGTATATGAGCAGTGTGGCCCCTGTATATGAGCAGTGTGGCCCCTGGATGTGAGCAGTGTGTGGCCCCTGTATATGAGCAGTGTGGCCCCTGGATGTGAGCAGAGCGTGGCCCCTGGATGTGAGCAGCGTGTGGCCCCTGTATATGAGCTGAGTGTGGCCCCTGTATATGAGCAGAGCGTGGCCCCTGGATGTGAGCAGAGCGTGGCCCCTGGATGAGTGTGGCCCCTGGATGTGAGCAGAGCGTGGATGTTAGCAGCGTGTGGCCCCTGGATGTGAGCAGCGTGTGGCACCTGGATGTGAGCAGAGTGTGGCCCCTGTAAGTAAGGAGAACATGGCCCCTGGATGTGAGCAGAACGTGGCCCCTGGATGTGAGCAGTGTGTGGCCCCTGTATATGAGCTGAGTGTGGCCACTGTATATGAGCAGCGTGGCCCCTGGATGTGAGCAGAGCGTGGCCCCTGTATGTGAGCAGAGTGTGGCCCCTGGATGTGAGCAGAGTGTGGCCCCTGGATGTGAGCAGAGTGTGGCCCCTGTATAATGAGCAGTGTGGCCCCTGGATGTGAGCAGAGTGTGGCCCCTGGATGTGAGCAGAGTGTGGCCCCTGGATGTGAGCAGAGTGTGGATGTGAGCAGAGCGTGGTCCCTGGATGTGAGCAGAGCGTGGCCCCTGGATGTGAGCAGAGCGTGGCCCCTGGATGTGAGCAGAGCGTGGCCCCTGGATGTGAGCAGAGCGTGGCCCCTGTATGTGAGCAGAGTGTGGCCCCTGTATGTGAGCAGAGTGTGGCCCCTGGATGTGAGCAGAGTGTGGCCCCTGTATAATGAGCAGTGTGGCCCCTGGATGTGAGCAGAGTGTGGCCCCTGGATGTGAGCAGAGTGTGGCCCCTGGATGTGAGCAGAGTGTGGCCCCTGTATATGAGCAGTGTGGCCCCTGTATGTGAGCAGAGTGTGGCCCCTGTATATGGGCTGAGTGTGGCCCCTGGATGTGAGCAGAGTGTGGCCCCTGGATGTGAGCAGAGTGTGGCCCCTGGATGTGAGCAGAGTGTGGCCCCTGTATATGAGCAGTGTGGCCCCTGTATGTGAGCAGAGTGTGGCCCCTGTATATGGGCTGAGTGTGGCCCCTGGATGTGAGCAGAGTGTGGCCCCTGGATGTGAGCAGAGTGTGGCCCCTGGATGTGAGCAGAGTGTGGCCCCTGGATGTGAGCAGAGTGTGGCCCCTGTATCTGAGCAGAGTGTGGCCCCTGGATGTGAGCAGTGTGTGGCCCCTGGATGTGAGCAGTGTGTGGCCCCTGGATGTGAGCAGTGTGTGGCCCCTGGATGTGAGCAGTGTGTGGCCCCTGTATGTGAGCAGAGTGTGGCCCCTGGATGTGAGCAGAGTGTGGCCCCTGGATGTGAGCAGAGTGTGGCCCCTGTATATGAGCAGTGTGGCCCCTGTATGTGAGCAGAGTGTGGCCCCTGTATATGGGCTGAGTGTGGCCCCTGGATGTGAGCAGAGTGTGGCCCCTGGATGTGAGCAGAGTGTGGCCCCTGGATGTGAGCAGAGTGTGGCCCCTGGATGTGAGCAGAGTGTGGCCCCTGTATCTGAGCAGAGTGTGGCCCCTGTATCTGAGCAGTGTGTGGCCCCTGGATGTGAGCAGTGTGTGGCCCCTGGATGTGAGCAGTGTGTGGCCCCTGGATGTGAGCAGTGTGTGGCCCCTGGATGTGAGCAGTGTGTGGCCCCTGGATGTGAGCAGTGTGTGGCCCCTGGATGTGAGCAGTGTGTGGCCCCTGTATGTGAGCAGAGTGTGGCCCCTGTATGTGAGCAGCGCGTGGCCCCTGTATGTGAGCAGCGCGTGGCCCCTGGATGTGAGCAGCGCGTGGCCCCTGGATGTGAGCAGCGCGTGGCCCCTGGATGTGAGCAGCGCGTGGCCCCTGGATGTGAGCAGCGCGTGGCCCCTGGATGTGAGCAGCGCGTGGCCCCTGTATCTGAGCAGAGTGTGGCCCCTGTATCTGAGCAGAGTGTGGCCCCTGTATCTGAGCAGAGTGTGGCCCCTGTATCTGAGCAGAGTGTGGCCCCTGGATGTGAGCAGAGTGTGGCCCCTGGATGTGAGCAGAGTGTGGCCCCTGGATGTGAGCAGAGTGTGGCCCCTGGATGTGAGCAGAGTGTGGCCCCTGGATGTGAGCAGAGCGTGGCCCCTGTATATGAGCAGTGTGTGGCCCCTGGATGTGAGCAGAGTGTGGCCCCTGGATGTGAGCAGAGTGTGGCCCCTGTATATGGGCTGAGTGTGGCCCCTGGATGGGAGCAGAGTGTGGCCCCTGGATGTGAGCAGTGTGTGGCCCCTGGATGTGAGCAGTGTGTGGCCCCTGGATGTGAGCAGTGTGTGGCCCCTGGATGTGAGCAGTGTGTGGCCCCTGTATGTGAGCAGAGTGTGGCCCCTGGATGTGAGCAGAGTGTGGCCCCTGGATGTGAGCAGAGTGTGGCCCCTGTATATGAGCAGTGTGGCCCCTGTATGTGAGCAGAGTGTGGCCCCTGTATATGGGCTGAGTGTGGCCCCTGGATGTGAGCAGAGTGTGGCCCCTGGATGTGAGCAGAGTGTGGCCCCTGGATGTGAGCAGAGTGTGGCCCCTGGATGTGAGCAGAGTGTGGCCCCTGTATCTGAGCAGAGTGTGGCCCCTGTATCTGAGCAGTGTGTGGCCCCTGGATGTGAGCAGTGTGTGGCCCCTGGATGTGAGCAGTGTGTGGCCCCTGGATGTGAGCAGTGTGTGGCCCCTGGATGTGAGCAGTGTGTGGCCCCTGGATGTGAGCAGTGTGTGGCCCCTGTATGTGAGCAGAGTGTGGCCCCTGTATGTGAGCAGCGCGTGGCCCCTGTATGTGAGCAGAGTGTGGCCCCTGTATGTGAGCAGAGTGTGGCCCCTGGATGTGAGCAGAGTGTGGCCCCTGGATGTGAGCAGTGTGTGGCCCCTGTATGTGAGCAGAGTGTGGCCCCTGGATGTGAGCAGAGTGTGGCCCCTGGATGTGAGCAGAGTGTGGCCCCTGTATATGAGCAGTGTGGCCCCTGTATGTGAGCAGAGTGTGGCCCCTGTATATGGGCTGAGTGTGGCCCCTGGATGTGAGCAGAGTGTGGCCCCTGGATGTGAGCAGAGTGTGGCCCCTGGATGTGAGCAGAGTGTGGCCCCTGGATGTGAGCAGAGTGTGGCCCCTGTATCTGAGCAGAGTGTGGCCCCTGTATCTGAGCAGTGTGTGGCCCCTGGATGTGAGCAGTGTGTGGCCCCTGGATGTGAGCAGTGTGTGGCCCCTGGATGTGAGCAGTGTGTGGCCCCTGGATGTGAGCAGTGTGTGGCCCCTGGATGTGAGCAGTGTGTGGCCCCTGTATGTGAGCAGAGTGTGGCCCCTGTATGTGAGCAGCGCGTGGCCCCTGTATGTGAGCAGAGTGTGGCCCCTGTATGTGAGCAGAGTGTGGCCCCTGGATGTGAGCAGCGTGTGGCCCCTGGACTCCTGATCTGGGAGAATGAATGATGGGAAGAGCTACGTGTGGATCTGTGAAGACTCTCCTCTCATCAGTCATGTTAATCCGCGGTGAATGGTTTCCAGATTGTGTTTACTCTCCGGAGTGGGACGCGTCTTGGCGGGACGCCACCACTAATCCGCACATTATAGAGGAACAACTCAGAGAACTTCCCTCAGAGAACCTCAGGGACAAGGATGACACGTCTATTGAAGGAACCCCTAGTCCTCCCTTTAGGACCCCCATCTCCCCATCTCCCCACAAATCACCTTCTCTGGTATTTTTAGGGTTAAACTGGGTCAGCAAATCTCACCCAATGATCTACGCTGGCAGGACAGAACAGCGTTGGTTTCTTTTAGAAGTTGCTCTTTTTCTGGCTGTCTTGCTCATCCTCTGGCTTCAACATTTAATAAATCCCCCACAACACTTCTGAAAATGCTGACTGCTTGGCTGGCCTGTAGATCTTCTGACATTAATGAATTCTGATTTATGGAAAAAAAATGAGGGGACACCAAGACCCCAGATCTTCTCAAATCCCACGAAGGTGGAATTTCGGGAAGGTTCATGCTGATAGGGGGGGGGGGGGGTGTCTTGTATGAGTCTATAGTGGTGGATGTGAGTTTTTAGGTGATCATCTCAGTGTTGGGCTTGGTCCTGGTCTTGGTCCTGATCTCGGTGGTGGGCTTGGTGCAGATCTCAGTGTTGGGCTTGGTCCTGGTCTTGGTGCAGATCTCAGTGGTGGGCTTGGTCCTGGTCTTGGTGCAGATCTTGGTGGGTCCTGATCTCGGTGGTGGGCTTGGTCCTGATCTCGTGGTGGGCTTGGTGCAGATCTCAGTGTTGGGCTTGGTCCTGGTCTTGGTGCAGATCTCGGTGGTGGGCTTGGTCCTGGTCTTGGTGCAGATCTCGGTGGTGGGCTTGGTCCTGGTCTTGGTGCAGATCTCGGTGGTGGGCTTGGTGCAGATTTTGATCTTGAGCTTGGTCCTGGCCTTGGTGCAGATCTCGTGGTGGGCTTGGTGCAGATGTCGGTGTTGATTTGATCCTTGTCTTGGTGCAGATCTTGGTCTTTGTGCAGATTTCGGTCTTGAGCTTGTTCCTGGTCTTGGTGCAGATCTCGGTCTTGAGCTTGGTCCTGGTCTTGGTGCAGATCTCGGTGGTGGGCTTGGTCCTGATCTCGTGGTGGTCTTGGTGCAGATCTCGGTGGTGGGCTTGGTCCTGGTCTTGGTTCAGATCTCAGTGGTGGGCTTGGTCCTGGTCTTGGTGCAGATCTCGGTGGTGGGCTTGGTCCTGGTCTTGGTGCAGATCTCGGTGGTGGGCTTGGTCCTGGTCTTGGTGCAGATCTCGGTGGTGGGCTTGGTCCTGGTCTTGGTGCAGATCTCGGTGGTGGGCTTGGTCCTGGTCTTGGTGCAGATCTCGGTGGTGGGCTTGGTGCAGATTTTGATCTTGAGCTTGGTCCTGGCCTTGGTGCAGATCTCGTGGTGGGCTTGGTGCAGATGTCGGTGTTGATTTGATCCTTGTCTTGGTGCAGATCTTGGTCTTTGTGCAGATTTCGGTCTTGAGCTTGTTCCTGGTCTTGGTGCAGATCTCGGTCTTGAGCTTGGTCCTGGTCTTGGTGCAGATCTTGGTGGTGGGATTGGTCCTGATCTCGTGGTGGGCTTGGTCCTCTTGGTGTAGATCTCGTTGTTGGGTTTGATCCTTGTCTTGGTGCAGATCTCGTGGTGGGCTTGGTCCTCTTGGTGTCGATCTCGTTGTTGGGTTTGATCCTTGTCTTGGTGCAGATCTCAGTGTTGGGCTTGGTCCTGGTCTTGGTGCAGATCTGGGTGTTGGGTTTGGTGTTGGTCTTGGTGCAGATCTATGTGTTGGGTTTGGTCCTAGTTTTGGTGCAGATCTTGGTGTTGATCTAGATGCTGATTTCAGTAATGGTTTGGTACTGGACTTGGTGCTGGCCTGGTGATGGTCCTGGTGCTGGTTTCATTGCTGGCTTAGTTTTGTTCTTAGTGATGGTCTTGTTGCTGTTATCAGTGTTGGTTTTGGTGCTGGTCGCAGTGGTGTACTTGATCGTCTAGGTGCTGATCTCTGTGCTTATGCTGGTGGTAGTCTTGGCGGTGGTCTGAGAGCTGATCTTGGTGATGATCTTAGTAATGGTCTCTGTGCTGAACTCAGGTGTTGGTTTTGGTGCTGTTACCAGCGCTGGTTTTGGTGCTGATATCAATGCTGATTTTGATGATGGTTTTGGTGCTGGTCTCTGTGCTGATGTTGGTGTTGGTCTTGATATTGATCTCTGTAATGGTTGGTACTGGTCTTGATGCTGATCTGGTTATGGTCCTGGTGCTGGTCTCCCTGCTGGTCTTGATTTTGTTATTGGTGACAGTCTTGTAGCTCTTTTGATCTTGGTGTTGGTCTTGGTGCTGATCTCTATGCTGATGGTGGTGGTCTTATTGCTGGTCTGCGATCTGATGATGACCTCAGTGATGGTCTTTGTGCTGGGATAAAGGCTGAACTCCGGTGTTGGTCTTGGTGCTGGTCTGCCAGCTGATCTTGTGATGATCTCGGTGTTGGTCTTGGTACTTGTCTCATGGATGAGCTTGGTGTTGATCTTGGTGCTAGTCTGGCTGATCTTGTGATGACTTTGGTTATAGTCCTGGTTCTGGTCTCTATGCTGATGTTGGTGTTGTTCTTGATGCTGGTCTCAGGGATGAGCTCAAAGTTGGTCTCTGTGCTGGTCTCAGGGATGAGCTTGTGCTGGTCTTGGTGTTGGTCTTTATGCTGATCTTGGTGTTGGCCTTGGTGCTGGTCTCAGAGATGAGCTCGGTGTTGGTCTTGGTGCTGGTCTCAGAGATGAGCTCGGTGTTGGTCTTGGTGCTGGTCTCAGGGATGAGCTCGGTGTTGGTCTTGGTGCTGGTCTCAGGGATGAGCTCGATGTTGGCCTTGGTGCTGGTCGTTATGCTGATCTTGGTGTTGGCCTTGGTGCTGGTCTCAGGGATGAGCTCGATGTTGGTCTTGGTGCTGGTCTCAGGGATGAGCTCGGTGTTGGTCTTGGTGCTGGTCTCAGGGATGAGCTCGGTGTTGGTCTTGGTGCTGGTCTCAGGGATGAGCTCGATGTTGGCCTTGGTGCTGGTCGTTATGCTGATCTTGGTGTTGGCCTTGGTGCTGGTCTCAGGGATGAGCTCGATGTTGGTCTTGGTGCTGGTCTCAGGGATGAGCTCGGTGTTGGTCTTGGTGCTGGTCTCAGGGATGAGCTCGGTGTTGGTCTTGGTGCTGGTCTCAGGGATGAGCTCGGTGTTGGTCTTGGTGCTGGTCTCAGGGATGAGCTTGTGTTGGTCTTGGTGCTGGTCTCAGAGATGAGCTCGTGTTGGTCTTGGTGCTGGTCTCAGGGATGAGCTCGGTGTTGGTCTTGGTGCTGGTCTCAGGGATGAGCTTGGTGTTGGTCTTGGTGCTGGTCTCAGGGATGAGCTTGGTGTTGGTCTTGGTGCTGGTCTCAGGGATGAGCTTGGTGTTGGTCTTGGTGCTGGTCTCAGGGATGAGCTTGGTGTTGGTCTTGGTGCTGGTCTCTATGCTGATCTTGGTGTTGGTCTTGGTGCTGGTCTCTATGCTGATCTTGGTGTTGGTCTTGGTGCTGGTCTCAGGTATGAGCTCGGTGTTGGTCTTGGTGCTGGTCTCAGGGATGAGCTCGGTGTTGGTCTTGGTGCTGGTCTCAGGGATGAGCTCGGTGTTGGTCTTGGTGCTGGTCTCAGGGATGAGCTCAGTGTTGGTCTTGGTGCTGGTCTCAGGGATGAGCTCGGTGTTGTTCTTGGTGCTGGTCTCAGGGAATGAGCTCGGTGTTGGTCTTGGTGCTGGTCTCTATGCTGATCTTGGTGTTGGTCTTGGTGCTGGTCTCAGGGATGAGCTCGATGTTGGTCTTGGTGCTGGTCTATATGCTGATCTTGGTGTTGGTCTTGGTGCTGGTCTCTATGCTGATCTTGGTGTTGGTCTTGGTGCTGGTCTCAGGGATGAGCTCGGTGTTGGTCTTGGTGCTGGTCTCTATGCTGATCTTGGTGTTGGTCTTGGTGCTGGTCTCAGGGATGAGCTCGATGTTGGTCTTGGTGCTGGTCTCTATGCTGATCTTGGTGCTGGTCTCTATGCTGATCTTGGTGTTGGTCTTGGTGCTGGTCTCAGGGATGAGCTCGGTGTTGGTCTTGGTGCTGGTCTCTATGCTGATCTTGGTGTTGGTCTTGGTGCTGGTCTCTATGCTGATCTTGGTGTTGGTCTTGGTGCTGGTCTCAGGGATGAGCTCGGTGTTGGTCTTGGTGCTGGTCTCAGGGATGAGCTCGATGTTGGCCTTGGTGCTGGTCTCAGGGATGAGCTCGGTGTTGGTCTTGGTGCTGGTCTCAGGGATGAGCTCGGTGTTGGTCTTGGTGCTGGTCTCAGGGATGAGCTCGGTGTTGATCTTGGTGCTGGTCTCAGGGATGAGCTCGGTGTTGGTCTTGGTGCTGGTCTCTATGCTGATCTTGGTGTTGGTCTTGGTGCTGGTCTCAGGGATGAGCTCGATGTTGGTCTTGGTGCTGGTCTCAGGGATGAGCTCGGTGTTGGTCTTGGTGCTGGTCTCAGGGATGAGCTCGGTGTTGGTCTTGGTGCTGGTCTCTATGCTGATCTTGGTGTTTGGTCTTGGTGCTGGTCTCAGGGATGAGCTCGGTGTTGGTCTTGGTGCTGGTCTCAGGGATGAGCTCGGTGTTGGTCTTGGTGCTGGTCTCAGGGATGAGCTCGGTGTTGGTCTTGGTGCTGGTCTCTATGCTGATCTTGGTGTTGGTCTTGGTGCTGGTCTCTATGCTGATCTTGGTGTTGGTCTTGGTGCTGGTCTCAGGGATGAGCTCGATGTTGGTCTTGGTGCTGGTCTCAGGGATGAGCTTGGTGTTGGTCTTGGTGCTGGTCTCAGGGATGAGCTCGGTGTTGGTCTTGGTGCTGGTCTCAGGGATGAGCTCGGTGTTGGTCTTGGTGCTGGTCTCAGGGATGAGCTCGATGTTGGTCTTGGTGCTGGTCTCTATGCTTCTCTTGGTGTTGGTCTTGGTGCTGGTCTCAGGGATGAGCTCGGTGTTGGTCTTAGTGCTGGTCTCTATGCTTATCTTGGTGCTGGTCTCAGGGATGAGCTTGGTGTTGGTCTTGGTGCTGGTCTCAGGGATGAGCTCGGTGTTGGTCTTGGTGCTGGTCTCAGGGATGAGCTCGGTGTTGGTCTTGGTGCTGGTCTCAGGGATGAGCTCGGTGTTGGTCTTGGTGCTGGTCTCAGGGATGAGCTCGGTGTTGGTCTTAGTGCTGGTCTCTATGCTTATCTTGGTGCTGGTCTCAGGGATGAGCTCGGTGTTGGTCTTGGTGCTGGTCTCAGGGATGAGCTCGGTGTTGGTCTTGGTGCTGGTCTCAGGGATGAGCTCGGTGTTGGTCTTGGTGCTGGTCTCAGGGATGAGCTCGATGTTGGTCTTGGTGCTGATCTCTATGCTTATCTTGGTGTTGGTCTTGGTGCTGGTCTCAGGGATGAGCTCGGTGTTGGTCTTAGTGCTGGTCTCTATGCTTATCTTGGTGCTGGTCTCAGGGATGAGCTTGGTGTTGGTCTTGGTGCTGGTCTCTATGCTGATGTTGGTGTTGGTCTTGGTGCTGGTCTCAGGGATGAGCTCGGTGTTGGTCTTGGTGCTGGTCTCAGGGATGAGCTCGGTGTTGGTCTTGGTGCTGGTCTCTATGCTGATCTTGGTGTTTGGTCTTGGTGCTGGTCTCAGGGATGAGCTCGGTGTTGGTCTTGGTGCTGGTCTCAGGGATGAGCTCGGTGTTGGTCTTGGTGCTGGTCTCAGGGATGAGCTCGGTGTTGGTCTTGGTGCTGGTCTCTATGCTGATCTTGGTGTTGGTCTTGGTGCTGGTCTCTATGCTGATCTTGGTGTTGGTCTTGGTGCTGGTCTCAGGGATGAGCTCGATGTTGGTCTTGGTGCTGGTCTCAGGGATGAGCTTGGTGTTGGTCTTGGTGCTGGTCTCAGGGATGAGCTCGGTGTTGGTCTTGGTGCTGGTCTCAGGGATGAGCTCGGTGTTGGTCTTGGTGCTGGTCTCAGGGATGAGCTCGGTGTTGGTCTTGGTGCTGGTCTCTATGCTTATCTTGGTGCTGGTCTCAGGGATGAGCTTGGTGTTGGTCTTGGTGCTGGTCTCAGGGATGAGCTCGGTGTTGGTCTTGGTGCTGGTCTCAGGGATGAGCTCGGTGTTGGTCTTGGTGCTGGTCTCAGGGATGAGCTCGGTGTTGGTCTTAGTGCTGGTCTCTATGCTTATCTTGGTGCTGGTCTCAGGGATGAGCTCGGTGTTGGTCTTGGTGCTGGTCTCAGGGATGAGCTCGGTGTTGGTCTTGGTGCTGGTCTCAGGGATGAGCTCGGTGTTGGTCATGGTGCTGGTCTCAGGGATGAGCTCGATGTTGGTCTTGGTGCTGGTCTCTATGCTTATCTTGGTGTTGGTCTTGGTGCTGGTCTCAGGGATGAGCTCGGTGTTGGTCTTGGTGCTGGTCTCAGGGATGAGCTCGGTGTTGGTCTTGGTGCTGGTCTCTATGCTTATCTCGGTGTTGGTCTTGGTGCTGGTCTCTATGCTGAGCTCCGTGTTGGTCTTGGTGCTGGTCTCTATGCTGATCTTGGTGTTGGTCTTGGTGCTGGTCTCAGGGATGAGCTCTGTGTTGGTCTTGGTGCTGGTCTCAGGGATGAGCTCTGTGTTGGTCTTGGTGCTGGTCTCAGGGATGAGCTTGTGTTGGTCTTGGTGCTGGTCTCAAGGATGAGCTCGGTGTTGGTCTTGGTGCTGGTCTCTATGCTGATCTTGGTGTTGGTCTTGGTGCTGGTCTCAGGGATGAGCTCGGTGTTGGTCTTGGTGCTGGTCTCTATGCTGATCTTGGTGTTGGCCTTGGTGCTGGTCTCAGGGATGAGCTCGGTGTTGGTCTTGGTGCTGGTCTCAGGGATGAGCTCGGTGTTGGTCTTGGTGCTGGTCTCAGGGATGAGCTCGGTGTTGGTCTTGGTGCTGGTCTCAGGGATGAGCTCGGTGTTGGTCTTGGTGCTGGTCTCTATGCTGATCTTGGTGTTGGCCTTGGTGCTGGTCTCAGGGATGAGCTCGGTGTTGGCCTTGGTGCTGGTCTCAGGGATGAGCTTGGTGTTGGTCTTGGTGCTGGTCTCTATGCTTATCTCGGTGTTGGTCTTGGTGCTGGTCTCAGGGATGAGCTCGGTGTTGGTCTTGGTGCTGGTCTCAGGGATGAGCTCGGTGTTGGTCTTGGTGCTGGTCTCAGGGATGAGCTCGGTGTTGGTCTTGGTGCTGGTCTCAGGGGTGAGCTCGGTGTTGGTCTTGGTGCTGGTCTCTATGCTGATCTTGGTGTTGGTCTTGGTGCTGGTTTAGGAGCTGAACTTGTAATGACTGCTGTGCTTGAACCGATCGATGGGAAAGAAGAGCCATCTATTAGCACTCATCTAGAAGACTATCAAACATTGCACTGGATGGGTCAGTCCCTGTACAGTCTATGGCTGCCACATTCTCTAACAAGAAATATTCAACCTAAACCAATCCTTTCTTCTGAGACGTTTAGTGACACCCTCTCCTTCCTGTTATTTCTGGAATAGTAAACTCCAGACCAGCATGCAACGTCCTAATAAGATCCAGACTAGTGGTTGAAGTCCAAGTAAGCTCCAGACCTGCAGCCACAGTTCTAATAATCTCCAGACCAGTGTTCAAGGTCCTAATAAGATCCAGACTAGCAGTTAAAGTCCTAATAAGTTCCAGACTAGTGGTTGAAGTCCTAATAAGATCCAGACTAGTGGTTGAAGTCCTAATAAGATCCAGACTAGTGGTTGAAGTCCTAATAAGATCCAGACTAGTGGTTAAAGTCCTAATAAGATCCAGACTAGTGGTTAAAGCCCTAATAAGATCCAGACTAGTGGTTAAAGCCCTAATAAGATCCAGACTAGTGGTTAAAGTCCTAATAAGTTCCAGACTAGTGGTTGAAGTCCTAATAAGATCCAGACTAGTGGTTAAAGTCCTAATAAGATCCAGACTAGTGGTTAAAGCCCTAATAAGATCCAGACTAGTGGTTAAAGTCCTAATAAGATCCAGACTAGTGGTTGAAGTCCTAGTAAGCTCCAGGTATGCAGTTGTAGTTCTAGTAAGCTCCAGACCATTGGTCAAAGATCTGGACTAGTGAATAAAGTCCTAGTAAGCTCCAGACATGCAGTTGAAGTCCAAGTAATCTCCAGGTTAGTGGTTGACGTCCCAAGTTAAAGGACTACATACAGGACTTTTTTCCAGTGGGAACACGGGGGAATGCAGTTCCGGCATCTCCAGCACTGAATGTATGTAACAGCAAGGGGTGTGCTTGAGGGTCTATTCATGCTGGCTGCTGGGGGACCTATTGTCACTGGCGGGGATCTGTTTTTTATATATTGTTCCTGGGGAGTCTTATGTTGCTGGTAGGGATCTACTATTGAGGGAGAGGTCTATTGTTGCTGACTGCTGGGAGATCTGTTGTTGCTGCTGGGGGGTCTAATGTTGCTGAGGTGGTATTTTGTAGTGGGTGGTCCATTGTTGCTGTGTGTGCGGGGTCTATTGTGTGGGGGAACTATTGTTTCTGGGGGGTATATTGTTGCTCCGGGAGACCTATTGCAGTTGGGGCGGGGGGTTATTGTTTCTGAGGGAGTCTATTGTTGGGTGAGGGATCTATTGTTGCTGGGGGGGGGGGGGCTATTGTTGTTGGGGTGGGGTCCATTGTTGCTGAGGGAGTCTATTGATGGATGAGGGATCTATTGTTGCTGAGGGGGATCTATTTTACCGCTTTTCTTGTTAGACAAGAACATATTCCATACAAATTATTTAGCACCACAAAATGCTCCTTGGGGCAGTACTTGGAGGTGGGTTGGGGGTGGAACCAAGGGATGGTGCTTGGAGGTGGGTGGGGCGCGGAGGCATGGGGGGGGATTCAGAAGAGGGGAGTTCCTGCACCTGACTCTGCGCCTATAACCATCCCCAATGGTACTTATTCATATCTCAGCTCATTCTGGGTGGATTTCGGTTGCTGCACGTTGTCCACCTTTTACTCACCGTCTGTTGGATGCCCAGCCCTGCATGCACAGTCCCAAGACAAATATTGTGGCGGCCATTGCTGACCCATTCTGGAAATGCTAATTGCCTGGCTGTGCCGGGCTCCAGAGAGGAAAATCCCAACAGCAAGATCTTGGCATGGCATTCGGGCAGAAGCTGCGAGGGGGTTTCCTGGAAGTGACGGGTTAAAGCAGACAGCTGGTCTCACCTCACACCGAGGATTTGGCTGATTCGGCAGAAGTGATTGATGAGCCACAGATGTGGAGATTTCTCACCCCCCCCCCCCACTATCCTAAATGGATCGCTCCGCGTTCAGCTCCCAAATCTTCTCCAAATCCCAAATAAGTGAAAACATCGAAACCATCGACTCCACCGGCGGCCAAACCACCCTTCCCCGAACCTTGTGTGTTCTCCGTATATCGACAGTTGTGGCCCCATCAGTGTCACATGGGGGATGGACAGTTGTGGCCCCATAAGTGTCATGTGATGGATGGACAGTTGTGGCCCCATCAGTGTCATATGATGGATGGACAGTTGTGGCCCCATCAGTGTCATATGGGGGATGGACAGTTGTGGCCCCATCAGTGTCATATGATGGATGGACAGTTGTGGCGCCGTCAGTGTCATGTGATGGATGGACAGTTGTGGCCCCATCAGTGTCATGTGATGGATGGACAGTTGTGGCCCTGTCATGTGATGGATGGACAGTTGTGGCCCTGTCATGTGATGGATGGACAGTTGGGGCCCCATCAGTGTCATATGGGGGATGGACAGTTGTGGCCCCGTCAGTGTCATATGGGGGATGGACAGTTGTGGCCCCGTCAGTGTCATGTGATGGATGGACAGTTGTGGCCCTGTCATGTGATGGATGGACAGTTGGGGCCCCATCAGTGTCATATGGGGGATGGACAGTTGTGGCCCCGTCAGTGTCATGTGATGGATGGACAGTTGTGGCCCTGTCATGTGATGGATGGACAGTTGTGGCCCCGTCAGTGTCATGTGATGGATGGACAGGTGTGGCCCCGTCAGTGTCATGTGATGGATGGACAGTTGTGGCCCCGTCAGTGTCATATGATGGATGGACAGTTGTGGCCCCGTCAGTGTCATGTGATGGATGGACAGTTGTGGCCCCCGTCAGTGTCATGTGATGGATGGACAGTTGTGGCCCCGTCAGTGTCATGTGATGGATGGACAGTTGTGGCCCCGTCAGTGTCAGATGATGGATGGACAGTTGTGGCCCCGTCAGTGTCATGTGATGGATGGACAGTTGTGGCCCCGTCATGTGATGGATGGACAGTTGTGGCCCCGTCAGTGTCATGTGATGGATGGACAGTTGTGGCCCCGTCATATGATGGATGGACAGTTGTGGCCCCGTCATGTGATGGATGGACAGTTGTGGCCCCGTCATGTGATGGATGGACAGTTGTGGCCCCGTCATGTGATGGATGGACAGTTGTGGCCCCCGTCAGTGTCATGTGATGGATGGACAGTTGTGGCCCCGTCATGTGATGGATGGACAGTTGTGGCCCCGTCATGTGATGGATGGACAGTTGTGGTCCGGTCAGTGTCATGTGATGGATGGACAGTTGTGGCCCCGTCAGTGTCATGTGATGGATGGACAGTTGTGGCCCCGTCAGTGTCATGTGATGGATGGACAGTTGTGGCCCCGTCAGTGTCATGTGATGGATGGACAGTTGTGGCCCCGTCAGTGTCATGTGATGGATGGACAGTTGTGGCCCCGTCAGTGTCATGTGATGGATGGACAGTTGTGGCCCCGTCAGTGTCATGTGATGGATGGACAGTTGTGGCCCCGTCAGTGTCATGTGATGGATGGACAGTTGTGGCCCCGTCAGTGTCATGTGATGGATGGACAGTTGTGGCCCCGTCAGTGTCATGTGATGGATGGACAGTTGTGGCCCCATCAGTGTCATATGATGGATGGACAGTTGTGGCCCCGTCAGTGTCATATGATGGATGGACAGTTGTGGCCCCGTCAGTGTCATGTGATGGATGGACAGTTGTGGCCCCCGTCAGTGTCATGTGATGGATGGACAGTTGTGGCCCCGTCAGTGTCATGTGATGGATGGACAGTTGTGGCCCCGTCAGTGTCATGTGATGGATGGACAGTTGTGGCCCCGTCAGTGTCATGTGATGGATGGACAGTTGTGGCCCCCCGTCAGTGTCATGTGATGGATGGACAGTTGTGGCCCCCCGTCAGTGTCATGTGATGGATGGACAGTTGTGGCCCCCCGTCAGTGTCATGTGATGGATGGACAGTTGTGGCCCCCCGTCAGTGTCATGTGATGGATGGACAGTTGTGGCCCCGCGTCAGTGTCATGTGATGGATGGACAGTTGTGGCCCCCCGTCAGTGTCATGTGATGGATGGACAGTTGTGGCCTCGTCAGTGTCATGTGATGGATGGACAGTTGTGGCCCCGTCATGTGATGGATGGACAGTTGTGGCCCCGTCAGTGTCATATGATGGATGGACAGTTGTGGCCCCGTCATGTGATGGATGGACAGTTGTGGCCCCGTCATGTGATGGATGGACAGTTGTGGCCCCGTCAGTGTCATATGATGGATGGACAGTTGTGGCCTCGTCAGTGTCATGTGATGGATGGACAGTTGTGGCCCCGTCATGTGATGGATGGACAGTTGTGGCCCCGTCAGTGTCATATGATGGATGGACAGTTGTGGCCCCGTCATGTGATGGATGGACAGTTGTGGCCCCGTCATGTGATGGATGGACAGTTGTGGCCCCGTCAGCGTCATGTGATGGATGGACAGTTGTGGCCCCGTCATGTGATGGACAGATCGTTGTTCCCCTATAAGAGAAGCACCTAGACAGGGACCTCCATGGTGGGTTCCGGATGAGGTGATGGGACTTCAGAGGTCGGGTTGAGCTCCATGTATTTACCATCCTTTACCTGGAATGACCCCAGAGGGGGCGGGGTTTGTTCTTACACCTGTGCTGGGGGGTGCCCTACATGGGGTGATAGGCTAGACCACCGCTGTCAGCCATGATGGAAGGTTCTGGATCATTTCCAGGACGGTTCATATTTCACCTGAGGTGACCCCGGAGGAGTTTATTTATAGCTGGAGTATTGGAGGCCGAGAGCACGGACAGTTCCTATTTCATGTCTATGGCTGGGGATGACCGGCATTCTACAATACCCGGCAATAGATTGTCTTATCTATGGAGCATCTTATCTATGGATGGTCTTATCTATGGATGGTCTTATCTATGGAAGGTCTTATCTATGGAAGGTCTTATCTATGGAAGGTCTTATCTATGGAAGGTCTTATCTATGGATGGTCTTATCTATGGATCATCTTATCTATGGATGGTCTTATCTATGGTTGGTCTTATCTATGGATCATCTTATCTATGGATGGTCTTATCTATGGATCATCTTATCTATGGATCATCTTATCCATGGATGGTCTTATCTATGGATGGTCTTATTTATGGTTGGTCTTATCTATGGTTGGTCTTATCTATGGATCATCTTATCTATGGATGGTCTTATCTATGGTTGGTCTTATCTATGGTTGGTCTTATCTATGGATGGTCTTATCTATGGATGGTCTTATCTATGGATGGTCTTATCTATGGTTGGTCTTATCTATGGTTGGTCTTATCTATGGATGGTCTTATCTATGGATGGTCTTATCTATGGATGGTATTATCTATGGATCATCGTATCTATGGATGGTCTTATCTATGGAAGGTCTTATCTATGGTTGGTCTTATCTATGGATGGTCTTATCTATGGTTGGTCTTATCTATGGTTGGTCTTATCTATGGATGGTCTTATCTATGGATGGTCTTATCTATGGTTGGTCTTATCTATGGTTGGTCTTATCTATGGTTGGTCTTATCTATGGATCATTTTATCTATGGTTGGTCTTATCTATGGATCATTTTATCTATTGTTGGTATTATCTATGGATGGTCTTATCTATGGATGGCCTTATCTATGGATGGTCTTATCTATGGATGGTCTTATCTATGGATGGCCTTATCTATGGATGGTCTTATCTATGGATGGTCTTATCTATGGTTGGTCTTATCTATGGTTGGTCTTATCTATGGTTGGTCTTATCTATGGATCATTTTATCTATGGTTGGTCTTATCTATGGATCGTCTTACCTATGGATGGTCTTATCTATGGATGGTCTTATCTATGGATGGTCTTATCTATGGATGGTCTTATCTATGGATGGTCTTATCTATGGATGGTCTTATCTATGGATGGTCTTATCTATGGTTGGTCTTATCTATGATTGGTCTTATCTATGGATGGTCTTATCTATGGTTGGTCTTATCTATGGATCATCTTATCTATGGATGGTCTTATCTATGGATGGTCTTATCTATGGTTGGTCTTATCTATGGTTGGTCTTATCTATGGATCGTCTTATCTATGGATGGTCTTATCTATGGTTGGTCTTATCTATGGTTGGTCTTATCTATGGATGGTCTTATCTATGGTTGGTCTTATCTATGATTGGTCTTATCTATGGATGGTCTTATCTATGGTTGGTCTTATCTATGGATCATCTTATCTATGGATGGTCTTATCTATGGTTGGTCTTATCTATGGATCGTCTTATCTATGGTTGGTCTTATCTATGGATGGTCTTATCTATGGTTGGTCTTATCTATGGATGGTCTTATCTATGGATCGTCTTATCTATGGATCGTCTTATCTATGGATCGTCTTATCTATGGAAGGTCAATGGAGGCTTCTAGAATCATTCACAATTCATTGATCTTCCGACCCGCATGACCTCACTGTCAGCATTTCAGTCCCAGTTCCTGTGACACAGGTAACTCCACCCACAGCCTGCCTCGGCCTGCCCACTGACAGGGCAGGCCCACCCAAACACCACC
This sequence comes from Lithobates sylvaticus, assembly GCA_028564925.1. Taxonomy (NCBI): domain Eukaryota; kingdom Metazoa; phylum Chordata; class Amphibia; order Anura; family Ranidae; genus Lithobates; species Lithobates sylvaticus. The sequence continues at coordinate 1,007,956 of CM053026.1, read as the reverse complement.
TCTAATTACTGTAGGTTGGGAGACCCAATGAACGCATTATTGAGGTACTGCAAATGCACTGCGATCCCGGGACACGGCCCTGGACACAGCTTCATCCGGACTGCTCCAAGATGCAGGATTGTCCCTGAAAACCCGGGACACGGCCCTGGACAGAGCTTCATCTATACTGAGCCTGGAAAATCCAGCACACGACCCCGGACACAGCTTCATCCTGCATCTTAGAGCTCAGGCCAGGTGAAGCTGTGTACACGGCCGTGTCCTGGATTTTCCGGGATGGTCCTACATCTTGGAGCTCCATGTCCGTCCTCTGTGCCCCATGTCCGTCCTCTGTGCCCCATGTCCGTCCTCTGTGCCCCATGTCCGTCCTCTGTGCCCCATGTCCGTCCTCTGTGCCCCATGTCCGTCCTCTGTGCCCCATGTCCGTCCTCTGTGCCCCATGTCCGTCCTCTGTGCCCCATGTCCATCCTCTGTGCCTCATGTCCATCCTCTGTGCCTCATGTCCGTCCTCTGTGCCCCATGTCCGTCCTCTGTGCCCCATGTCCGTCCTCTGTGCCCCATGTCCGTCCTCTGTGCCCCATGTCCGTCCTCTGTGCCCCATGTCCGTCCTCTGTGCCCCATGTCCGTCCTCTGTGCCCCATGTCCGTCCTCTGTGCCCCATGTCCGTCCTCTGTGCCCCATGTCCATCCTCTGTGCCCCATGTCCATCCTCTGTGCCCCATGTCCGTCCTCTGTGCCCCATGTCCGTCCTCTGTGCCCCACGTCCGTCCTCTGTGCCCCATGTCCGTCCTCTGTGCCCCATGTCCGTCCTCTGTGCCCCATGTCTGTCCTCTGTGCCCCGTGTCCGTCCTCTGTGCCCCATTGTCCATCCTCTGCGCCCCATTGTCCATCCTCTGTGCCCCATGTCCGTCCTCTGTGCCTCATGTCCGTCCTCTGTGCCCCATGTCCGTCCTCTGTGCCCCATGTCTGTCCTCTGTGCCCCGTGTCCGTCCTCTGTGCCCCATTGTCCATCCTCTGCGCCCCATTGTCCATCCTCTGTGCCCCATGTCCATCCTCTGTGCCTCATGTCCGTCCTCTGTGCCCCACGTCCATCCTCTGTGCCTCATGTCCGTCCTCTGTGCCCCACGTCCGTCCTCTGTGCCCCACGTCCGTCCTCTGTGCCCCATGTCCGTCCTCTGTGCCCCATGTCTGTCATCTACCCACCCCGACCATTCCGAGTACTCCCCATTTATCACCACCCTCTGAACTCGCCCCTGTAGCCAGTTTTCAATCCATGTACTCACCCTATGGTCTATGCCAGAGGATGGACATAGGATGGACTTAAGGCACAGAGGACGGACTTGGGGCACAGAGGACGGACTTGGGGCACAGAGGATGCACAGAGGATGAACATGATGCACAGAGGATGAACATGATGCACAGAGGATGAACATGATGCACAGAGGATGGACATGAGGCACAGAGGATGCACAGAGGATGGACATGAGGCACAGAGGACGGACATGACACACAGACCTATAGAGTCCCATCTGCCTGTCTGTGTCTCCTGATAGAGGGGTGCAGGGAGGGGCCCCATGATTAGTATTGATGTCCCCCCATGGTGGTATCTCGTATCTCTGGGAATATTTCTTAGAAGGATTGTAGAATCTTCTTATCATTCCAGGAGCAGCTGCTGGAAGATCTCACCATTCCTCCCACACCACCAGATGGGCCCCCACCCCCACATCACTCACCCCTAATCATCGCCTGTCATCACCGCACCGCCACCGCTACTGTGTGCGCCATTCCACCCACAATCACCACCACAGATCACAGAGCTAAACACAGGCCTATTAGAGTGTCAGCTCCTCTGTACAGAGACTCTTTGTGCAGCACTGCGGTATATGTCAGAGCTATAGAAACACTCACCGGCCTCTTTATTAGGTACACCTGTTCCGGATGAAACCTCGAGAAAGTGCGTCGGCAGCAGACTCCTCCGTGGCCTTATCCTCCAAGACTGACAAAGGGTAATCCCGGCCACGGGGGGGGGGGGGGGGGGGTGGCGCCAGGTTGAAGGTCGTGTAGCGCTGGCTCCTGATGAGCGGCGCTCTTGTTTTTTCAAAATGAAGTTGCCTGAAGTCACAGTTGGGCTTCAGGGTAATTATTTTAAAGTTCTGGTTTCTGTACCAGTTTAGCGGGTTGCACTGGTTTCTCCTTGACCATAGGTGGCGCTGTCACCGCCGGTAAGTGTAGAAGTGCAGTCCAGCTGGATGTACTGAATGCCACTTACTGCTCGGAACCAGCCCAGTGGGTGTGTTTCTCCCGCTGTGTATGCTGGGAGGTGGTATTTAAGGTACCAACGCCCTTTTTGGGGGTGTTTTTTGGTTCTTTGGGCTTTTTCCTAAGCGCTGCCCCAGCCTCCTGGCCCGAGGCTACGCAACTGAGGGGATGGACCCGGAGTAGTTTCGGGGGCTCTATTGATCCAGGGATGGTCCGGTGCTGTCTCGCCTGTAAGGGAGGCCCAGAAACTGGAGGATCCAGGGGAGGACTTTTTCCATGGGAGGAGCGAGCGCAAGGCTGGTATCTCTGGAGAAGCCTGGAAACTCGGTTGGAGGACGCAACCCGGATCGACACCCATACAATATAGCCGGACCGGCTGAGAGAGACTGGTACCGAATGGCAATTCATCCAAACCCCTCAGTGACGCTCAAGTGTAATCAATAAGTCTGTAGCAGAGACTTCACCGAGCATCTCACCGGCTGCTAGGCCAATAAGAGAGGCCTATCCGGGGGTTGGTGGATCCAGTCTGTGGAACGGTTCTATCCTCTGGATTCTTATACCGTCACCCCGCAATTATCAAGTGCCGGAACTCACCCCTCACCCTCTACCCTTCATTGAGAGACTTTGTCTTTATTCTAAATAAATAACCCAAAAGAGGATTCAGTGTCAGTTTCAACATTCTTTGGGCCACTTTCCACGGGACCTCCAAGACGCGAGCAGGTGAGGTAACGGTGAGCCCAAAATCAAACCAGCAGCTCCTTCGGGGGTCGGTGCTACAGTCAATTGCGCAATAATACGGCCGATGTGGAGACCGGCTTGACCTTTGTCAAAGACATCAATAAAATGGCGGTACTCCTCCGGCAGGGAGGAGAGTGAAGAGGTGCCCAGGACCTTCTGGAAGCATGTCTCACTGCATTGTGGCGACCAGGAGAGAACCTCAGCACGGAGCCAATCAAAAGAGGGGTTGTGCCTCTGTAACCAATGACCAGCGGAAACTTAGGTGAGGAAATAACTTGGAATTGGATTATCTCCTGGTGAAGAGCCATGGGCAACGGAACCGTCTCATGAGTCACATGGGCCGGCTGTAGAGGTCTCGAGCCTCAAGGCAAGTGGAGTGTCACACAGCTGCAGCGGAATCGAGTGCTTCCATACAAAGGCACCATCTATGAACAGGCCTACAGCCCCCGAGTCGATGAGAGCCTGTATCTCGACAGACGACTCAACTCAAGAAAGGGGGACCGAAACCAGGGGCTTATCCTTCTGGATAACTGGAGATGAAACAACGCCACCCAAGGTCTGTCCTCTACAGGACCTCAAGGTTCGGGCGTTCCCTGGACAGGTAGGACAAGACTTTAAAAAGTGACCTGCCCGGCCACAATAAAGGCACAATCTCTCCATCCTCCTAAGGGCTCTCTCATCCTCAGAGAGACACATGAAACCCAAGTGCATGGGTTCATCTTCACTGGTGGACTCGGTACCAGGAGGCATGGGAGGTGAGGGAGGCACGGGAGGTGAGGGAGGTGAGGGAGGTGAGGGAGGCACGGGGAGGGACTGCAAAGCTCGGAGACAAATGTACAGGAGGCTTCCACAAGCGCTCATTAATAGTCTTTCTTGGAGAATGGAGTCAATGAGGATCAAACGTGATCATCTTCTCCAGCTCAGTGGGTATATCTCGGGCTGATATCTCATCCTTGATGGTATCCGAGAGACCATGAGAAAAAGCCACAAGGACCTCATTGTTCCACACAACCTCTGCTGCCAGAGTACGGAGTTCAATGGCGTAATCGGTAACAGTTCTCGTACTCTGTCCGATGGACATGAGGCACTTGGCAGCAGAAGCGGAGCGCCCGGGAACGTCAAATACCCTTTTAAAGGAAGCCACAAACTCCGGGTAACTCAAGACAACAGGTTTTTGCATCTCCCATAGAGGGTTTTCCCCGGCCAAGGCTCTCTCAGAAAGAAAAGATATCACAAAACCTACTACCACTGCTTCTTTTCATGGGAAACGCCTGGGGCAGCATCTCAAAGTATATCTCAACCCAATTGAGAGACCCTCTGCATTGGACTGGATCGCCCCAAAATCGCTGGAGAAGTGGAGCAGAACCAGACATACCTCTTATAGAGGTAATACTCGAGGTGGGTGCCAGCACAGAGACAGGGGCGGCCTGCAACACAGGTTGTACCGGAGCGGCCACAGTGGGAGATTCCAGGTGAGCCGTGCGACTCAGGAGCGCTTGTAACGCCATGGAGAACTGATCCATGCGGTGATCCTCCTCATCCAATCTGGAAAAAATATTACCAACAAGAGGATTGACTGAATCTTCTGAATTCACGGCCTTCACCTACTGGCAGAAACCATGAAATCAGACCGAGACAGAAGTACAGGTAAATCTCACTTGTTTAATAATAATAAAAAAGGTAAACAGAGTAAAGGTAGTCAAAACATAGCCAGAGGTCAGGAACGGATAGTCAGACAAGCCAAAACGTCAGGGAGCCAGAGATGAGCGTAGTATAACAGCAAGCAGGATCTGGAGCCAGAAGGAATGTCAGCCAAGCAAGTCTCACGTGATCTCTGTGACGTCATATGCGCTGTAGACAGCGGTGCCTGTTTTTTTCTAAATATCTCCTAAACCATGTAGGTTTAGGAGATGCTTATTGGACCTACAGGTGAGCCTTAATCTAGGCCTTAATCTAGGCTTACCTGTAGGTCAAAGTTGTTTGTAAGGGTTTACAACCACTTTAACAGGAACACAGGAGAGCGTCTCTAGAGATGTGACCAAGGAGACGGCAGAGATCATCTGGACTGGATGGCTAAAGTAGGCAGGACTGACGAGCAGGATATCATCAACAGCTGAGTCACTGTGGAGAGATATAGGAGCTGGCAATTAGCCAACAGCTGAGTGGACAGTTCAGAGAAGGAAGGGCTGAGCCCAGACCTGACACATACATAGAGGTGTACAGTGATGGGGGCCCCACACATACATAGAGGTGTACAGTGATGGGGGCCCCACACATACATGGAGGTGTACAGTGATGGGGCCCCACACATACATGGAGGTGTACAATGATGGGGGCCCCACACATACATGGAGGTGTACAGTGATGGGGGCCCCACACATACATGGAGGTGTGCAGTGATGGGGGCCCCACACATACATAGAGAGGTGTACAGTGATGGGGGCCCCACACATACATAGAGGTGTACAGTGATGGGGGCCCCACACATACATGGAGGTGTACAGTGATAAGGGCCCCACACATACATGGAGGTGTACAGTGATGGGGGCCCCACACATACATAGAGGTGTACAGTGATGGGGGCCCCACACATACATGGAGGTGTACAGTGATGGGGCCCCACACATACATGGAGGTGTACAATGATGGGGGCCCCACACATACATGGAGGTGTACAGTGATAAGGGCCCCACACATACATGGAGGTGTACTGTGATGGGGGCCCCACACATACATGGAGGTGTACAGTGATGGGGGCCCCACACATACATGGAGGTGTACAGTGATGGGGGTCCCACACATACATAGAGATGTACAGTGATGGGGCCCCACACATACATGGAGGTGTACAGTGATAAGGGCCCCACACATACATGGAGGTGTACTGTGATGGGGGCCCCACACATACATGGAGGTGTACAGTGATAAGGGCCCCACACATACATGGAGGTGTACAGTGATGGGGGCCCCACACATACATGGAGGTGTACAGTGATGGGGCCCCACACATACATAGAGATGTACAGTGATGGGGCCCCACACATACATGGAGGTGTACAGTGATGAGGGCCCCACACATACATAGAGATGTACAGTGATGAGGGCCCCACACATACATGGAGGTGTGCAGTGATGAGGGCCCCACACATACATGGAGGTGTACAGTGATGAGGGCCCCACACATACATGGAGGATTAGGTGGTTGGTGATCTGCTGTGATGTCGATCAGCAGAATAGACGGGAATAGTTGATTGATGATATAATCGGGGAGATAAGACTCATGACCTTCATATGTGGGGTGTTGTACATTCCTGCCCCGTATTGTCATGTGACGACGCGGGATTACCAGACGGACGCTCCCGGTAATAATGAGTTGGATAAATCTGGATTGTGTTATGATCACTTCTTTCATCTCCTCCTCCATCCTGGAGGTCTGTGGAGGAACCACCGCTAACTCTTCATTTCCTGGATCACATAACCCGGAAGGACGCCCATCCCATTGGGGGGCCACCAAATCCCTGACATTTTCCCACATTGGTGAATACGTAGAATGACGGCGGGATTCTCACCCGCGCTGAGTGTGTCCGGCGTTCCTCATCACCCACGCCAAGCGTGTCCGGCGTTCCTCATCACCCACGCTGAGTGTGTCCGGCGTTCCTCATCACCCACGCTGAGTGTGTCCGGCGTTCCTCATCACCCGCGCTGAGTGTGTCCGGCGTTCCTCATCACCCGCGCTGAGTGTGTCCGGCGTTCCTCATCACCCACGCCAAGCGTGTCCGACGTTCCTCATCACCCACGCTGAGTGCGTCCGGCGTTCCTCATCCCCCACGCTGAGTGTGTCCGGCGTTCCTCATCACCCACGCTGAGTGTGTCCGGCGTTCCTCATCACCCACGCTGAGTGCGTCCGGCGTTCCTCATCCCCCACGCCAAGCGTGTCCGGCGTTCCTCATCACCCGCGCTGAGTGTGTCCGGCGTTCCTCATCACCCACGCCAAGCGTGTCCGGCGTTCCTCATCACCCACGCTGAGTGTGTCCGGCGTTCCTCGTCACCCACGCTGAGTGTGTCCGGCGTTCCTCGTCACCCACGCTGAGTGTGTCCGGCGTTCCTCGTCACCCACGCTGAGTGTGTCCGGCGTTCCTCATCACCCACGCTGAGTGTGTCCGGCGTTCCTCATCCCCCACGCTGAGTGTGTCCGGCGTTCCTCATCACCCACGCTGAGTGTGTCCGGCGTTCCTCGTCACCCACGCTGAGTGTGTCCGGCGTTCCTCATCACCCACGCTGAGTGTGTCCGGCGTTCCTCGTCACCCACGCTGAGTGTGTCCGGCGTTCCTCATCACCCACGCTGAGTGTGTCCGGCGTTCCTCATCACCCACGCTGAGTGTGCCCGGCGTTCCTCATGTCATGGAAAATTTTATTAATGTATGTTGTCAGATGCCCCCCAGTGTCTGTTTTGCTGTAATGCGCTCATCTGAGCGTATTCGCACATAAAGACGTTGGCGGAAGACCATTGGCTGTGTAAACCTTCCTATGGACACTACAGACGTGTTTGCTGGTTTAAGGAAGTTAATTTGTGCCTCACCGGGAGACTGGCCACTTCCCGGTGACTGCATTGATAGCTTCAAGCAAACATCCCTGTGTACACTGGAACTTTAGCATAACGGTATAAATATTGTGGCCCACGGAGCCATAGTTTTATATTGTTCGTTGTCATTGAAAGCAGTTTTAGACGGTTTGTACATCACTGTTTAGTCTGTTTGAATGTATACATCTGTGATTGGTTCTTTTGAAGGAAAACAATTGTCCCTGTATTGTAGTCCCTGTATTGTATTTCCTTATATGGTCATTCACATCCTGGGTGAATGAGATGAGGCCACATCCTTTGTGGGAGGGGTTTAGCTGTTGGAGGCAAACCCCTGAGGGTGTGGCTTGGAATGTTTTCTAAATAAAAGAGTTCACTGAGCTGGGACAGGGCAATGATGCTGACCGAGGCTGAGATGAACATGTAAGAATACTTGCTGTTGATGGCTGGTTACTGGGCAATGGGAAGCCAGGGGCTTAGATGGGAAGCAGCCAGACTGAGGTGGTGATGGATGGAATGCTTGGCTGGTGAGGTTTGGATGCTGATGCTGAGATGATGACGTGAAGCTGCTGGTAATGTCTGTTTTTGGGAGCTGGGGATCCAGGGAGGCATACGATCAGAGGGCGCATTATATCATAAGATTGAAAGGCGCTTATTAGCGCAAGAGTGTGGCGAAATATCCACTACACTCATCACCCACGCTGAGTGTGTCCGGCGTTCCTCATCACCCACGCTGAGTGTGTCCGGCGTTCCTCACCACCCACGCTGAGTGTGTCCGGCGTTCCTCATCACCCACGCTGAGTGTGCCCGGCGTTCCTCATCACCCACGCTGAGTGTGTCCGGCGTTCCTCATCCCCCACGCTGAGTGTGTCCGGCGTTCCTCATCACCCACGCTGAGTGTGTCCGGCGTTCCTCATCCCCCACGCTGAGCGTGTCCGGCGTTCCTCATCACCCACGCTGAGCGTGTCCGGCGTTCCTCATCACCCACGCTGAGTGTGTCCGGCGTTCCTCATCACCCACGCTGAGTGTGTCCGGCGTTCCTCATCACCCACGCTGAGTGTGTCCGGCGTTCCTCATCACCCACGCTGAGTGTGTCCGGCGTTCCTCGTCCCCCACGCTGAGTGCGTCCGGCGTTCCTCATCCCCCACGCTGAGTGTGTCCGGCGTTCCTCATCCCCCACGCTGAGTGTGTCCGGCGTTCCTCATCCCCCACGCTGAGTGTGTCCGGCGTTCCTCGTCACCCACGCTGAGTGTGTCCGGCGTTCCTCATCACCCACGCTGAGTGTGTCCGGCGTTCCTCATCACCCACGCTGAGTGTGTCCGGCGTTCCTCATCCCCCACGCTGAGTGTGTCCGGCGTTCCTCATCACCCACGCTGAGTGTGTCCGGCGTTCCTCATCCCCCACGCTGAGCGTGTCCGGCGTTCCTCATCACCCACGCTGAGCGTGTCCGGCGTTCCTCATCACCCACGCTGAGTGTGTCCGGCGTTCCTCATCACCCACGCTGAGTGTGTCCGGCGTTCCTCATCACCCACGCTGAGTGTGTCCGGCGTTCCTCATCACCCACGCTGAGTGTGTCCGGCGTTCCTCGTCCCCCACGCTGAGTGCGTCCGGCGTTCCTCATCCCCCACGCTGAGTGTGTCCGGCGTTCCTCATCCCCCACGCTGAGTGTGTCCGGCGTTCCTCATCCCCCACGCTGAGTGTGTCCGGCGTTCCTCGTCACCCACGCTGAGTGTGTCCGGCGTTCCTCATCACCCACGCTGAGTGTGTCCGGCGTTCCTCATCACCCACGCTGAGTGTGTCCGGCGTTCCTCATCACCCACGCTGAGTGTGTCCGGCGTTCCTCATCACCCACGCTGAGTGTGTCCGGCGTTCCTCATCACCCACGCTGAGTGTGTCCGGCGTTCCTCATCACCCACGCTGAGTGTGTCCGGCGTTCCTCATCACCCACGCTGAGTGTGTCCGGCGTTCCTCACCACCCACGCTGAGTGTGTCCGGCGTTCATCGTCACCCACGCTGAGTGTGTCCGGCGTTCCTCGTCACCCACGCTGAGTGTGTCCGGCGTTCCTCGTCACCCACGCTGAGTGTGTCCGGCGTTCCTCATCACCCGCGCTGAGTGTGTCCGGCGTTCCTCATCACCCACGCTGAGTGTGTCCGGCGTTCCTCATCACCCGCGCTGAGTGTGTCCGGCGTTCCTCATCACCCACGCTGAGTGTGTCCGGCGTTCCTCATCACCCACGCTGAGTGTGTCCGGCGTTCCTCGTCACCCACGCTGAGTGTGTCCGGCGTTCCTCGTCACCCACGCTGAGTGTGTCCGGCGTTCCTCGTCACCCACGCTGAGTGTGTCCGGCGTTCCTCGTCACCCACGCTGAGTGTGTCCGGCGTTCCTCATCACCCACGCTGAGTGTGTCCGGCGTTCCTCATCACCCACGCTGAGTGTGTCCGGCGTTCCTCACCACCCACGCTGAGTGTGTCCGGCGTTCCTCATCACCCACGCTGAGTGTGTCCGGCGTTCCTCGTCACCCACGCTGAGTGTGTCCGGCGTTCCTCGTCACCCACGCTGAGTGTGTCCGGCGTTCCTCGTCACCCGCGCTGAGTGTGTCCGGCGTTCCTCATCCCCCACGCTGAGTGTGTCCGGCGTTCCTCGTCACCCACGCTGAGTGTGTCCGGCGTTCCTCGTCCCCCACGCTGAGTGTGTCCGACGTTCCTCGTCACCCACGCTGAGTGCGTCCGGCGTTCCTCGTCACCCCCGCTGAGCGTGTCCGGCGTTCCTCATCCCCCACGCTGAGTGTGTCCGGCGTTCATCGTCACCCACGCTGAGTGTGTCCGGCGTTCATCGTCACCCACGCTGAGTGTGTCCGGCGTTCCTCGTCACCCACGCTGAGTGTGTCCGGCGTTCCTCGTCACCCACGCTGAGTGTGTCCGGCGTTCCTCATCACCCGCGCTGAGTGTGTCCGGCGTTCCTCATCACCCACGCTGAGTGTGTCCGGCGTTCCTCACCACCCGCGCTGAGTGTGTCCGGCGTTCCTCCTCGCCCACGCTGAGTGTGTCCGGCGTTCCTCATCCCCCACGCTGAGTGTGTCCGGCGTTCCTCGTCACCCACGCTGAGTGTGTCCGGCGTTCCTCATCCCCCACGCTGAGTGTGTCCGACGTTCCTCGTCACCCACGCTGAGTGCGTCCGGCGTTCCTCGTCACCCCCGCTGAGCGTGTCCGGCGTTCCTCATCCCCCACGCTGAGTGTGTCCGGCGTTCATCGTCACCCACGCTGAGTGTGTCCGGCGTTCATCGTCACCCACGCTGAGTGTGTCCGGCGTTCCTCTTCACCCACGCCGAGCGTGTCCGCGTTCCTCATCACCCACGCCGAGCGTGTCCGGCGTTCCTCATCCCCCACGCCGAGCGTGTCCGGCGTTCCTCATCCCCCACGCTGAGTGTGTCCGGCGTTCCTCGTCACCCACGCTGAGTGTGTCCGGCGTTCCTCATCACCCACGCTGAGTGTGTCCGGCGTTCCTCATCACCCACACTGAGTGTGTCCGGCGTTCCTCGTCACCCACGCTGAGTGTGTCCGGCGTTCATCGTCACCCACGCTGAGTGTGTCCGGCGTTCCTCGTCACCCACGCTGAGTGTGTCCGGCGTTCCTCGTCACCCACGCTGAGTGTGTCCGGCGTTCCTCGTCACCCACGCTGAGTGTGTCCGGCGTTCCTCGTCACCCGCGCTGAGTGTGTCCGGCGTTCCTCATCACCCACGCTGAGTGTGTCCGGCGTTCCTCACCACCCGCGCTGAGTGTGTCCGGCGTTCCTCCTCGCCCATGCTGAGTGTGTCCGGCGTTCCTCATCCCCCACGCTGAGTGTGTCCGGCGTTCCTCGTCACCCACGCTGAGTGTGTCCGGCGTTCCTCGTCCCCCACGCTGAGTGTGTCCGGCGTTCCTCATCCCCCACGCTGAGTGTGTCCGGCGTTCATCGTCACCCACGCTGAGTGTGTCCGGCGTTCATCGTCACCCACGCTGAGTGTGTCCGGCGTTCCTCATCACCCACGCCGAGCGTGTCCGGCGTTCCTCATCACCCACGCCGAGCGTGTCCGGCGTTCCTCATCCCCCACGCCGAGCGTGTCCGGCGTTCCTCATCCCCCACGCTGAGTGTGTCCGGGGTTCCTCCTCACCCACGCTGAGTGTGTCCGGCGTTCCTCATCCCCCACGCTGAGTGTGTCCGGCGTTCCTCATCACCCACGCTGAGTGTGTCCGGCGTTCCTCATCCCCCACGCTGAGTGTGTCCGGCGTTCCTCGTCACCCACGCTGAGTGTGTCCGGCGTTCCTCATCACCCACGCTGAGTGTGTCCGGCGTTCCTCATCACCCACGCTGAGTGTGTCCGGCGTTCCTCATCACCCACACTGAGTGTGTCCGGCGTTCCTCATCACCCACACTGAGTGTGTCCGGCGTTCCTCGTCACCCACGCTGAGTGTGTCCGGCGTTCCTCATCACCCACGCTGAGTGTGTCCGGCGTTCCTCATCCCCCACGCTGAGTGTGTCCGACGTTCCTCGTCACCCACGCTGAGTGCGTCCGGCGTTCCTCATCCCCCACGCTGAGTGTGTCCGGCGTTCATCGTCACCCACGCTGAGTGTGTCCGGCGTTCATCGTCACCCACGCTGAGTGTGTCCGGCGTTCATCGTCACCCACGCTGAGTGTGTCCGGCGTTCCTCATCACCCACGCCGAGCGTGTCCGGCGTTCCTCATCACCCACGCCGAGCGTGTCCGGCGTTCCTCATCCCCCACGCCGAGCGTGTCCGGCGTTCCTCATCCCCCACGCCGAGCGTGTCCGGCGTTCCTCCTCACCCACGCTGAGTGTGTCCGGCGTTCCTCATCCCCCACGCTGAGTGTGTCCGGCGTTCCTCATCACCCACGCTGAGTGTGTCCGGCGTTCCTCATCCCCCACGCTGAGTGTGTCCGGCGTTCCTCGTCACCCACGCTGAGTGTGTCCGGCGTTCCTCATCACCCACGCTGAGTGTGTCCGGCGTTCCTCATCACCCACGCTGAGTGTGTCCGGCGTTCCTCATCACCCACGCTGAGTGTGTCCGGCGTTCCTCATCACCCGCGCTGAGTGTGTCCGGCGTTCCTCCTCACCCACGCTGAGTGTGTCCGGCGTTCCTCATCCCCCACGCTGAGTGTGTCCGGCGTTCCTCATCCCCCACGCTGAGTGTGTCCGGCGTTCCTCATCACCCACGCTGAGTGTGTCCGGCGTTCCTCATCCCCCACGCTGAGTGTGTCCGACGTTCCTCGTCACCCACGCTGAGTGCGTCCGGCGTTCCTCATCACCCACACTGAGTGTGTCCGGCGTTCCTCATCACCCACGCTGAGTGTGTCCGGCGTTCCTCATCACCCACGCTGAGTGTGTCCGGCGTTCCTCATCACCCACGCTGAGTGTGTCCGGCGTTCCTCATCACCCACACTGAGTGTGTCCGGCGTTCCTCGTCACCCACGCTGAGTGTGTCCGGCGTTCCTCGTCACCCACGCTGAGTGTGTCCGGCGTTCCTCGTCACCCACGCTGAGTGTGTCCGGCGTTCCTCATCACCCACGCTGAGTGTGTCCGGCGTTCCTCACCACCCACGCTGAGTGTGTCCGGCGTTCCTCATCACCCACGCTGAGTGTGTCCGGCGTTCCTCGTCACCCACGCTGAGTGTGTCCGGCGTTCCTCATCACCCACGCTGAGTGTGTCCGGCGTTCCTCATCATCCACGCTGAGTGTGTCCGGCGTTCCTCACCACCCACGCTGAGTGTGTCCGGCGTTCCTCATCACCCACGCTGAGTGTGTCCGGCGTTCCTCGTCACCCACGCTGAGTGTGTCCGGCGTTCCTCGTCACCCACGCTGAGTGTGTCCGGCGTTCCTCATCACCCGCGCTGAGTGTGTCCGGCGTTCCTCATCACCCACGCTGAGTGTGTCCGGCGTTCCTCACCACCCGCGCTGAGTGTGTCCGGCGTTCCTCCTCGCCCAAACTGAGTGTGTCCGGCGTTCCTCATCACCCACGCTGAGTGTGTCCGGCGTTCCTCATCACCCACACTGAGTGTGTCCGGCGTTCCTCATCACCCACGCTGAGTGTGTCCGGTGTTCCTCATCACCCACGCTGAGTGTGTCCGACGTTCCTCGTCACCCACGCTGAGTGCGTCCGGCGTTCCTCGTCACCCCCGCTGAGCGTGTCCGGCGTTCCTCATCCCCCACGCTGAGTGTGTCCGGCGTTCCTCATCCCCCACGCTGAGTGTGTCCGGCGTTCATCGTCACCCACGCCGAGTGTGTCCGGCGTTTCTCATCACCCACGCCGAGCGTGTCCGGCGTTCCTCATCACCCACGCTGAGTGTGTCCGGCGTTCCTCATCACCCACGCCGAGCGTGTCCGGCGTTCCTCATCCCCCACGCTGAGTGTGTCCGGCGTTCCTCATCCCCCACGCCGAGTGTGTCTGGCGTTCCTCATCCCCCACGCCGAGTGTGTCTGGCGTTCCTCGTCACCCCCGCTGAGTGTGTCCGGCGTTCCTCATCACCCACGCTGAGTGTGTCCGGCGTTCCTCATCACCCACGCTGAGTGTGTCCGGCGTTCCTCATCCCCCACGCTGAGTGTGTCCGGCGTTCCTCATCACCCACGCTGAGTGTTTCCGGCGTTCCTCATCACCCACGCTGAGTGTGTCCGGCGTTCCTCATCACCCACGCTGAGTGTGTCCGGCGTTCCTCATCCCCCACGCTGAGTGTGTCCGGCGTTCCTCATCCCCCACGCTGAGTGTGTCCGGCGTTCCTCCTCCCCCACGCTGAGTGTGTCCGGCGTTCCTCATCACCCACGCTGAGTGTGTCCGGCGTTCCTCATCCCCCACGCTGAGTGTGTCCGGCGTTCCTCGTCACCCACGCTGAGTGTGTCGGGCGTTCCTCATCACCCACGCTGAGTGTGTCCGGCGTTCCTCATCACCCACGCTGAGTGTGTCCGGCGTTCCTCATCCCCCACGCTGAGTGTGTCCGGCGTTCCTCCTCCCCCACGCTGAGTGTGTCCGGCGTTCCTCATCACCCACGCTGAGTGTGTCCGGCGTTCCTCATCCCCCACGCTGAGTGTGTCCGGCGTTCCTCGTCACCCACGCTGAGTGTGTCCGGCGTTCCTCATCACCCACGCTGAGTGTGTCCGGCGTTCCTCATCACCCACGCTGAGTGTGTCCGGCGTTCCTCATCCCCCACGCTGAGTGTGTCCGGCGCTCCTCACCTCGGCGCTGTGTCTGGAGAACGTCTCCGGCATAAACATCCAGCGGCAGCTTCTATTTTAGGAGGAAGAGGTTTGTTAGTGTTCTTCCTTCTCAGAATTTCCTGGAAGATAATCTGGGATATCCTCCTAGAAAAAGGTTGCTGGGGAGGCTCAGGTAAACATTGGAGTGTGTGATTGTTTTTTTATGGGTCTCGCTGGCTGAAGGCTCAACTACCTCTCATACATCTCCCTGCCTTCTAGTGGATTCTAGAATGTGGTTGGCTGGAAGAGTCATACCCTGGACATGAATATTTATGTGGCATCAGCCAATCCCTGAGACGGGGAGGAGTGCCCAGTAGGGGGCTGAGAAGAGCATAAATAGTTTGAGGCCTGAAACAGGGTTCTTATCCAAGTGGAGAATATCCCAGCCTGAAGGGCTGCTGCCCCCCTGGGCAGAATAGCTGAAGTTGCAGTTCATCAAGGTCCCAGCTCAGTGGGAGCCGGGGGAGGGGGGCTGTCATCTGGAAGCAATGAGATCTCAGCTCAAAGGGAGCTGGGGGGGGGGGGCTATTGTCAGGAGGTCGCAGCAGCTCAGTAGGAACGTCTGGGGTATTCCAAATATTTATATATTAATGCAGCATCAGCCAATCCCTAGTGGGGGGGGGGGGGTGCCCAGTAGGTGGATGAGAAAAGCATACCAGTAAATAGTTTGAGGCCTGGGGCAGATGAGAATATCCTAGCCTGAAGGGCTGCTGCCCCTCTGAAGTTCAGTTCATCAAGGTCTCAGCTCAATGTGACCCGGGGGGGGGGGGGCTGTCATCTGGAATCAATGAGATTTCAGCTCAAAGGGAGCTAGGGGGGGGGGGGGCTATTGTCAGGAGGTCGCAGCTCAGTAGGAACTTCTGGGGTATTCGGGGTATTCCAAAGCCCCCCCCCCCACCCTGCACCCCAACCAAGAGTTCAGTGACCACCTGCTGCAATGTAAGTCAGAGGATGTCTGTGCTCTCTGCAAAAACCTTTCCTTGGAATTCATTGAGGGTCACAGACACAGAGGGGGGGGGGGGGGGGGGGCATGTCCCTCAAGGGACTCCAAGAAAATGTTTTTTCTGTGAGTACAACAATCCTGCTTTCCTCATCCATTGAGGGACACAGAGGGGGGCCCCGTGAATCCGGCTTTCCTCATCCATTGAGGGACACAGGAAGACTTCAACATTCGGGAAGTTCAAAAGTAGTCCAACAGCAAACAATACTAAGAGACCCAAGAAAACAGCGAAGAAGAGAAGCCACCTGGAGCACCGTACACCCAATGTTGGCATCAGACAAGGCCTGAACCTCCATATGGTAAAACTTGGGGGACGTGTGGACAGAAGACCAGGGGGCAGGTGGTAAACAGTAGACTGATGGTGAAAAGTCCCATAGGCACTCACAGATCAGGAAAGGGTGGAACCCGACCAAAAGATGAGAAATTGGTCACCAAGAGATGGAGGAACGAGAAGCTGGAGCACCTTTACAGGTTCATCAGGAATGACGACAACTCAGTCTATGTGAATAATGGAGTAGCTGAGAGACAGAAAGGCCCTCACAGCCCCCCCAACTCCATCCCAGCACTGAAGGGAAATCTGCTAAACTGGGGTAACGGCACGGAAAAAGAAAATCCTGATTAAGAGGGAAGGTCAAAAAACAACTTTAAGTAGGAAGGCGGTTCTGGACCTCAACATCACCTTGTCCTTGTAGAAGGCCAGAAGGGGTTCTTGCGGGATAAGGATACAAGCGTTCTCAGTGAGGGAAGGCATAGTAAAGTCTTTGTGGTCTTAGGAGCTTTAAAGTACACCAGACTAGGGCCAACACTGCTGTAAACAATGGGCTTATCCTCCAACTTCAAGGTGGTAAGCAATAGGCTAATCCTCCAACTTCAAGGTGGTAAGCAATAGGCTAATCCTCCAACTTCAAGGTGGTAAGCAATAGGCTAATCTTCTAACTGCAATGTGGTAAGCAATAGGCTAATCCTCCAACTTCGATGGGGTAAGCAATAGGCTAATCCTCCAACTTCGATGGGGTAAGCAATAGGCTAATCCTCCAAATGTCAATAGGGTAAGAAATGGGCTAATCTTCTAACTTCAATGTGGTGCTCATCAGGTCAATCAGAGCCGAAATGACTGCTTCCAATTTGGGGGTGATGGCAGAAGACTCCTTGACAGCGTGTTCATCCAGTAGGGACTGTAGAGACCAGGCACTAGACAGAGTCTCAGAGGCTGATGGCTAAGAGACCACTGAGGCCACAGACAGATCTGATACCAAACTCTGTGGGGTAAGACAAGGGAGCACGCTTGTGGCAAATAAATGGGCATAAAAGTCATGCGTGACTAAAATCAAAACCTCCTTGGAGAAGCAAAAAAGGGCAGCCTTGGCCAATGGAGCACAGGAAGTCTCCAAAGATGGCGGCCCATACACTAGGAGCAAAAGACCAAGAGATTCAGGACTGCAGATGTTGGCCAGATCAGAAGGAGCTCCAGAGCCATTGGCAGAGCCCGAGACGCTCTAGAACCAGACATGGTGCTACCATGCGGCAGTGAAGCAACATAGCTTAGGCCTCTCACAAAACCAAACCCGCCAGTAGCAGGTGTTGTGGATATTTCACCACACTCTTACGCTAATAAGCGCCTTTCAATCTTATGATATAATGCGCCCTCTGATCGTATGCCTCCCTGGGTCCCCAGCCCCCAAAAACAGACATTACCGGACAAGTCTCACGTCATCCTCTCAGCATCGGCCCCTCTTCAATGGGCCGGCTTCCTTTTTATTCACACCAACAAAAAGCAATTACAAAGGATTGTGACCTCACAGGAAATTGAATGACCATATAAGGATTTGAAACAGTACAATGGAGAAGGAGGTGGTGTCTTCACAGACAGCCAATAAAGACATTTGTTTTCCTTCAAAAGAACCAATCACAGACCTGTATACTTTTAAATAGTTTTAGCAAACAATTCTGTTGATAGTAATCCTTAGTACACATTTTTTTCGAAGAGAACAATGTGTACCTGGAAGAGGTCTCACCCAGCGTCAGTCTGCCCCAGTCAGCTCTTTAGAGAAGGCTGGGACAGAACGAAAACTGGGGACTCTTATGACTAAAATACGTCTAAAACATCTTCATAAAATTTTCCCCAACATAGAGATGACATGGTGAGCTGTTGTAGTCGCTGGTCGGTCTGGGATCCTCTGTGTCTTGTTTGCAGGTCGGGCGTCTTATTGAGGAAAATGTGCTCATCTTTGCCTGGTCAGTCCGACATCCTTGGCCACACTCGCCAGCATGGCCTTTTATTATCACAAAAGCTTTCACAAACAGGAAGTGCCTGCCTCCAACAGCCGGGCACTCCCACAATACAAAATGACATCACAGGAAGTGCCATGGAGTAAAAGGGGGAGGGCACTCACAAAAGGAAGTGCACACGATTAAATCAGACACAGGGAGACAGATCACAATCTATAAAAACATACATCCTAGAATAAAATGTCCACATACATTTTATACAATATAATTTCCACAACACAGGCGAGGGCTGGATGGCTGGAGGTGACCAAGCCACTGTAGTTGGGTGGAAGGAACGGAACAAAGGTTCCCACCTGGACTACTTTAACCCCGCCCTCATTCCTGTTCTCATATATGAGGTTCTTCTCTTCTCCCACCTATTGTTAGCGCCCCTCTGAGGTCTCAGGAGAAGTTTCGGACCTGCTCATATATTATGGTCTTCTCCTGCGTGAGGATAACATCTACAAAGTCATTAAGAGTTGAGTTAACACCTGTGTATATGTTCCTGTCCCCAGGGAGGTGTCACACCTGAGATGATAGGCGTAGTGGGTGTGGTCAGGGTGTAAATGATCCTGTCCCCAGGGAGGTGTCACACCTGAGATCATAGGCGTAGTGGGTGGGGTCAGGGTGTAAATGTTCCTGTCCCCAGGGAGGTGTCACACCTGAGATGATAGGCGCAGTGGGTGTGGTCAGGGTGTATATGTTCCTGTCCCCAGGGGGGTGTCACACCTGAGATGATAGGTGTAGTGGGTGTGGTCAGGGTGTATATGTTCCTGTCCCCAGGGAGGTGTCACACCTGAGATGATAGGCACAGTGGATGTGGTCAGGGGGTATATGTTCCTGTCCCCAGGGAGGTGTCACACCTGAGATGATAGGTGTAGTGGGTGTGGTCAGGGTGTAAATGTTCCCGTCCCCAGGGAGGTGTCACACCTAAGATGATAGGTGTAGTGGGTGTGATCAGGGTGTAAATGTTCCTGTCCCCAGGGAGGTGTCACACCTGAGATGATAGGCGCAGTGGGTGTGGTCAGGGTGTATATGTTCCTGTCCCCAGGGAGGTGCCACACCTGAGATGATAGGCGCAGTGGGTGTGGTCAGGGTGTATATGTTCCTGTCCCCAGGGAGGTGTCACACCTGAGATGATAGGCACAGTGGATGTGGTCAGGGGGTATATGTTCCTGTCCCCAGGGAGGTGTCACACCTGAGATGATAGGTGTGACAGACCTAGCCGGGACACAGGCTGTTGGAGGGGACTGAATGCAAGCCTATTGCCTTGTGATTACGGGCCCTTGCATTTGGGGGAACGGTGCACTTTGTGAGCTGTATGCCTGGGGACCGCTCAGCTGGTTTTACTTGGATTTAGGTCCATGCTGGCCCCCCCAAGACACATAGACTGGATATATTTGTATATATAATGTGTGCTGTCCCATGCATTATGGGACACACACTGTCAGATGCTACTCCAGCCAGCCTGTCTGTTGCCTTGTGTAATGTAGATGAGGCTGCTCTGGCTTGTATGGAGTATTCCACACAATGTTGTTGTGCTGATTAGCCCTGTGTTAATGTTTATGGTAATGTCTATTGAATAGTCATTCAAATGAGCAAGGAGCCTTGAAGTCTTACCCTGAAAAGTCTTCTCTCAGTCAACTAGTCTGGGTCAATGATTAAGATAATTAGCTCATGCTAATTAGGTTAGCTTTTAGTCATCTGGCTATATATATGTGTGTGAAATGTCAAATAAAGAATTCCTGATGTACTCCAAGAACTAGTGTTGTCTAATTCTTGGGGGTTCCTATAACCAGATCCATTGGACTCATGTTCCAGGACTTAGGGAGCATTTACGGCGGACACCTTGAGTACAGGATCCGTCACAATAGGTGTAGTGGGTGTGGTCAGGGTGTATATGTTCCTGTCCCCAGGGAGGTGTCACACCTGAGATGATAGGCGCAGTGGGTGTGGTCAGGGTGTATATGTTCCTGTCCCCAGGGAGGTGTCACACCTGAGATGATATGCGCAGTGGGTGTGGTCAGGGTGTATATGATACTGTCCCCAGGGGGGTGTCACACCTGAGATGATAGGCGCAGTGGGTGTGGTCAGGGTGTATATGATCCTGTCCCCAGGGAGGGGTCACACCTGAGATGATAGGCATAGTGGGTGTGGTCAGGGTGTAAATGTTGCTGTCCCCAGGGAGGTGTCATACCTGAGATGATAGGTGTAGTGGGTGTGGTCAGGGTGTATATTATCCTGTCCCCAGGGGGGTGTCACACCTGAGATGATAGGCATAGTGGGTGTGGTCAGGGTGTAAATGTTCCTGTCCCCAGGGAGGTGTCACACCTGAGATGATAGGCGCAGTGGGTGTGGTCAGGGTGTAAATGTTCCTGTCCCCAGGGAGGTGTCACACCTGAGATGATAGGCGCAGTGGGTGTGGTCAGGGTGTAAATGTTCCTGTCCCCAGGGAGGTGTCACACCTGAGATGATAGGTGTAGTGGGTGTGGTCAGGGTGTATATGATCCTGTCCCCAGGGGGGTATCACACCTGAGATGATAGGCGTAGTGGGTGTGGTCAGGGTGTAAATGTTCCTGTCTCCAGGGAGGTGTCACACCTGAGATGATAGGCGCAGTGGGTGTGGTCAGGGTGTAAATGTTCCTGTCCCCAGGGAGGTGTCACACCTGAGATGATAGGCGCAGTGGGTGTGGTCAGGGGTATATGTTCCTGTTCCCAGGGAGGTGTCACACCTGAGATCATAGGCGCAGTGGGTGTGGTCAGGGTGTATATGTTCCCGTCCCCAGGGAGGTGTCACACCTGAGATGATAGGTGTAGTGGGTGTGGTCAGGGTGTAAATGTTCCTGTCCCCAGGGAGGTGTCACACCTGAGATGATAGGCGCAGTGGGTGTGGTCAGGGTGTATATGTTCCTGTCCCCAGGGAGGTGTCACACCTGAGATGATAGGCGCAGTGGGTGTGGTCAGGGTGTATATTTTCCTGTCCCCAGGGAGGTGTCACACCTGAGATGATAGGCGCAGTGGGTGTGGTCAGGGTGTATATGTTCCTGTCCCCAGGGAGGTGCCACACCTGAGATGATAGGCGCAGTGGGTGTGGTCAGGGTGTATATGTTCCTGTCCCCAGGGAGGTGCCACACCTGAGATGATAGGCGCAGTGGGTGTGGTCAGGGGGTATATGTTCCTGTCCCCAGGGAGGTGTCACACCTGAGATGATAGGTGTGACAGACCTAGCCGGGACACAGGCTGTTGGAGGGGACTGAATGCGAGCCTATTGCCTTGTGATTACGGGCCTTGGCATTTGGGGGAACGGTGCTCTTTGTGAGCTGTATGCCTGGGGACCGCTCAGCTGGTTTTACTTGGATTTAGGTCCATGCTGGCCCCCCCAAGACACATAGACTGGATATATTTGTATATATAATGTGTGCTGTCCCATGCATTATGGGACACACACTGTCAGATGCTACTCCAGCCAGCCTGTCTGTTGCCTTGTGTAATGTAGATGAGGCTGCTCTGGCTTGTATGGAGTATTCCACACAATGTTGTTGTGCTAATTAGCCCTGTGTTAATGTTTATGGTAATGTCTATTGAATAGTCATTCAAATGAGCTAGGAGCCTTAAAGTCTTACCCTGAAAAGTCTTCTCTCAGTCAACTAGTCTGGGTCAATGATTAAGATAATTAGCTCATGCTAATTAGGTTAGCTTTTAGTCATCTGGCTATATATATATGTGTGTGACATGTCAAATAAAGAATTTCTGATGTACTCCAAGAACTAGTGTTGTCTAATTCTTGGGGGTTCCTATAACCAGATCCATTGGACTCATGTTCCAGGACTTAGGGAGCATTTACGGCGGACACCTTGAGTACAGGATCCGTCACAATAGGTGTAGTGGGTGTGGTCAGGGTGTATATGATCCTGTCCACAGGGGGGTGTCACACCTGAGATGATATGTGCAGTGGGTGTGGTCAGGGTGTATATGATCCTGTCCACAGGGGGGTGTCACACCTGAGATGATAGGCACAGTGGGTGTGGTCAGGGTGTATATGATCCTGTCCCCAGGGAGGGGTCACACCTGAGATGATAGGCGTAGTGGGTGTGGTCAGGGTGTAAATGTTCCTGTCCCCAGGGAGGTGTCACACCTGAGATGATAGGCGTAGTGGGTGTGGTCAGGGTGTATATGATCCTGTCCACAGGGGGGTGTCACACCTGAGATGATAGGCGCAGTGGGTGTGGTCAGGGTGTATATGATCCTGTCCCCAGGGAGGTGTCACACCTGAGATGATAGGCGCAGTGGGTGTGGTCAGGGTGTATATGTTCCTGTCTCCAGGGAGGTGTCACACCTGAGATGATAGGCACAGTGGATGTGGTCAAGGGGTATATGTTCCTGTCCCCAGGGAGGGGTCACACCTGAGATGATAGGCGCAGTGGGTGTGGTCAGGGTGTAAATGTTGCTGTCCCCAGGGGGGTGTTACACCGGAGATAGGCGCAGTGGGTGTGGTCAGGGGGTATATGTTGCTGTCCCCAGGGAGGGGTCACACCTGAGATGATAGGCGTAGTGGGTGTGGTCAGGGGGTATATGTTGCTGTCCCCAGGGAGGGGTCACACCTGAGATGATAGGCGTAGTGGGTGTGGTCAGGGGGTATATGTTGCTGTCCCCAGGGAGGGGTCACACCTGAGATGATAGGCGTAGTGGGTGTGGTCAGGGTGTAAATGTTCCTGTCCCCAGGGGGGTGTCACACCTGAGATGATAGGCGCAGTGGGTGTGGTCAGGGTGTATATGATCCTGTCCCCAGGGAGATGTCACCCCTGAGATAATAGGTGCAGTGGGTGTGGTCAGGGTGTATATGATCCTGTCCCCAGGGGGGTGTCACCCCTGAGATGATAGGCGCAGTGGGTGTAGTCAGGGTGTATATGATCCTGTCCCCAGGGGGGTGTCACCCCTGAGATGATAGGCGCAGTGGGTGTGGTCAGGGTGTATATGATCCTGTCCCCAGGGAGGGGTCACACCTGAGATGATAGGCGCAGTGGGTGTGGTCAGGGTGTAAATGTTGCTGTCCCCAGGGGGGTGTCACACCTGAGATGATAGGCGCAGTGGGTGTGGTCAGGGGGTATATGTTGTTGTCCCCAGGGAGGGGTCACACCTGAGATGATAGGCGTAGTGGGTGTGGTCAGGGGGTATATGTTGCTGTCCCCAGGGAGGGGTCACACCTGAGATGATAGGCGTAGTGGGTGTGGTCAGGGGGTATATGTTGCTGTCCCCAGGGAGGGGTCACACCTGAGATGATAGGCGTAGTGGGTGTGGTCAGGGGGTATATGTTGCTGTCCCCAGGGAGGTGTCACACCTGAGATGATAGACGCAGTGGGTGTGGTCAGGGTGTAAATGTTCCTGTCCCCAGGGAGGTGTCACACCTGAGATAATAGGCGCAGTGGGTGTGGTCAGGGTGTATATGATCCTGTCCCCAGGGGGGTGTCACCCCTGAGATGATAGGCGCAGTGGGTGTAGTCAGGGTGTATATGATCCTGTCCCCAGGGGGGTGTCACCCCTGAGATGATAGGCGCAGTGGGTGTGGTCAGGGTGTATATGATCCTGTCCCCAGGGAGGGGTCACACCTGAGATGATAGGCGCAGTGGGTGTGGTCAGGGTGTAAATGTTGCTGTCCCCAGGGGCGTGTCAAACCTGAGATGATAGGCGCAGTGGGTGTGGTCAGGGGGTATATGTTGCTGTCCCCAGGGAGGGGTCACACCTGAGATGATAGGCGTAGTGGGTGTGGTCAGGGGGTATATGTTGCTGTCCCCAGGGAGGGGTCACACCTGAGATGATAGGCGTAGTGGGTGTGGTCAGGGGGTATATGTTGCTGTCCCCAGGGAGGGGTCACACCTGAGATGATAGGCGTAGTGGGTGTGGTCAGGGGGTATATGTTGCTGTCCCCAGGGAGGTGTCACACCTGAGATGATAGGCGCAGTGGGTGTGGTCAGGGTGTAAATGTTCCTGTCCCCAGGGAGGTGTCACACCTGAGATGATAGGCGCAGTGGGTGTGGTCAGGGTGTATATGATCCTGTCCCCAGGGGGGTGTCACACCTGAGATGATAGGCGCAGTGGGTGTGGTCAGGGGGTATATGTTCCTGTCCCCAGGGAGGGGTCACACCTGAGATGATAGGCGCAGTGGGTGTGGTCAGGGTCTAAATGTTCCTGTCCCCAGGGAGATGTCACCCCTGAGATAATAGGCGCAGTGGGTGTGGTCAGGGTGTATATGATCCTGTCCCCAGGGGGGTGTCACACCTGAGATGATAGGCGTAGTGGGTGTGGTCAGGGTGTATATGTTCCTGTCCCCAGGGAGGGGTCACACCTGAGATGATAGGCGTAGTGGGTGTGGTCAGGGTGTATATGATCCTGTCCCCAGGGGGGTGTCACACGCAGTGGGTGTGGTCAGGGGGTATATGTTGCTGTCCCCAGGGAAAGGGTCACACCTGAGATGATAGGCGCAGTGGGTGTGGTCAGGGGGTATATGATCCTGTCCCCAGGGGGGTGTCACACCTGAGATGATAGGCGCAGTGGGTGTGGTCAGGGGGTATATGTTGCTGTCCCCAGGGAAAGGGTCACACCTGAGATGATAGGCGCAGTGGGTGTGGTCAGGGTGTTGGATTTGTAGAAGGTCCCGGAATTCCCCCGGAGAAGACGTAACACTATTTTCCTCTACGATTAGAAAAGGTCGATGTTGTTGCCGGATGTTTATGTTGAAGATTTTTGATGATCTCCAGATGCCGCCGCGGTGAGAAATGCCGACGCCGTCCTGTAAATCAGGTATGAAAAGGGCAGCGTGGGTGAGAATACGCCATCCCTCTACGTATTCACCAATGTGGGAAAAGACGCGGCGTCAGCGAGACCCACCTGAGTCAGGTGATCCGGGGGGGAAAGTGTTAATGAGAGATAAGAATATCAGAAATGATTGGCCAGAGATCTCCGACCTCCTCCCTGGCAAAGATGTAAGAGACACTTTCCAGATGTGCCGAGACAGACGAAAGAAGACCGCGCCAGAGATACACCGCTCCGAGAGCGGGCTACAAGACACCGCAGAGACAGGTGAGAGACTGCTCCAAGAGGGGGGCTACAAGACACCGCAGAGACAGGTGAGAGACTGCTCCGAGAGGGGGGCTATGAGACATCACAGAGACAGGTGAGAGACTGCTCTGAGAGGGGGGCTACCAGACACCGCAGAGACAGGTGAGAGACTGCTCTGAGAGGGGGGCTACCAGACACCGCAGAGACAGGTGAGAGACTGCTCCGAGAGGGGGGCTACAAGACACCGCAGAGACAGGTGAGAGACTGCTCCGAGAGGGGGGCTACCAGACACCGCAGAGACAGGTGAGAGACTGCTCCGAGAGGGGGGCTACAAGACACCACAGAGACAGGTGAGAGACTGCTCCGAGAGGGGGGCTACGAGACACCACAGAGACAGGTGAGAGACTGCTCCGAGAGAGGGGCTACAAGACACCACAGAGACAGGTGAGAGACTGCTCCGAGAGGGGGGCTACAAGACACCACAGAGACAGGTGAGAGACTGCTCCAAGAGGGGGGCTACGAGACACCACAGAGACAGGTGAGAGACTGCTCCGAGAGGGGGGCTACAAGACACCGCAGAGACAGGTAAGAGACTGCTCCGAGAGGGGGGCTATGAGACACCACAGAGACAGGTGAGAGACTGCTCCGAGAGGGGGGCTACAAGACACCGCAGAGACAGGTGAGAGACTGCTCCGAGAGGGGGGCTACAAGACACCGCAGAAAAAGGTGAGAGACTGCTCCGAGAGGGGGGCTATGAGACACCACAGAGACAGGTGAGAGACTGCTCCGAGAGGGGGCTACAAGACACCACAGAGACAGGTGAGAGACTGCTCTGAGAGGGGGGCTACAAGAAACCGCAGAGACAGGTGAGAGACTGCTCCGAGAGGGGGGCTACAAGACACCGCAGAGACAGGTGAGAGACTGCTCCGAGAGGGGGGCTATGAGACACCACAGAGACAGGTGAGAGACTGCTCCGAGAGGGGGCTACAAGACACCACAGAGACAGGTGAGAGACTGCTCCAAGAGGGGGGCTACTAGACACCACAGAGACAGGTGAGAGACTGCTCCGAGAGGGGGGCTACAAGACACCGCAGAGACAGGTGAGAGACTGCTTCGAGAGGGGGGCTACCAGACACCGCAGAGACAGGTGAGAGACTGCTCCGAGAGGGGGGCTACAAGACACCACAGAGACAGGTGAGAGACTGCTCCGAGAGGGGGGCTACAAGACACCACAGAGACAGGTGAGAGACTGCTCCGAGAGGGGGGGCTACAAGACACCACAGAGACAGGTGAGAGACTGCTCCGAGAGGGGGGCTACGAGACACCACAGAGACAGGTGAGAGACTGCTCCGAGAGGGGGGCTACTAGACACCACAGAGACAGGTGAGAGACTGCTCCGAGAGGGGGGATACGAGACACCACAGAGACAGGTGAGAGACTGCTCCGAGAGGGGGGCTACAAGACACCACAGAGACAGGTGAGAGACTGCTCCAAGAGGGGGGCTACAAGACACCGCAGAGACAGGTGAGAGACTGCTCCGAGAGGGGGGCTATGAGACATCACAGAGACAGGTGAGAGACTGCTCCGAGAGGGGGGCTATGAGACATCACAGAGACAGGTAAGAGACTGTTTCAAGAAGGGGGCTATGAGACATCACGGAGACAGGTGAGAGACTGCTCCGAGAGGGGAGCTACGAGACACCACAGAGACAGGTGAGAGACTGCTCCGAGAGGGGGGCTACAAGACACCACAGAGACAGGTGAGAGACTGCTCCAAGAGGGGGGCTACGAGACACCACAGAGACAGGTGAGAGACTGCTCCGAGAGGGGGGCTACTAGACACCACAGAGACAGGTGAGAGACTGCTCCGAGAGGGGGGCTACAAGACACCACAGAGACAGGTGAGAGACTGCTCCAAGAGGGGGGCTATGAGACATCACAGAGACAGGTGAGAGACTGTTTCAAGAGGGGGGCTATGAGACATCACGAAGACAGGTGAGAGACTGCTCCAAGAGGGGGCCTACGAGACACCACAGAGACAGGTGAGAGACTGCTCCGAGAGGAGGCTACAAGACACGACCACAGAGACAGGTGAGAGACTTCCCCCAAAAATGGGCTACCAGACACCACAGAGACAGGTGAGAGACTGCTCTGAGAGGGGGGCTACCAGACATCGCAGAGACAGGTGAGAGACTGCTCCGTGGAGGGGGCTATGAGACACCACAGAGACAGGTGAGAGACTGCTCCGAGAGGGGGGCTATGAGACATCACAGAGACAGGTGAGAGACTGCTCCGAGAGGGGGGCTACGAGACACCACAGAGACAGGTGAGAGACTGCTCCGAGAGGGGGGCTACTAGACACCACAGAGACAGGTGAGAGACTGCTCCAAGAGGGGGGCTATGAGACATCACAGAGACAGGTGAGAGACTGCTCCAAGAGGGGGGCTATGAGACACCACAGAGACAGGTGAGAGACTGCTCTGAGAGGGGGGCTACCAGACATCGCAGAGACAGGTGAGAGACTGCTCCGTGGAGGGGGCTATGAGACACCACAGAGACAGGTGAGAGACTGCTCCAAGAGGGGGGCTACGAGACACCACAGAGACAGGTGAGAGACTGCTCCGAGAGGGGGGCTACTAGACACCACAGAGACAGGTGAGAGACTGCTCTGAGAGGGGGGCTACCAGACACCACAGAGACATATGAGAGACTTCTCCGAGAGAGGGGCTACGAGACACCACAGAGACAGGTG
Organism: Lithobates sylvaticus; assembly: GCA_028564925.1. Taxonomy (NCBI): domain Eukaryota; kingdom Metazoa; phylum Chordata; class Amphibia; order Anura; family Ranidae; genus Lithobates; species Lithobates sylvaticus. Next base: position 980,068 of record CM053026.1, on the reverse strand, counting down.
AGAGACTGCTCCGTGGAGGGGGCTATGAGACACCACAGAGACAGGTGAGAGACTGCTCCGAGAGGGGAGCTACGAGACACCACAGAGATGGGTGAGAGACTGCTCTGATAGGGGGGCTACGAGACACCACAGAGACAGATGAGAGACTGCTCCGAGAGAGGGGCTACGAGACACCACAGAGACGGGTGAGAGACTGCTCTGATAGGGGGCTACGAGATACCACAGAGACATATGAGAGACTGCTCCGAGAGAGGGGCTACGAGACACCACAGAGACAGGTGAGAGACTGCTCCGAAAAGAGGGGCTATGAGACACCACAGAGACAGGCGAGAGACTGCACTGAAAGTGGGGTTACCAGACACCGCAGAGACAGGTGAGAGACTGCTCCGAGAGGGGGGCTACAAGACACCACAGAGACAGGTGAGAGTCTGCTCCGAAAGGAGGGGCTATGAGACACCACAGAGAAAGGTGAGAGACTGCTCCGAGAAGGGGGGCTACAAGACACCGCAGAGACAGGTGAGAGACTGCTCCGAGAGGGGGGCTACGAGACACCACAGAGACAGGTGAGAGACTGCTCCGAGAGGGGGGCTACAAGACACCACAGAGACAGGTAAGAGACTGCTCCAAGAAGGGTGCTATGAGACATCACAGAGACAGGTGAGAGACTGCTCCGAGAGGGGGGCTATGAGACATCACAGAGACAGGTGAGAGACTGTTTCAAGAAGGGGGCTATGAGACATCACGGAGACAGGTGAGAGACTGCTCCGAGAGGGGGCTACGAGATACCACAGAGACAGGTGAGAGACTGCTCCGAGAGGGGGGCTACGAGACACCACAGAGACCGGTGGGAGACTGCTCCAAGAGGGGGGCTACGAAACACCACAGAGACAGGTGAGAGACTGCTCAGAGAGGGGGGCTACTAGACACCACAGAGACAGGCGAGAGATTGCACTGAGAGAGGGGCTACGAGACACCACAGAGACAGGTGAGAGACTGCTCCGAGAGGGGGCTACGAGACACCACAGAGACAGGTGAGAGACTGCTCCAAGAGGGGGGCTATGAGATACCACAGAGACAGGTGAGAGACTGCTCCAAGAGGGGGGCTACAAGACACCACAGAGACCGGAGAGACTGCTCCAAGAGGGGGGCTACGAGACACCACAGAGCCATATGAGAGACTGCTCCGAGAGAGGGGCTACGAGACACCACAGAGACAGGTGAGAGACTGCTCCAAGAGGGGGGCTACGAGACACCACAGAGACAGGTGAGAGACTGCTCCGAGAGGGGGGCTACTAGACACCACAGAGACAGGTGAGAGACTGCTCCGAGAGGGGGGCTACAAGACACCACAGAGACAGGTGAGAGACTGCTCTGAGAGGGGGGCTACCAGACATCGCAGAGACAGGTGAGAGACTGCTCCGTGGAGGGGGCTATGAGACACCACAGAGACAGGTGAGAGACTGCTCCAAGAGGGGAGCTACGAGACACCACAGAGATGGGTGAGAGACTGCTCTGATAGGGGGGCTATGAGACACCACAGAGACAGATGAGAGACTGCTCCGAGAGAGGGGCTACGAGACACCACAGAGACGGGTGAGAGACTGCTCTGATAGGGGGCTACGAGATACCACAGAGACAGATGAGAGACTGCTCCGAGAGAGGGGCTACGAGACACCACAGAGACAGGTGAGAGACTTCTCCGAAAGGAGGGGCTATGAGACACCACAGAGACAGGCGAGAGACTGCACTGAAAGTGGGGTTACCAGACACCGCAGAGACAGGTGAGAGACTGCTCCGAGAGGGGGGCTACTAGACACCACAGAGACAGGTGAGAGACTGCTCCGAGAGGGGGGCTACAAGACATCACAGAGACAGGTGAGAGACTGCTCCGAGAGGGGGGCTATGAGACATCACAGAGACAGGTGAGAGACTGTTTCAAGAAGGGGGCTATGAGACATCACGGAGACAGGTGAGAGACTGCTCCAAGAGGGGGGCTACGAGACACCACAGAGACAGGTGAGAGACTGCTCCAAGAGGGGGGCTACGAGACACCACAGAGACCGGTGGGAGACTGCTCCAAGAGGGGGGCTACGAAACACCACAGAGACAGGTGAGAGACTGCTCAGAGAGGGGGGCTACTAGACACCACAGAGACAGGCGAGAGATTGCACTGAGAGAGGGGCTACGAGACACCACAGAGACAGGTGAGAGACTGCTCCGAGAGAGGGGCTACGAGACACCACAGAGACAGGTGAGAGACTGCTCTGAGAGGGGGGCTACGAGACATCACAGAGACAGGTGAGAGACTGCTCCAAGAGGGGGGCTACGAGACACCACAGAGCCATATGAGAGACTGCTCCGAGAGAGGGGCTACGAGACACCACAGAGACAGGTGAGAGACTGCTCTGAGAGGGGGGCTACGAGACACCACAGAGACAGGTGAGAGACTGCTCCGAGAGAGGGGCTACGAGACACCACAGAGACAGGTGAGAGACTGCTCTGAGAGGGGGGCTACGAGACATCACAGAGACAGGTGAGAGACTGCTCCAAGAGGGGGGCTACGGGACACCACAGAGACAGGTGAGAGACTGCTCCAAGAGGGGGGCTACGAGACACCACAGAGACAGGTGAGAGACTGCTCCAAGAGGGGGGCTACAAGACACCACAGAGACAGGTGAAAGACTGCTCCGAGAGGGGGCTACAAGACACCACAGAGACAAGTGAGAAACTTCTTTGAGAGGGGGGCTATGAGACACCACAGAGACAAGTGGGAGACTGCTCTAAAAGGGGGACTACGAGACATCACAGAGACAGGTGAAAGACTGCTCTGAGAGGGGGCTACGAGACATCACAGAGACAAGTGGGAGACTGCTTTGAGAGGGGGGCTCTAAGGCATCACATAGACCGCGAGAGACTGCTCCGAGAGGGGGGGGGGCTATGAGACACCACAGAGACAGTTGAGAGAGTTGGGTAATGTTATTCCTCTAAATGTATATCATGTTTTCCTCTCTTAGATCTGCTACGAAGAGAAACTGAAGAAGAGACGGTGAGAATCTACCCAATTTTTTATTTATTTATTTATTACAGGATTTATATAGCGCCAACAGTTTACGCAGCACTTTACAATATAAAAGGGAGACAATACAGTTATAATACAATACAAGAGGATTAAGGGGGCCCTGCTCAGAAGAGCTTACAATCTAAGCTCTATAGAATAATAGAAATGTCTCTCTGTCTATCTATCTAGCTGAGATTTTATATATCATCATTGTATCACATTGTACAGGCCAAGACCTCCATTTAATATGTGGCCAATTACCATTGTACATGCAATTATTTCCATGGGATCTCTGGCCAGTAACTATTGTACTGGTCATGACCTCCATGTGCCCCTTGCCCAAAAATCATTGAACTGGCTATGACCTCCATGTGATCCATGTCCAATAAACATTGAACTGACCTTGACCTCCATGTGATCCATGGCCAATAATCATTGAACTGGCCATGACCTCCATATAATCCATAGCCAATCCACATTGTGCAAGCCATGACCTCCATGTGCTCCATTGCCAATAAACATTGATCTGGTGATGACCTTCATGTTCAAAAATCATTGAACTGGCCATGATGACCTTCATGTGATCCAAGGCCAATAAATATTAAACTGGCCATGACCTCCATGTGCTTGATGGCCAAAAAATCTGGGAACTGACCTTGACCTCCATGTGATCCGTGGCCAATAATCATTAAACTGGCTATGACCTCCATGTGCTCAATGGCCAATCACCACTATACAGGTCATGACCCCCATGTGCTCCATGGCCAATCCACATTGTACAAGCCATGACCTCCATGAATACAGGAAATGGGCATCTATTTAATACTATTTTTAATTGTTAAATTAATCCTTCATCCACCTGTTGTGGCCCCTCGCAGGTTTGTTCATTTGGCCCCCATGTAATTTGAGGTCCACATCCAGTATGTATGACGCTTTCCTTGTCTTCCAGAGCCTGAAAACGAAGCCCACCCAGGGGCAGAACAAAAGAACAATTCAGAAGAAAAAGCTGTAATCTACTAACATAGAACTTTTCTGACGAAGCCCCGCCAGAGAACAGGCTGAAAACTCCACCCACAAAGAACTGGAGCCCCGCCTCTGGGGAGCAGAATTGCCATGGCAGCCCCAAGGACTTTCCTGATACTCCTTGTCACAGAGCTGACACTCATCTCCTCAGAAAGGCTTTTCCACGCCCGGGATCGCTCCGATATCCAGACAAGGCTGAGGGACAAATCCGAATCCATCCTTACAAGAGAATATGCTCAGGTATCCGTCTATCCGTAACTCTATATGCAGGTGGGAGAGCCCACTGGAATTCTATCCAGTTTTATTCATTAAAAGAAAACCCCACTGGTAAGACCTTCCCCCACCAGGGGACACGGAGCATTTAAAACGAATGCCACCAGTCACCATAGTATGCCCATAGTGGTCTCTAGTAGGTGGTGGGAAATGTAGGCTCCCTGGACTATAAGCTGTCCTGCAGGCCCTCCATCTAGGGAGGGATCTCTTCTGCAGCAGCAAACTCTCCTTGGACTATAAACTGTAAAAAATTAAAATTAATGTGAAAAAAAGAAATACAATTTTTAAACAATTGAATAATTTTTTTTTTTTTCATTAATATAGCAAAAAATAAAAAACTCAGAGGTGATCAAATACCACCAAAAGAAAGCTCTAGTTGTGTGAAATAAATTATATATATTTCATTTGGGTACAGCGTGGCATGACCGGACAATTACCAGTTAAAGTAGCGCAGTGCTGAATGGCAAAACATTTCCTGGTCCTGAAGGGGGTAAACCTGGAGCTGAGATGGTTGAATACGGAAGCTCCGCGCTGTATTGGCTCTTACTTGTCTCCTAGGTGGGGCCCCTCCTGGCTCCTGGACGGAGACATCCTCTGTCTGCCGGGGTGGGGCCCTGAACCATAGCCACGTCTCTAATAAAATCACTGCACATACCTGCAATCAGTGTGTTGATTGTCCACGAACCTCATGTTTTAATGCATTGTATGAATAAAATGAAAACGAGAATCTTCTTGGTGTATAAATCTCCTCCACACTTGGTGGAATCCATAGTATTTGATGTGCCCTTGTCCTCCCAGTTACCAGTCTCTCTTCCAATTTTTCTCTATAGAACTATCTCTGGAAGTATGGCTGGATTGAACCGGTCCGCTGGGACTCTTTGCCATTCCGTGGAGTTCCAGCCACCTCAGAGGAGAATGTTGCTCCTCCAGATATTTCCACCCTTCTGAGTGAAGGACAGTCATCACCATCTGCCCAGCCAGAGACTCCTCAAGAACCAACACTAAACCCAAGATTTATTGGAGCATTAAAAAGATTCCAGGAGGCCAAGGGGCTGAGGGTGACGGGAGAGTTGGATGACGCCACTCGAGAGGCCATGAATGCTCCCCGATGTGGGGTTCCTGACCGCAAGGTCACAGAAGTCGAAAAACTAGATAGTGTCAAAAGACTCAACCGTGACCTGTCAAAGGATGAGGCTGAAGGCCCACATCTAACCACCACAGCTTCCACCTTCTCTACAAACCAACTTAAGACGCAAGTTCCTCCACAGGAAGAAAACAACTTGGACCTTCGACTGTCACAGCACGTCAGGAAAAAGCGGAGTCACCTCTTGAAAGCTGGGAAAAAAAAGGGGGCCTTTTCCAAGCCAACAATTAAGTGGAGGCTTCTGGGTGAAGGCTACAGCGTGTGGCTAACTATCGACCAACAACGTTCCATATTAATGCGTGCATTCCGAATCTGGAGCGAGGTGGTTCCCCTCAACTTCGAAGAAGACCTGACCTCTCCAGCCCATCTTATCGACATCAAGTTGGGTTTTGGGACTCGTGAGTATTTTTCAGTTATCTCCTATTACTTGTACAGGGGAGGACGGCTGAGCGTACTATAGATCAGCTGCCATTAAAGGGGCAGTTTTTAAAGGTTAAAATTACTATTTTGCTATATTTATCATGAAAGGTGCCAATTCTGACACTTATGACTATTTATGTCTCTTCTGCAGTTTGGTATCATAACTTTCAATGTTCAATGTCAATAGGGGGGGGGGGGGGATAAAGAAATGGTCCTATTGATTTTCATCAATAGGTCATTGTATACTCGTCAAAGGTGACCATACTTTGGACATTTTATAAATAGTGAATGGTCCACCTTTTCTGTTTTGGAGACATAGCAGCCATACTGTCCTGGAGACAAGCCAATGATAAAGTCATACTGTCCTGGAGACAAACCAATGATAAAGTCATACTGTCCTGGAGACAAACCAATGATAAAGTCATACTGTCCTGGCCACAAGCCAGTTATACAGTTACAGTGTCCTGGGGACAAGTTATGGATAAAGTCAGAGGTGTTGATTTACTAAAACTGGAGAGTGCAAAATCTGGTGCAGCTCAGCATAGAAACCAATCAGCTTCCAGGTTTTAGTGTCAAAGCTTAATTGATATAGCTATAAGTATAAGTTAGAAGCTGATTGGTTACCATGCACAGCTGCACCAGATTTTTCACTCCCCTAGTTTAGTAAATTAACCCCATAGTATCTTGGGGACACGTCAGGGATTAAGTCATAGTGTCCTGGGGACAAGTTTTGTATGAAGTCATAGTGTGCTGGGGACATATCCAGGATGAAGTCATAGAACAAGCCTTGAAAAAAGTCATATTGTCCTGTGGACGAGTCATGGTTGAAGTCATAGTGTGCTGGGGACAAGTCATGGATGAAGTCATAGTGTGCTGGGGACAAGTCATGAATGAAGTCATAGTGCGTTGGGGACAAGTCATGGATGAAGTCATAGTGTGCTGGGGACAAGTCATGGATGAAGTCATAGTGTGCTGGGGACAAGTCATAGATGAAGTCATGGTGTGCTGGGGACAAGTCATGGATGAAGTCATAGTGTGCTGGGGACAAGTCATGGATGAAGTCATAGTGTGCTGGGGACAAGTCATGGATGAAGTCATAGTGTGCTGGGGACAAGTCATGGATGAAGTCATAGTGTGCTGGGGACAAGTCATGGATGAAGTCATAATGTGCTGAGGACAAGTCATAGATGGTGTCATGGTGTGCTGGGGACAAGTCATGGATGAAGTCATAGTGTGCTGGGGACAAGTCATGGATGAAGTCATAGTGTGCTGGGGACAAGTCATAGATGAAGTCATAGTGTGTTGGGGACAAGTCATGGATGAAGTCATAGTGTGTTGGGGACAAGTCATAGATGAAGTCATGGTGTGCTGGGGACAAGTCATGGATGAAGTCATAGTGTGCTGGGGACAAGTCATGGATGAAGTCATAGTGTGTTGGGGACAAGTCATGGATGAAGTCATAGTGTGTTGGGGACGAGTCATGGTTGGAGTCATAGTGTGCTGGGGACAAGTCATAGATGAAGTCATAGTGTGTTGGGGACAAGTCATGGATAAAGTCATAGTGTGCTGGGGACAAGTCATGGAAGAAGTCATAGTGTGCTGGGGACAAGTCATAGATGAAGTCATAGTGTGCTGGGGACAAGTCATGGATGAAGTCATAGTGTGTTGGGGACAAGTCATAGATGAAGTCATAGTGTGCTGGGGACAAGTCATAGATAAAGTCATAGTGTGCTGGGGACAAGTCATGGATGAAGTCATAGTGTGCTGGGGACAAGTCATGGATGAAGTCATAGTGTGCTGTGGACAAGTCATAGATGAAGTCATGGTGTGCTGGGGACAAGTCATGGATGAAGTCATAGTGTGTTGGGGACAAGTCATGAATGAAGTCATAGTGCGCTGGGGACAAGTCATGGATGAAGTCATAGTGTGCTGTGGACAAGTCATAGATAAGGTCATAGTGTGCTGGGGACAAGTCAAAGATGAAGTCATACTGTGCTGGGGACAAGTCATGGATGAAGTCATAGTGTGCTGGGGACAAGTCATGGATGAAGTCATAGTGTGTTGGGGACAAGTCATGAATGAAGTCATAGTGCGCTGGGGACAAGTCATGGATGAAGTCATAGTGTGTTGGGGACAAGTCATAGATGAAGTCATAGTGTGCTGGGGACAAGTCATGGATGAAGTCATAGTGTGTTGGGGACAAGTCATAGATGAAGTCATAGATGAAGTCATAGTGTGCTGGGGACAAGTCATAGATGAAGTCATAGTGAGTTGAGGACAGGTCATAGATGAAGTCATAGTGTGCTGGGGACAAGTCATGGATGAAGTCATAGTGTGTTGGGGACAAGTCATAGATGAAGTCATAGTGTGCTGGGGACAAGTCATAGATGAAGTCATAGTGTCCTGGGGACAAGTCATGGATGAAGTCATAGTGTGCTGGGGACAAGTCATGGATGAAGTCATAGTGTGTTGGGGACAAGTCATAGATGAAGTCATAGTGTGCTGGGGACAAGTCATAGATGAAGTCATAGTGAGTTGAGGACAGGTCATAGATGAAGTCATAGTGTGCTGGGGACAAGTCATGAATGAAGTCATAGTGTGCTGGGGACAAGTCATGGATGAAGTCATAGTGTGTTGGGGACAAGTCATAGATGAAGTCATAGTGTGCTGGGGACAAGTCATGGATGAAGTCATAGTGTGTTGGGGACAAGTCATGGATAAAGTCATAGTGTGCTGGGGACAAGTCATGGATGAAGTCATAGTGTGCTGGGGACAAGTCATAGATGAAGTCATAGTGTGCTGGGGACAAGTCATGGATGAAGTCATAGTGTGTTGGGGACAAGTCATAGATGAAGTCATAGTGTGCTGGGGACAAGTCATAGATGAAGTCATAGTGTGCTGGGGACAAGTCATGGATGAAGTCATAGTGTGCTGGGGACAAGTCATGGATGAAGTCATAGTGTGCTGTGGACAAGTCATAGATGAAGTCATGGTGTGCTGGGGACAAGTCATGGATGAAGTCATAGTGTGTTGGGGACAAGTCATGAATGAAGTCATAGTGCGCTGGGGACAAGTCATGGATGAAGTCATAGTGTGCTGTGGACAAGTCATAGATAAGGTCATAGTGTGCTGGGGACAAGTCAAAGATGAAGTCATACTGTGCTGGGGACAAGTCATGGATGAAGTCATAGTGTGCTGGGGACAAGTCATGGATGAAGTCATAGTGTGTTGGGGACAAGTCATGAATGAAGTCATAGTGCGCTGGGGACAAGTCATGGATGAAGTCATAGTGTGTTGGGGACAAGTCATAGATGAAGTCATAGTGTGCTGGGGACAAGTCATGGATGAAGTCATAGTGTGTTGGGGACAAGTCATAGATGAAGTCATAGATGAAGTCATAGTGTGCTGGGGACAAGTCATAGATGAAGTCATAGTGAGTTGAGGACAGGTCATAGATGAAGTCATAGTGTGCTGGGGACAAGTCATGGATGAAGTCATAGTGTGTTGGGGACAAGTCATAGATGAAGTCATAGTGTGCTGGGGACAAGTCATAGATGAAGTCATAGTGTCCTGGGGACAAGTCATGGATGAAGTCATAGTGTGCTGGGGACAAGTCATGGATGAAGTCATAGTGTGTTGGGGACAAGTCATAGATGAAGTCATAGTGTGCTGGGGACAAGTCATAGATGAAGTCATAGTGAGTTGAGGACAGGTCATAGATGAAGTCATAGTGTGCTGGGGACAAGTCATGAATGAAGTCATAGTGTGCTGGGGACAAGTCATGGATGAAGTCATAGTGTGTTGGGGACAAGTCATAGATGAAGTCATAGTGTGCTGGGGACAAGTCATGGATGAAGTCATAGTGTGTTGGGGACAAGTCATAGATGAAGTCATAGTGTGCTGGGGACAAGTCATAGATGAAGTTATGGTGTGCTGGGGACAAGTCATGGATGAAGTCATAGTGTGCTGGGGACAAGTCATGGATGAAGTCATAGTGTGCTGGGGACAAGTCATATATGAAGTCATAGTGTGCTGGGGACAAGTCATGGATGAAGTCATAGTGTGCTGGGGACAAGTCATGGATGAAGTCATAGTGTGCTGGGGACAAGTCATGGATGAAGTCATAGTGTGCTGGGGACAAGTCATGGATGAAGTCATAGTGTGCTGGGGACAAGTCATGGATGAAGTCATAGTGTGTTGTGGACAAATCATGAATGAAGTCATAGTGTGCTGGGGACAAGTCATAGATAAAGTCATAGTGTGCTGGGGACAAGTCATAGATGAAGTCATGGTGTGCTGGGGACAAGTCATGGATGAAGTCATAGTGTGCTGGGGACAAGTCATGGATGAAGTCAGAGTGTGCTGGGGACAAGTCATAGATGAAGTCATAGTGTGCTGGGGACAAGTCATGGATGAAGTCATAGTGTGTTGGGGACAAGTCATGAATGAAGTCATAGTGTGTTGGGGACAAGTCATGAATGAAGTCATAGTGTGCTGGGGACAAGTCATAGATGAAGTCATAGTGTGCTGGGGACAAGTCATGGATGAAGTCATAGTGTGTTGGGGACAAGTCATAGATGAAGTCATAGTGTGCTGGGGACAAGTCATGGATGAAGTCATATTGTGCTGGGGACAAGTCTTAGATGAAGTCATAGTGTGCTGGGGACAAGTCATAGATGAAGTCATAGTGTGTTGGGGACAAGTCTTAGATGAAGTCATAGTGTGCTGGGGACAAGTCATAGATGAAGTCATAGTGTGTTGGGGACAAGTCATGGATGAAGTCATAGTGTGCTGGGGACAAGTCATAGATGAAGTCATAGTGTGTTGGGGACAAGTCATAGATGAAGTCATAGTGTGCTGGGGACAAGTCATGGATAAAGTCATAGTGTACTGGGGACAAGTCATGGATGAAGTCATAGTGTGCTGGGGACAAGTCATAGATGAAGTCATAGTGTGCTGGGGACAAGTCATAGATGAAGTCATGATGTGCTGGGGACAGGTCATGGATGAAGTCATAGTGTGCTGTGGACAAGTCATGGATGAAGTCATAGTGTACTGGGGACAAGTCATAGATGAAGTCATAGTGTGCTGGGGACAAGTCATAGATAAGGTCATAGTGTGCTGGGGACAAGTCATAGATGAAGTCATAGTATGCTGGGGACAAGTCATGGATGAAGTCATAGTGTGCTGGGGACAAGTCATGGATGAAGTCATAGTGTGTTGGGGACAAGTTATGAATGAAGTCATAGTGTGTTGGGGACAAGTCATGGATGAAGTCATAGTGTGCTGGGGACAAGTCATGAATGAAGTCATAGTGTGTTGGGGACAATTCATAGATGAAGTCATAGTGTGCTGGGGACAAGTCATGGATGAAGTCATAGTGTGCTGGGGACAAGTCATGGATGAAGTCATAGTGTGTTGGGGACAAGTCATGGATGAAGTCATAGTGTGCTGGGGACAAGTCATGAATGAAGTCATAGTGTGTTGGGGACAAGTCATGGATGAAGTCATAGTGTGTTGGGGACAAGTCATGGATGAAGTCATAGTGTGCTGGGGACAAGTCATGGATGAAGTCATAGTGTGCTGGGGACAAGTCATAGATTAAGTCATAGTGTGCTGGGGACAAGTCATGGATGAAGTCATAGTGTGCTGGGGACAAGTCATGGATGAAGTCATAGTGTGCTGGGGACAAGTCATGGATGAAGTCATAGTGTGCTGGGGACAAGTCATAGATGAAATCATAGTGTGCTGGGGACAAGTCATAGATGAAGTCATAGTGTGCTGGGGACAAGTCATGGATGAAGTCATAGTGTGCTGGGGACAAGTCACGGATGAAGTCATAGTGTGCTGGGGACAAGTCATGGATGAAGTCATAGTGTGCTGGGGACAAGTCACGGATGAAGTCATAGTGTGCTGGGGACAAGTCACGGATGAAGTCATAGTGTGCTGGGGACAAGTCATAGATGAAGTCATAGTGTGCTGGGGACAAGTCATGGATGAAGTCATAGTGTGAATGAATGAATGAATAATTTGTATAGCGCTACAATGCGAACTGAATCGCTTCAAGGCGCTGTATTGGTGCTTTGTTGTCAAGCTTCTTAGAAGAGGTGGGTCTTGAGTTTTTTCCTGAAGGCCTGATGGTTTTCTTCCATGCAGATGTAGGTTGGTAGAGCATTCCATAGCCGTGGTCCTTGGACAGCGAATCTCCGTTCCCCCTTTGATTTGTAGCGGGATTTGGGAATGAGGAGGAGGTTTTGGTTAGCCGATCGAAGACTGCGATTGGGTGTGTAGTGTTTTATTTTCTCGAGAAGGTATTGAGAAGCGTCTCCATGGGTACATTTGTGGGTGACGCAGAGGGTTTTGAATGTGACCCAATTCTTCACGGTTAGCCAATGTAGGCTCCTCAGGGAAGGGGAGATGGATTCCCACGTTTTTTTTCCTGTTATCAGCCTTGCCGCCGTGTTTTGGATAAGTTGTAAGCGTGCAAGTTGATATTGGGGTAATCCTTGTCCCCAGCACACTGGTGTGCTGGGGACAAGTCATGGATGAAGTCATAGTGTGTTGGGGACAAGTCATAGATGAAGTCATAGTGTGCTGGGGACAAGTCATGGATGAAGTCATAGTGTGTTGGGGACAAGTCATAGATGAAGTCATAGTGTGCTGGGGACAAGTCATGGATGAAGTCATAGTGTGTTGGGGACAAGTCATAGATGAAGTGATAGTGTGCTGGGGACAAGTCATGGATGAAGTGATAGTGTGCTGGGGACCAGTCATGGATGAAGTCATAGTGTGCTGGGGACAAGTCATAGATGAAGTCATAGTGTGCTGGGGACAAGTCATGGATGATGTCATAGTGTGCTGGGGACAAGTCATGGATGAAGTCATAGTGTGCTGGAGACAAGTCACAGATGAAGTCATAGTGTGCTGGGGACAAGTCATGGATGAAGTCATAGTGTGCTGGGGACAAGTCATGGATGAAGTCATAGTGTGTTGGGGACAAGTCATGGATGAAGTCATAGTGTGCTGGGGACAAGTCATGGATGAAGTCATAGTGTGCTGGGGACAAGTCATGAATGAAGTCATAGTGTGCTGGGGACAAGTCATGGATGAAGTCATAGTGTGCTGGGGACAAGTCATGGATGAAGTCATAGTGTGCTGGGGACAAGTCATGGGTGAAGTCATAGTGTGCTGGGGACAAGTCATGGATGAAGTCATAGTGTGCTGGGGACAAGTCATGGAAGAAGTGATAGTGTGCTGGGGACAAGTCATAGATGAAGTCATAGTGTGCTGGGGACAAGTCATAGATGAAGTCATAGTGTGCTGGGGACAAGTCATAGATAAAGTCATAGTGTGCTGGGGACAAGTCATGGATGAAGTCATAGTGTGTTGGGGACAAGTCATGGATGAAGTCATAGTGTGCTGGGGACAAGTTATGGATGAAGTCATAGTGTGCTGAGGACAAGTCATAGATGAAGTCACAGTGTGCTGGGGACAAGTCATGGATGAAATCATAGTGTGCTGGGGACAAGTCATGGATGAAGTCATAGTGTGCTGGGGACAAGTCATGGATGAAGTCATAGTGTGCTGGGGACAAGTCATAGATGAAGTCATAGCGTGCTGGGGACAAGTCATGGATGAAGTCATAGCGTGCTGGGGACAAGTCATAGATTAAGTCATAGTGTGCTGGGGACAAGTCATGGATGAAGTCATAGTGTGCTGGGGACAAGTCATAGATGAAGTCATAGTGTGCTGGGGACAAGTCATGGATGAAGTCATAGTGTGCTGGGGATAAGTCATGGATGAAGTCATAGTGTGTTGGGGACAAGTCATAGATGAAGTCATTGTGTGCTGGGGACAAGTCATGGATGAAGTCATAGTGTGCTGGGGACAAGTCATGGATGAAGTCATAGTGTGCTGGGGACAAGTCATGGATGAAGTCATTGTGTGCTGGGGACAAGTCATGGATGAAGTCATAGTGTGCTGGGGACAAGTCATGGATGAAGTCATAGTGTGCTGGGGACAAGTCATGGATGAAGTCATTGTGTGCTGGGGACAAGTCATGGATGAAGTCATAGTGTGCTGGGGATAAGTCATAGATGAAGTCATTGTGTGCTGGGGACAAGTCATGGATGAAGTCATAGTGTGCTGGGGACAAGTCGTGGATGAAGTCATAGTGTGCTGGGGACAAGTATAGTTAGTGTCATACACAGCCTCATGTAACCGTTATTTTAAGATCTAATCTGCACTTTATTGCTGCAATAAAACACACTATGGGGGGTTATTTACAAAAGGAAAATTCACTTTGCAATACAAGGGCACTTGTAAGTGCAGTCGCTGTAAATCCGAGGGGGACATGCAAGGAAAATAAAAGAAACAGCATTTTAGCTTGCACATGATTGGATGATAAAATCAGCAGAGCTTCACCTCATTTCATATCTACCCCCCCAGATTTAAAGCGACTGCACTTCCAAGTGCCCTTGCAGTGCAAAGTGGAGTTACCTTTAGTAAATAACCCCCAATGTCTATTGAAGTCCGATGATGGCTGACGCTCCACAAGGTGCAGATTTACTGACTCTCGATGTTATTGTCTTCCCTATCATCTTTTCTTCCAGGCCGCCATCTTGGCTGCTCTCAGCTCTTTGATGGGATGGGCAGGGAGTTCGCTCACGCCTGGCAACTTGGCGACATTCATTTTAATGATGATGAACATTTTGTGCCCCCGAACAGTGAGCAGGGGATCAGTCTCCTGAAGGTGAGAGGAGCATAATGATCGTATTACTGGGTATGGGTCCAAATCCACACAGTCTTGGACTGGGCAGAGATCTGAATAGCTGTAGGACAAATACGAGACATTAGTAACCTGCGGCCTCCATACCCGACCTCTACAGCACGGCAATTCCTATACTTAAAGGCTTTGTCCACCCAAGAATGGCCTTTCACTTGTAGGTGAAGCATATTGGGCTGGGTCTTTCCATGGCGTGTCTTTTGTCTTGGAGCCTCCAGTGAGGAGATCTCCTGAGAATAAATGTTTCCTTTGTTTCTCGGGGAATTCCATGAAATTCCAGTTGGCAGATTTGGAGGCCTTCATAATGGCCACAGAAGGGGTGCAGACCTGAGGATTCAGGAATCTCACCCTTAGAGCTGGTTTTGGGTCTACATTACGCATGAGGACACAGGGGACACACAGTGCGGTTATTGACCAATGTCACATACAGTATCTCACAAAAGTAAGTACACCCCTCAGTCACATTGGTGTAAATCTTTTCTTGTATCTTTTCATGTGAAAACACTGAAGAAATGACACTTGTCTACAATGTAAAGTAGTGAGTGTACAGCTTGTATAACACACAGCCATTAATTTCTAAACCGCTGGCAACAAAAGTCAGTACACCCCTAAGTGAAAATCTCCAAATTGGGCTCAATTAGCCATTTTCCCTCCCCCGGTGTCATGTGACTCGTTAGTGTTACAAGGTCTCAGGTGTGAATGGGGAGCAGGTGTGTTAAATTTGGTGTTATCGCTCTCACTCTCTCATACTGGTCACTGGAAGTACAACATGGCACCTCATGGCAAAGAACTCTCTGAGGATCTGAAGATAAGAATTGTTGCTCTACATAAAGATGGCCGAGGCTATAAGAAGATTGCCAAGACCCTGAAACTGACCTGCAGCGCGGTGGCCAAGACCATCCAGCGGTATAACAGTACAGGTTCCACTCAGAACAGGCCTCGCCATGGTCCACCAAAGAAGTTGAGGTCACGTGCTCAGCGTCATATCCAGAGGTTGTCTTTGGGAAATAGACGTATGAGTGCTGCCAGCATTGCTGCAGAGGTTGTAGGGGTGGGGGGTCAGCCTGTCAGTGCTCAGACCATACGCCGCACACTGCATCAAATTGGTCTGCATGGCTGTCGTCCCAGAAGGAAGCCTCTTCTAAAAATGATGCACAAGAAAGTCCACAAACAGTTTGCTGAAGACAAGCAGACTAAGAACATGGATTACTGGAACCACGTCCTGTGGTCTGATGAGACCAAGATAAAGGTATTTGGTGTCAGATGGTGACAAGCGTGTGTGGGGGCAACCAGGTGAAGAGGACAAAGACAAGTGTGTCTTGTCTACAGTCAAGCATGGTGGTGGGAGTGTCATGGTGGTGGGAGTGTCATGGTGGTGGGAGGGTCATGGTGGTGGGAGTGTCATGGTCTGGGGCTGCATGAGTGCTGCCGGCACTGGGGGGCTACAGATCATTGAGGGAACCATGAATGCCAACATGTACTGTGACATACTGAAGCAGAGCATGATCCCCTCCCTTCAGAGACTGGGCCGCTGGGCAGTATTCCAACATGATAACCACCCCAAACACACCTCCAAGACCACCACTGCCTTGCTAAAGAAGCTGAGGGTAAAGGTGATGGACTGGCCAAGCATGTCTCCAGACCTAAACCCTATTGATCATCTGTGGGACATCCTGAAACGGAAGGTGGAGGAGCGCAAGGTCTCCAACATCCACCAGCTCCGTGATGTCATCATGGAGGAGGGGAAGAGGACTCCAGTGACAACCTGTGAAGCTCTGGTGACCTCCATGCCCAAGAGGGTTAAGGCAGTGCTGGAAAATAATGGTGGCCACACAAAATATTGACACTTTGGGACAAATTTGGAGATTTTCACTTAGGGGTGTACTGACTTTTGTTGCCAGCGGTTTAGACATTAATGGATGTGTGTTGAGTTATTTTGAGGGGACGGCAAATTTACACTGTTATACAAGCTGTACACTCACTACTTTACATTGTAGACAAGTGTCATTTCTTCAGTGTTGTCACATGAATGTCACTGAGGGGTGTACTTACTTTTGTCACATACTGTATATTATATGCTTGGCGGGCGCTCCATTCCTGTGGTGTTCAGTTCATGTGTGTCTCCTGCAGGTGGCGGTACACGAGATTGGACATGTCCTGGGCCTCAGTCACATGAACGAGGTGATGTCCGTCATGCAGCCAAGCTACATTCCAGCCAATAGTAAGATGGAGCTGGACATGGCCGATCGCAGGGCCATTCAGAAGATTTATGGTGAGTGATGAGCCAGGACAATAAAAAATACAGATCCCACTGGATCATATTCATCATAGACCGAAGCTTTACACATCCCACCAGAAAATAATATCTATAGTCTACAGACTTACAGATCCCACCAGATAATAATCACCATAGTCAGCAGATTTATAGATCCCACCAGATCACCCTCACCATAGTATTCAGGTCTACATCTCCCACCAGATCATCCTCACCATAGTATTCAGGTCTACATCTCCCACCAGATCATCTTCACCATAGTATTCAGGTCTACATCTCCCACCAGATCACCCTCACCATAGTATTCAGGTCTACATCTCCCACCAGATCACCCTCACCATAGTATTCAGGTCTACATCTTCCACCAGATCACCCTCACCATAGTATTCAGGTCTACATCTCCCACCAGATCATCTTCACCATAGTATTCAGGTCTACATCTCCCACCAGATCATCTTCACCATAGTATTCAGGTCTACATCTCCCACCAGATCACCTTCACCATAGTATTCAGGTCTACATCTCCCACCAGATCATCTTCACCATAGTATTCAGGTCTACATCTCCCACCAGATCATCTTCACCATAGTATTCAGGTCTACATCTCCCACCAGATCACCAGGTCTACATCTTCACCAGTCACCATAGTATTCAGGTCTACATCTCCCACCAGATCACCTTCACCATAGTATTCAGGTCTACATCTCCCACCAGATCACCTTCACCATAGTATTCAGGTCTACATCTCCCACCAGATCACCCTCACCATAGTATTCAGGTCTACATCTCCACCAGATCACCCTCACCATAGTATTCAGGTCTACATCTCCCACCAGATCACCTTCACCATAGTATTCAGGTCTACATCTCCCACCAGATCACCTTCACCATAGTATTCAGGTCTACATCTCCCACCAGATCACCTTCACCATAGTATTCAGGTCTACATCTCCCACCAGATCACCCTCACCATAGTATTCAGGTCTACATCTCCCACCAGATCACCTCACCATAGTATTCAGGTCTACATCTCCCACCAGATCACCCTCACCACAGTATTCAGGTCTACATCTCCCACCAGATCACCCTCACCATAGTATTCAGGTCTACATCTCCCACCAGATCACCCTCACCATAGTATTCAGGTCTACATCTCCACCAGATCACCCTTCACCATAGTATTCAGGTCTACATCTCCCACCAGATCACCTCACCATAGTATTCAGGTCTACATCTCCCACCAGATCACCTTCACCATAGTATTCAGGTCTACATCTCCCACCAGATCACCCTCACCATAGTATTCAGGTCTACATCTCCCACCAGATCACCTTCACCATAGTATTCAGGTCTACATCTCCCACCAGATCTCACCATCACCATAGTATTCAGGTCTACATCTCCCACCAGATCACCTCACCATAGTATTCAGGTCTACATCTCCCACCAGATCACCTTCACCATAGTATTCAGGTCTACATCTCCCACCAGATCACCTTCACCATAGTATTCAGGTCTACATCTCCCACCAGATCACCTTCACCATAGTATTCAGGTCTACATCTCCCACCAGATCACCCTCACCATAGTATTCAGGTCTACATCTCCCACCAGATCACCCTCACCATAGTATTCAGGTCTACATCTCCCACCAGATCACCCTCACCATAGTATTCAGGTCTACATCTCCCACCAGATCACCTTCACCATAGTATTCAGGTCTACATCTCCCACCAGATCACCTTCACCATAGTATTCAGGTCTACATCTCCCACCAGATCACCTCACCATAGTATTCAGGTCTACATCTCCCACCAGATCACCTCACCATAGTATTCAGGTCTACATCTCCCACCAGATCACCTTCACCACAGTATTCAGGTCTACATCTACCACCAGATCACCCTCACCATAGTATTCAGGTCTACATCTCCCACCAGATCACCCTCACCATAGTATTCAGGTCTACATCTCCCACCAGATCACCTTCACCATAGTATTCAGGTCTACATCTCCCACCAGATCACCCTCACCATAGTATTCAGGTCTACATCTCCCACCAGATCACCTTCACCATAGTATTCAGGTCTACATCTCCCACCAGATCACCCTCACCATAGTATTCAGGTCTACATCTCCCACCAGATCACCCTCACCATAGTATTCAGGTCTACATCTCCCACCAGATCACCCTCACCATAGTATTCAGGTCTACATCTCCCACCAGATCACCCTCACCATAGTATTCAGGTCTACATCTCCCACCAGATCACCCTCACCATAGTATTCAGGTCTACATCTCCCACCAGATCACCCTCACCATAGTATTCAGGTCTACATCTCCCACCAGATCACCTTCACCATAGTATTCAGGTCTACATCTCCCACCAGATCACCCTCACCATAGTATTCAGGTCTACATCTCCCACCAGATCACCCTCACCATAGTATTCAGGTCTACATCTCCCACCAGATCACCCTCACCATAGTATTCAGGTCTACATCTCCCACCAGATCACCCTCACCATAGTATTCAGGTCTACATCTCCCACCAGATCCCCCTCACCATAGTATTCAGGTCTACATCTCCCACCAGATCACCTCACCATAGTATTCAGGTCTACATCTCCCACCAGATCACCTTCACCATAGTATTCAGGTCTACATCTCCCACCAGATCACCTTCACCATAGTATTCAGGTCTACATCTCCCACCAGATCACCTTCACCATAGTATTCAGGTCTACATCTCCCACCAGATCACCCTCACCATAGTATTCAGGTCTACATCTCCCACCAGATCACCTTCACCATAGTATTCAGGTCTACATCTCCCACCAGATCACCTTCACCATAGTATTCAGGTCTACATCTCCCACCAGATCACCTTCACCATAGTATTCAGGTCTACATCTCCCACCAGATCACCCTCACCATAGTATTCAGGTCTACATCTCCCACCAGATCACCCTCACCATAGTATTCAGGTCTACATCTCCCACCAGATCACCTTCACCATAGTATTCAGGTCTACATCTCCCACCAGATCATCCTCACCATAGTATTCAGGTCTACATCTCCCACCAGATCACCCTCACCATAGTATTCAGGTCTACATCTCCCACCAGATCACCCTCACCATAGTATTCAGGTCTACATCTCCCACCAGATCACCCTCACCATAGTATTCAGGTCTACATCTCCCACCAGATCACCTTCACCATAGTATTCAGGTCTACATCTCCCACCAGATCACCTTCACCATAGTATTCAGGTCTACATCTCCCACCAGATCACCCTCACCATAGTATTCAGGTCTACATCTCCCACCAGATCACCCTCACCATAGTATTCAGGTCTACATCTCCCACCAGATCACCCTCACCATAGTATTCAGGTCTACATCTCCCACCAGATCACCTTCACCATAGTATTCAGGTCTACATCTCCCACCAGATCACCCTCACCATAGTATTCAGGTCTACATCTCCCACCAGATCACCCTCACCATAGTATTCAGGTCTACATCTCCCACCAGATCACCTTCACCATAGTATTCAGGTCTACATCTCCCACCAGATCACCTTCACCATAGTATTCAGGTCTACATCTCCCACCAGATCACCCTCACCATAGTATTCAGGTCTACATCTCCCACCAGATCACCTTCACCATAGTATTCAGGTCTACATCTCCCACCAGATCACCCTCACCATAGTATTCAGGTCTACATCTCCCACCAGATCACCCTCACCATAGTATTCAGGTCTACATCTCCCACCAGATCACCCTCACCATAGTATTCAGGTCTACATCTCCCACCAGATCACCCTCACCATAGTATTCAGGTCTACATCTCCCACCAGATCACCCTCACCATAGTATTCAGGTCTACATCTCCCACCAGATCACCTTCACCATAGTATTCAGGTCTACATCTCCCACCAGATCACCCTCACCATAGTATTCAGGTCTACATCTCCCACCAGATCACCCTCACCATAGTATTCAGGTCTACATCTCCCACCAGATCACCCTCACCATAGTATTCAGGTCTACATCTCCCACCAGATCACCCTCACCATAGTATTCAGGTCTACATCTCCCACCAGATCACCCTCACCATAGTATTCAGGTCTACATCTCCCACCAGATCACCTTCACCATAGTATTCAGGTCTACATCTCCCACCAGATCACCTCACCATAGTATTCAGGTCTACATCTCCCACCAGATCACCTTCACCATAGTATTCAGGTCTACATCTCCCACCAGATCACCTTCACCATAGTATTCAGGTCTACATCTCCCACCAGATCACCTTCACCATAGTATTCAGGTCTACATCTCCCACCAGATCACCCTCACCATAGTATTCAGGTCTACATCTCCCACCAGATCACCTTCACCATAGTATTCAGGTCTACATCTCCCACCAGATCACCCTCACCATAGTATTCAGGTCTACATCTCCCACCAGATCACCTTCACCATAGTATTCAGGTCTACATCTCCCACCAGATCACCTTCACCATAGTATTCAGGTCTACATCTCCCACCAGATCACCTTCACCATAGTATTCAGGTCTACATCTCCCACCAGATCACCCTCACCATAGTATTCAGGTCTACATCTCCCACCAGATCACCTTCACCATAGTATTCAGGTCTACATCTCCCACCAGATCACCTTCACCATAGTATTCAGGTCTACATCTCCCACCAGATCACCTTCACCATAGTATTCAGGTCTACATCTCCCACCAGATCACCTTCACCATAGTATTCAGGTCTACATCTCCCACCAGATCACCCTCACCATAGTATTCAGGTCTACATCTCCCACCAGATCACCTTCACCATAGTATTCAGGTCTACATCTCCCACCAGATCACCTTCACCATAGTATTCAGGTCTACATCTCCCACCAGATCACCTTCACCATAGTATTCAGGTCTACATCTCCCACCAGATCACCTTCACCATAGTATTCAGGTCTACATCTCCCACCAGATCACCATCAACATAGTATTCAGGTCTACATCACCCACCAGATCACCTCACCATAGTATTCAGGTCTACATCTCCCACCAGATCACCCTCACCATAGTATTCAGGTCTACATCTACCACCAGATCACCCTCACCATAGTATTCAGGTCTACATCTCCCACCAGATCACCCTCACCATAGTATTCAGGTCTACATCTCCCACCAGATCACCCTCACCATAGTATTCAGGTCTACATCTCCCACCAGATCACCCTCACCATAGTATTCAGGTCTACATCTCCCACCAGATCACCTTCACCATAGTATTCAGGTCTACATCTCCCACCAGATCACCTTCACCATAGTATTCAGGTCTACATCTCCCACCAGATCACCCTCACCATAGTATTCAGGTCTACATCTCCCACCAGATCACCCTCACCATAGTATTCAGGTCTACATCTCCCACCAGATCACCTTCACCATAGTATTCAGGTCTACATCTCCCACCAGATCACCTTCACCATAGTATTCAGGTCTACATCTCCCACCAGATCACCTTCACCATAGTATTCAGGTCTACATCTCCCACCAGATCACCTTCACCATAGTATTCAGGTCTACATCTCCCACCAGATCACCTTCACCATAGTATTCAGGTCTACATCTCCCACCAGATCACCTTCACCATAGTATTCAGGTCTACATCTCCCACCAGATCACCTTCACCATAGTATTCAGGTCTACATCTCCCACCAGATCACCCTCACCATAGTATTCAGGTCTACATCTCCCACCAGATCACCTTCACCATAGTATTCAGGTCTACATCTCCCACCAGATCATCTTCACCATAGTATTCAGGTCTACATCTCCCATCAGATCACCTTCACCATAGTACTCAGGTCTACATCTCCCACCAGATCACCTTCACCATAGTACTCAGGTCTACATCTCTCACCAGATCACCCTCACCATAGTATTCAGGTCTACATCTCCCACCAGATCACCTTCACCATAGTATTCAGGTCTACATCTCCCACCAGATCATCTTCACCATAGTATTCAGGTCTACGTCTCCCACCAGATCATCTTCACCATAGTATTCAGGTCTACATCTCTCACCAGATCACCCTCACCATAGTATTCAGGTCTACATCTCCCACCAGATCACCCTCACCATAGTATTCAGGTCTACATCTCCCACCAGATCACCCTCACCATAGTATTCAGGTCTACATCTCCCACCAGATCACCCTCACCATAGTATTCAGGTCTACATCTCCACCAGATCACCCTCACCATAGTATTCAGGTCTACATCTCCCACCAGATCACCTTCACCATAGTATTCAGGTCTACATCTCCCACCAGATCATCTTCACCATAGTATTCAGGTCTACGTCTCCCACCAGATCACCTTCACCATAGTATTCAGGTCTACATCTCTCACCAGATCACCCTTCACCATAGTATTCAGGTCTACATCTCCCACCAGATCACCCTCACCATAGTATTCAGGTCTACATCTCCCACCAGATCACCTTCACCATAGTATTCAGGTCTACATCTCCCACCAGATCATCTTCACCATAGTATTCAGGTCTACGTCTCCCACCAGATCATCTTCACCATAGTATTCAGGTCTACATCTCTCACCAGATCACCCTCACCATAGTATTCAGGTCTACATCTCCCACCAGATCACCCTCACCATAGTATTCAGGTCTACATCTCCCACCAGATCACCCTCACCATAGTATTCAGGTCTACATCTCCCACCAGATCACCCTCACCATAGTATTCAGGTCTACATCTCCCACCAGATCACCCTCACCATAGTATTCAGGTCTACATCTCCCACCAGATCACCTTCACCATAGTATTCAGGTCTACATCTCCCACCAGATCAACTTCACCATATTATTCAGGTCTACATCTCCCACCAGATCACCCTCACCATAGTATTCAGGTCTACATCTCCCACCAGATCACCTTCACCGTATTATTCAGGTCTACATCTCCCACCAGATCACCCTCACCATAGTATTCAGGTCTACATCTCCCACCAGATCACCTTCACCGTAGTATTCAGGTCTACATCTCCCACCAGATCACCTTCACCATAGTATTCAGATCTACATCTCCCACCAGATCACCCTCACCATAGTATTCAGGTCTACATCTCCCACCAGATCACCTTCACCATAGTATTCAGGTCTACACCTCCCACCAGATCACCCTCACCATAGTATTCAGGTCTACATCTCCCACCAGATCACCTTCACCATAGTATTCAGGTCTACATCTCCCACCAGATCACCCTCACCATAGTATTCAGGTCTACATCTCCCACCAGATCAACTTCACCATAGTATTCAGGTCTACATCTCCCACCAGATCAACTTCACCATAGTATTCAGGTCTACATCTCCAACCAGATCACCTTCACCATAGTATTCAGGTCTACATCTCCCACCAGATCAACTTCACCATAGTATTCAGGTCTACATCTCCCACCAGATCACCTTCACCATAGTATTCAGGTCTACATCTCCCACCAGATCATCTTCACCATAGTATTCAGGTCTACATCTCCCACCAGATCACCCTCACCATAGTATTCAGGTCTACATCTCCCACCAGATCACCTTCACCATAGTATTCAGGTCTACATCTCCCACCAGATCAACTTCACCATAGTATTCAGGTCTACATCTCCCACCAGATCCCCCTCACCATAGTATTCAGGTCTACATCTCCCACCAGATCACCCTCACCATAGTATTCAGGTCTACATCTCCCACCAGATCATCTTCACCATAGTATTCAGGTCTACATCTCCCACCAGATCACCTTCACCATAGTATTCAGGTCTACATCTCCCACCAGATCACCCTCACCATAGTATTCAGGTCTACATCTCCCACCAGATCACCTTCACCATAGTATTCAGGTCTACATCTCCCACCAGATCACCTTCACCATAGTATTCAGGTCTACATCTCCCACCAGATCACCTTCACCATAGTATTCAGGTCTACATCTCCCACCAGATCAACTTCACCATAGTATTCAGGTCTACATCTCCCACCAGATCCCCCTCACCATAGTATTCAGGTCTACATCTCCCACCAGATCACCCTCACCATAGTATTCAGGTCTACATCTCCCACCAGATCATCTTCACCATAGTATTCAGGTCTACATCTCCCACCAGATCACCTTCACCATAGTATTCAGGTCTACATCTCCCACCAGATCAACTTCACCATATTATTCAGGTCTACATCTCCCACCAGATCACCCTCACCATAGTATTCAGGTCTACATCTCCCACCAGATCACCTTCACCATAGTATTCAGGTCTACATCTCCCACCAGATCACCTTCACCATAGTATTCAGGTCTACATCTCCCACCAGATCAACTTCACCATAGTATTCAGGTCTACATCTCCCACCAGATCACCTTCACCATAGTATTCAGGTCTACGTCTCCCACCAGATCATCTTCACCATAGTATTCAGGTCTACATCTCCCACCAGATCACCCTCACCATAGTATTCAGGTCTACATCTCCCACCAGATCATCTTCACCATAGTATTCAGGTCTACATCTCCCACCAGATCAACTTCACCATAGTATTCAGGTCTACATCTCCCACCAGATCAACTTCACCATAGTATTCAGGTCTATATCTTACACAAGATAACCTTCACCATAGTCTGAAGACCTAAAGATTTCACCAGATCATCATCATAATCTACATATTTATAGATCCCACCTATCATCTTTATCATAGTCCATAGATTTATATATCCTGCCAGATCAACTTCATCACAGTCTTCAGATTTACAAACCCCACCATATCACCTTCACCCCAGTCTGGAGACATACAGATCCCATGAGACAGCCTTCAGCTTAGTCTACAAGTCACACCGTTTAACCTTAACCATGGTTTGGAGATTTACAGATCCCACCAGATCATCTTAACCAGTCTGCAGGTTTATGGATCCCACCAAATCACCTTCACCATACAGTATGGATATTGTGTCTGTATTTGTCAGCCGATCACCTGTGTAATATGTCTGAACTTTGTTGTGGTTTTTCACACAGGTCGCTGTTCTGGTCGGTTCAACGCGGTATTTGATTGGGTGCGCAAAGATGACTTTGTTCCGGGTAGTTGGGTTTTCCAGACGTTTTTCTTCAGGAAAGGCTGGTACTGGATGTATGAAAACCGCAGTAACCGGACACGGTACAGAGACCCCCGGAAACTGGCCAACGGCTGGAATGGGATCCCCTCTTCCAACATTGATGCCTTCGTTCATATATGGGCATGGGACAAAGACCTCACCCTCTTTTTTAAAGGTAGGCGGATTTTACTCCCAATAATTCAGATTTAAAAAGCAAATCTTCGTTATAGATTCAGTCTGGAAGGTTAAATCTTCTTCGGTTTCCAATATCTCTTGGTGACTTCACACTTGGATCTCTACACCTGACTCTGGTTTCCACTCACCTTGGGGTGTTCCCACTTCTCCTGGTGAGCTTTCCATCTCAGTGATGGTGGGGGCCCTGATAGTGGGCTCAGAAGATGCTTAGACTTGGGAATTTGCTGCTAAAAAACAAAACTAACCTTAACTCTGTACCTAACACTACAGCCCTAACCCTGACACTACAGTCATAACATAACCCTACAGCCCTAACTAGTGATTTTTTCCAATCATATTCTCCTCTCCAGGTACTCAATACTGGCGCTATGACAACGAGAATGATCGGGCTTATAAACAGGACCCCGAGGGAATAACTTACCCCCGACTCATCTCCGAAGGCTTTCCTGGCATCACCGGTCCCATTGACACAGCATTTTATGACCGCCGGGATAAAAATGTCTATTTCTTCCGAGGTAGAAATGTGAGTAAACTCACCAAACATGATGAAACCTGATGACCCCACCATGATGCCTTTTCTCTTCTTCATTTTATCCTTTTAGTCAATTCAAGAACATAAACTGAATAAAAGACAGGTCACAAAGACTTACTTCACTAAGCTTAATCCCAAAACCAGACTTCCTAATCCAAAACCAATGCTTACCTAAAACTCTGTACCTAACCCTACAGCCATAACTTTGACCCAACAGCCCTAACCCTGACCTTAAGACCCTAACCATAGACAAACATTCCTATGGACAACCCTATAGCCCCAATCATAACCCTACAGCCCTAACTATAACCCTACAGCCCTAACTATAACCCCACAGCCCTAATCATAATCCTACAGCCCTAACTATAACCCCACCGCCCTAACTATAACCCTACAGCCCCAATCATAACCCCACAGCCCTAACTATAACCCTACAGCCCTAACTATAACCCCACCGCCCTAACTGTAACCCTACAGCCCTAATCATAACCCTACAGCTCTAACTATAACCCTACAGCCATAACTGTAACCCTACAGCCCTAACTATAACCCCACAGCCCTAACTATAACCCCACCGCCCTAACTATAACCCTACAGCCCTAATCATAACCCTACAGCCCTAACTATAACCCCACAGCCCTAATCATAACCCTACAGCCATAACTATAACCCCACTGCCCTAATCATAACCCCACAGCCCTAACTATAACCCTACAGCCCTAACTATAACCCCACAGCCCTAATCATAACCCCACAGCCCTAACTATAACCCCACAGCCCTAACTATAACCCTAAAGCCCTAACTATAACACTACAGCTCTAACTATAACCCTACAGCCCTAACTATAACCCTACAGCCCTAACTATAACCCCACAGCCCTAACTATAACCCTACAGCCCTAACTATAACCCTACAGCCCTAACTATAACCCTACAGCCCTAACTATAACCCCACAGCCCTAACTATAACCCCACAGCCCTAACTATAACCCCACAGCCCTAACTATAACCCTACAGCCCTAACTATAACCCCACAGCCCTAACTATAACCCCACAGCCCTAACTATAACCCTACAGCCCTAACTATAACCCCACAGCCCTAACTATAACCCTACAGCCCTAACTATAACCCTACAGCCCTAATCATAACCCCACAGCCCTAACTATAACCCCACAGCCCTAACTATAACCCCACAGCCCTAACTATAACCCTACAGCCCTAACTATAACCCTACAGCCCTAAGAATAACCCCACAGCCCTAACTATAACCCCACAGCCCTAACTATAACCCCACAGCCCTAACTATAACCCTAAAGCCCTAACTATAACACTACAGCTCTAACTATAACCCTACAGCCCTAACTATAACCCTACAGCCCTAACTATAACCCCACAGCCCTAACTATAACCCTACAGCCCTAACTATAACCCTACAGCCCTAACTATAACCCTACAGCCCTAACTATAACCCCACAGCCCTAACTATAACCCCACAGCCCTAACTATAACCCCACAGCCCTAACTATAACCCTACAGCCCTAACTATAACCCCACAGCCCTAACTATAACCCCACAGCCCTAACTATAACCCTACAGCCCTAACTATAACCCCACAGCCCTAACTATAACCCTACAGCCCTAACTATAACCCTACAGCCCTAATCATAACCCCACAGCCCTAACTATAACCCCACAGCCCTAACTATAACCCCACAGCCCTAACTATAACCCTACAGCCCTAACTATAACCCTACAGCCCTAATCATAACCCCACAGCCCTAACTATAACCCCACAGCCCTAACTATAACCCCACAGCCCTAACTATAACCCTAAAGCCCTAACTATAACACTACAGCTCTAACTATAACCCTACAGCCCTAACTATAACCCTACAGCCCTAACTATAACCCCACAGCCCTAACTATAACCCTACAGCCCTAACTATAACCCTACAGCCCTAACTATAACCCTACAGCCCTAACTATAACCCCACAGCCCTAACTATAACCCCACAGCCCTAACTATAACCCCACAGCCCTAACTATAACCCTACAGCCCTAACTATAACCCCACAGCCCTAACTATAACCCCACAGCCCTAACTATAACCCTACAGCCCTAACTATAACCCCACAGCCCTAACTATAACCCTACAGCCCTAACTATAACCCTACAGCCCTAATCATAACCCCACAGCCCTAACTATAACCCCACAGCCCTAACTATAACCCCACAGCCCTAACTATAACCCTACAGCCCTAACTATAACCCTACAGCCCTAATCATAACCCCACAGCCCTAACTATAACCCCACAGCCCTAACTATAGCCCCACAGCCCTAACTATAACCGCACAGCCCTAACTATAACCCTACAGCCCTAATCATAACCCCACAGCCCTAACTATAACCCCACAGCCCTAACTATAACCCTACAGCCCTAACTATAACCCTACAGCCCTAACTATAACCCCACAGCCCTAACTATAACCCCACAGCCCTAACTATAACCCTACAGCCCTAATCATAACCCCACAGCCCTAACTATAACCCCACAGCCCTAACTATAACCCTACAGCCCTAACTATAACCCCACAGCCCTAATCATAACCCTACAGCCCTAACTATAACCCCACAGCCCTAACTATAACCCCACAGCCCTAACTATAACCCCACAGCCCTAACTATAACCCTACAGCCCTAACTATAACCCTACAGCCCTAACTATAACCCTACAGCCCTAACTATAACCCCACAGCCCTAACTATAACCCCACAGCCCTAACTATAACCCCACAGCCCTAACTATAACCCTACAGCCCTAACTTTAACCCTACAGCTCTAACTATAACCCTACAGCTCTAACTATAACCCCACAGCCCTAACTATAACCCTACATCTTCTGGACAGCAATGGTGTCTGAAAGTCTAAGGTTTGACCTTGTTCTCTGTCTGACCTTCAGGTGACCGCTTTCAATGTGGCCAGTCAGAAGGTTGTCCCTGGCTACCCCAAGGCCATCACTGACGTCTTCCCTCCATGCATCCCTGGAGACCACCCCATAAGTGACCTGGATGCCGTGTACTTCTCCTTCGCCCACCAGACCATATTCTTCATCAAGGACACCTATGTGTGGAGGCTGGCCAGGAGCAAGGAGAACCCGGACGTTCCCCATAATGCATTGCTTCCGCGACTCCCAGTCAATGAGCAGTGGCTTGATATCTGTGATGTTCATCCCTCAATGCTTACAGTCCAAAGAAGATGAACTCCAACTAACCGACCAATAATATGGAGCTGACATAAGATTCTGAGGGCCCCTGCTCTCCACAATAATCCTGAGCCAGCACAAGATTCTGAGGGCCCCTGTTCTCCACAATAATCCTGAGCCAGCACAAGATTCTGAGGACCCCTGTGCTCCACAATAATATGGAGCCAGCACAAGATTCTGAGGGCCCCTGTTCTCCACAATAACACTGAGCCAACACAAGATTCTGAGGGCCCCTGTTCTCCACAATAATACTGAGCCAACACAAGATTCTGAGGGCCCCTGTTCTCCACAATAATACTGAGCCAGCACAAGATTCTGAGGGCCCCTGTTCTCCACAATAATACTGAGCCAGCACAAGATTCTGAGGGCCCCTGTTCTCCACACTAATCCGGAGCCAACACAAGATTCTGAGGGCCCCTGTTCTCCACAATAACACTGAGCCAACACAAGATTCTGAGGGCCCCTGTTCTCCACAATAATACTGAGCCAACACAAGATTCTGAGGGCCCCTGTTCTCCACAATAATACTGAGCCAACACAAGATTCTGAGGGCCCCTGTTCTCCACACTAATACTGAGCCAGCACAATATTCTGAGGGCCCCTGTTCTCCACACTAATACTGAGCCAGCACAAGATTCGGAGGGCCCCTGTTCTCCACAATAATACTGAGCCAACACAAGATTCTGAGGGCCCCTGTTCTCCACAATAATACTGAGCCAACACAAGATTCTGAGGGCCCCTGTTCTCCACAATAATCCTGAGCCAACACAAGATTCTGAGGGCCCCTGTTCTCCACACTAATACTGAGCCAACACAAGATTCTGAGGGCCCCTGTTCTCCACACTAATACTGAGCCAGCACAAGATTCTGAGGGCCCCTGCTCTCCACACTAATACTGAGCCAACACAAGATTCTGAGGGCCCCTGTTCTCCACAATAATACTGAGCCAGCACAAGATTCTGAGGGCCCCTGTTCTCCACAATAATACTGAGCCAACACAAGATTCTGAGGGCCCCTGTTCTCCACAATAATACTGAGCCAGCACAAGATTCTGAGGGCCCCTGTTCTCCACAATAATACTGAGCCAGCACAAGATTCTGAGGGCCCCTGTTCTCCACACTAATACTGAGCCAGCACAAGATTCTGAGGGCCCCTGCTCTCCACAATAATACTGAGCCAACACAAGATTCTGAGGGCCCCTGTTCTCCACAATAATCCGGAGCCAACACAAGATTCTGAGGGCCCCTGTTCTCCACAATAATCCTGAGCCAACACAAGATTCTGAGGGCCCCTGCTCTCCACACTAATCCTGAGCCAACACAAGATTCTGAGGGCCCCTGTTCTCCACATTAATACTGAGCCAGCACAAGATTCTGAGGGCCCCTGTTCTCCACAATAATCCTGAGCCAGCACAAGATTCTGAGGGCCCCTGTTCTTCACACTAATATGAAGCCAACACAAGATTCTGAGGGCCCCTGTTCTCCACACTAATACTGAGCCAGCACAAGATTCTGAGGACCCCTGTTCTCCACAATAATACTGAGCCTACACAAGATTCTGAGGGCCCCTGTTCTCCACAATAATTCAGAGCCTACACAAGATTCTGAGGGCCCCTGTTCTCCACAATAATTCAGAGCCTACACAAGATTCTGAGGGCCCCTGTTCTCCACAACAATTCAGAGCCAGCACAAGATTCTGAGGGCCCCTGTTCTCCACAATAACACTGAGCCAACACAAGATTCTGAGGGCCCCTGTTCTCCACAATAATCCGGAGCCAACACAAGATTCTGAGGGCCCCTGTTCTCCACACTAATACTGAGCCAACACAAGATTCTGAGGGCCCCTGCTCTCCACACTAATACTGAGCCAACACAAGATTCTGAGGGCCCCTGTTCTCCACAATAATACTGAGCCAACACAAGATTCTGAGGGCCCCTGTTCTCCACAATAATACTGAGCCAACACAAGATTCTGAGGACCCCTGTTCTCCGCAATAATCCTGAGCCAACACAAGATTCTGAGGGCCCCTGTTCTCCACAATAATACTGAGCCAGCACAAGATTCTGAGGGCCCCTGTTCTCCACAATAACACTGAGCCAACACAAGATTCTGAGGGCCCCTGTTCTCCACAATAATCCGGAGCCAACACAAGATTCTGAGGGCCCCTGTTCTCCACACTAATACTGAGCCAACACAAGATTCTGAGGGCCCCTGTTCTCCACACTAATACTGAGCCAGCACAAGATTCTGAGGGCCCCTGTTCTCCACAATAATACTGAGCCAACACAAGATTCTGAGGGCCCCTGTTCTCCACAATAGTTCAGAGCCAACACAAGATTCTGAGGGCCCCTGTTCTCCACAATAATTCAGAGCCAACACAAGATTCTGAGGGCCCCTGCTCTCCACACTAATACTGAGCCAGCACAAGATTCTGGGGGCCCCTGTTCTCCACACTAATACTGAGCCAGCACAAGATTCTGAGGGCCCCTGTTCTCCACAATAACACTGAGCCAACACAAGATTCTGAGGGCCCCTGTTCTCCACAATAATCCGGAGCCAACACAAGATTCTGAGGGCCCCTGTTCTCCACACTAATACTGAGCCAACACAAGATTCTGAGGGCCCCTGCTCTCCACACTAATACTGAGCCAACACAAGATTCTGAGGGCCCCTGTTCTCCACAATAATACTGAGCCAACACAAGATTCTGAGGGCCCCTGTTCTCCACAATAATACTGAGCCAACACAAGATTCTGAGGACCCCTGTTCTCCGCAATAATCCTGAGCCAACACAAGATTCTGAGGGCCCCTGTTCTCCACAATAATACTGAGCCAGCACAAGATTCTGAGGGCCCCTGTTCTCCACAATAACACTGAGCCAACACAAGATTCTGAGGGCCCCTGTTCTCCACAATAATCCGGAGCCAACACAAGATTCTGAGGGCCCCTGTTCTCCACACTAATACTGAGCCAACACAAGATTCTGAGGGCCCCTGTTCTCCACACTAATACTGAGCCAGCACAAGATTCTGAGGGCCCCTGTTCTCCACAATAATACTGAGCCAACACAAGATTCTGAGGGCCCCTGTTCTCCACAATAGTTCAGAGCCAACACAAGATTCTGAGGGCCCCTGTTCTCCACAATAATTCAGAGCCAACACAAGATTCTGAGGGCCCCTGCTCTCCACACTAATACTGAGCCAACACAAGATTCTGAGGGCCCCTGTTCTCCACAATAATCCTGAGCCTACACAAGATTCTGAGGGCCCCTGTTCTCCACACTAATACTGAGCCAACACAAGATTCTGAGGACCCCTGTTCTCCACACTAATACTGAGCCTACACAAGATTCCGAGGGCCCCTGTTCTCCACAATAATCCGGAGCCAACACAAGATTCTGAGGGCCCCTGTTCTCCACACTAATACTGAGCCAGCACAAGATTCTGAGGGCCCCTGTTCTCCACAATAACACTGAGCCAACACAAGATTCTGAGGGCCCCTGTTCTCCACAATAATCCGGAGCCAACACAAGATTCTGAGGGCCCCTGTTCTCCACACTAATACTGAGCCAACACAAGATTCTAAGGGCCCCTGTTCTCCACAATAATTCAGAGCCAACACAAGATTCTGAGGGCCCCTGTTCTCCACAATAATTCAGAGCCAACACAAGATTCTGAGGGCCCCTGTTCTCCACACTAATACTGAGCCAGCACAAGATTCTGAGGGCCTCTGTTCTCCACACTAATCCTGAGCCAACACAAGATTCTGAGGGCCCCTGTTCTCCACAATAATACTGAGCCTACACAAGATTCTGAGGGCCCCTGTTCTCCACAATAATATGGAGCCAGCACAAGATTCTGAGGGCCCCTGTTCTCCACAATAATACTGAGCCAGCACAAGATTCTGAGGGCCCCTGTTCTCCACAATAACACTGAGCCAACACAAGATTCTGAGGGCCCCTGTTCTCCACAATAATCCGGAGCCAACACAAGATTCTGAGGGCCCCTGTTCTCCACACTAATACTGAGCCAACACAAGATTCTGAGGGCCCCTGTTCTCCACACTAATACTGAGCCAACACAAGATTCTAAGGGCCCCTGTTCTCCACAATAATTCAGAGCCAACACAAGATTCTGAGGGCCCCTGTTCTCCACACTAATACTGAGCCAGCACAAGATTCTGAGGGCCCCTGTTCTCCACAATAATTCAGAGCCAACACAAGATTCTGAGGGCCCCTGTTCTCCACACTAATACTGAGCCAGCACAAGATTCTGAGGGCCCCTGTTCTCCACATTAATACTGAGCCAGCACAAGATTCTGAGGGCCCCTGTTCTCCACAATAATACTGAGCCAGCACAAGATTCTGAGGGCCCCTGTTCTCCACACTAATCCTGAGCCAACACAAGATTCTGAGGGCCCCTGTTCTCCACAATAATACTGAGCCAACACAAGATTCTGAGGACCCCTGTTCTCCGCAATAATCCTGAGCCAACACAAGATTCTGAGGGCCCCTGTTCTCCACAATAATACTGAGCCAGCACAAGATTCTGAGGGCCCCTGCTCTCCACACTAATACTGAGCCAACACAAGATTCTGAGGGCCCCTGTTCTCCACACTAATACTGAGCCAGCACAAGATTCTGAGGGCCCCTGTTCTCCACAATAATCCGGAGCCAACACAAGATTCTGAGGGCCCCTGTTGTCCATACAAAGGTCACAATGACACCACAGACTAAGCCAAGGGTTCCATCTGTAGATGGCGCTATATCTGGAGTACTGTTATCCAGAGACAGTCTTGGCGCCGGGCTGTTTTAACCCTGGACCCCCTGGGGGGCTCTGCAGGCTGAAATGATGGTCTATTATGTTCCTTCTATGTCCCCCCCCCCCACTCTTCTTCCATGCCCACCTATCCTCTCATTCCATCCCCTCCCCCCATTAGCACTTTATAATGTCTGATGAAAGTCAGTAGCATAGAAACTCACCAGACATGTGATGTTGGGTGCAGCTTCCAGTGTCTGGTGGAAAGCCGCCAGTACACATCCTGGCAAGAACTGGGGCAAAGTCATGGACATGCTGCACTCTGGGCCCAGCCAGTGGTTGGGTCCTCCAGACCTGAGATCTGCCCCAGGCTGAGGAGCTCCACCATGAACTGCCACATCCACTGTTCTGGTATAGAAGAAGAGCGCCCCTAGTGGGCAGCCTCCTACTCGTCCTAGACGTGGGCCCCTGCGTGAAATAATCAGCATGGCGAGCTCTAGATATGTAATATGTACCACCTGAATACGACGTTCCTTCATTTTAGGAAAAACTCAGACAAGGCGAATGTTTTACTGCGGCAATAAATTATCATATGAATAACTTTTGTGTCATTACTGATTATCTATGTGATTAGAGTATTAGATGAGCGCCCCACCCAGGCCAAGAGTGGGAGTCTACTGGGTCCAGTCACATGTTGGCAAATATCTTTATGACTCCCACACTCCATAGTGACTGCTCTGTTTCCACTTAAAATGGAGTGTATCTGCCCACCCTGGGGTGTACCATCCATTGCAGGGTGTATCTGCCCACCACCTTGGCATGTAACTGCTCACCTAATGGCGTGCACACCCATCACAGGGTGTATCTGCCCACCTTGAGGTGCCATCCATTACATGGTGTATCTGCCCACCCTGGGGTGTACAATCTATTGCATGGTGTATTTGCCCACCCTGGGGTGTACCATCCATTATAGGGTGTATCTGCCCACCTTGGGGTGTACACATCCATTGCAGGGTGTATCTGCCCACCACCTTGGCATGTAACTGTTCACCTAATGGTGTGCCCACCCATCACAAGGTGTATCTGCCCACCTTGAGGTGCCATCTATTACATGGTGTATCTGCCCACCCTGGGGTGTACCATCCATTATAGGGTGTATCTGCCCACCTTGAGGTGCACCCATCCATTGCAGAGTGTATCTGCCCACCCTGGGGTGTACCATCCATTACAGGGTGTATCTGCCCACCATGAGGTGTGCCATCCATTATAGGGTGTATCTGCCCACACTGGGGTGTACCATCCATTGCAGGGTGTATCTGCCCACACTGGGGTGTACCATCCATTGCAGGGTGTATCTGCCCATCCTGGGGTGTACCATCCATTGCAGGGTGTATCTGCCCATCCTGGGGTGTACCATCTATTGCAGGGTGTATCTGCCCATCCTGGGGTGTACCATCCATTGCAGGGTGTATCTGCCCATCCTGGGGTGTACCATCCATTGCAGGGTGTATCTTCCCATCCTGGGGTGTACCATCCATTGCAGGGTGTATCTGCCCACCATGAGGTGTGCCATCCATTATAGGGTGTATCTGCCCACACTGGGGTGTACCATCCATTGCAGGGTGTATCTGCCCACCCTGGGGTGTACCATCCATTATAGGGTGTATCTGCCCACCTTGAGGTGCACCCATCCATTGCAGAGTGTATCTGCCCACCCTGGGGTGTACCATCCATTACAGGGTGTATCTGCCCACCATGAGGTGTGCCATCCATTATAGGGTGTATCTGCCCACACTGGGGTGTACCATCCATTGCAGGGTGTATCTGCCCACACTGGGGTGTACCATCCATTGCAGGGTGTATCTGCCCATCCTGGGGTGTACCATCCATTGCAGGGTGTATCTGCCCATCCTGGGGTGTACCATCTATTGCAGGGTGTATCTGCCCATCCTGGGGTGTACCATCCATTGCAGGGTGTATCTGCCCATCCTGGGGTGTACCATCCATTGCAGGGTGTATCTGCCCATCCTGGGGTGTACCATCCATTGCAGGGTGTATCTGCCCACCCTGGGGTGTACCATCTACTGCAGGGTGTATCTGCCCATCCTGGGGTGTACCATCCATTATAGGGTGTATCTGCCCATCCTGGGGTGTACCATCCATTACAGGGTGTATCTGCCCACCCTGGGGTGTACCATCCATTATAGGGTGTATCTGCCCACCCTGGGGTGTACCATCTATTGCAGGGTGTATCTGCCCATCCTGGGGTGTACCATCCATTCTAGGGTGTATCTGCCCATCCTGGGGTGTACCATCTATTGCAGGGTGTATCTGCCCACCATGAGGTGTACCATCCATTGCAGGGTGTATCTGCCCACCTTGGTGTACAGTATATCTGCTCACCTTTTGGTATACCCACCCATCACAAGGTGTATCTGCCACCACTCAGCAGTCTATGGTGGGGGTCAGCCTGTAGGCACATTGAATTCTCGGACAGTGACGACACTCCCATTGGCACAGATGGTGCCACCATTCCTCTGTCATCCATCCTGGAGGAGGACACCACCACCCCTCCTACAATATTTCTACATAACACAGGAGATAAGACAATCCTTCAGGAATCTTATTTTACCCAAAACACGTCCGGAGAGATGCCAGAGCACCAAATAAACACGACAGACAGAAGATGAGACCCAGAAATGTTTTATATCTCAGTCTTCTCTGGGTGTAATCTGTACATGGGGGGGGGGGGGACCCTAGAAAATAGAACAAAAGGACTGCTACAATATACTATTAGAGGAGATACAATGTAGAGAGACGAGCTTATTCCTCCCTTCGATCCGAGTCACCACCATTGCTGAAGAGTCAGGCAGGTGTGAATTTACTAATGAGGGGATTCAGTAGAATCAGAAAGGTCTGGATTCAGGTAGGTGTGAACTCAGATAGGTTTAGACTCAGGCAGATGGTAATTCAGGTAGGTTTAGATTTAGGAAGGACTGGGTTCAGGTAAGTGTAGACTCAGGTAGTTGTTGACTCAGGTAGGTGTAGACTCAGGTAGTTGTTGACTCAGGTAGGTGTGGATTTAGGTACAGGTAGGACTTGATTCAGGTGTAGATGTAGGTACGTATGGATTTAGATAAGTGTAGATCGGGTGGATGTGAATCAGGTAGGTGTGGATTCAGGTGGGTGTGGATTCAGGAAGGGGTAGAATCAGAAAGCTCTGGATTCAGGTAGATGTTGATTTAGGTAGGTTTAGATTCAGAAAGGACTGGGTTCAGGTAGGTGTAGACACTGGTAGGTGTGGACTCAGGTAGGTGTGGATATGGTGGGAGTGGACTAAGGTGGGCGTAGACACTGGTAGGTGTGGAATGTGTCTAAATCAGGTTGGCGCTGCGTGGACTCAGGTAGGTGGTAGTTAATCAGGTAGGTGTGGATATGGTTGGAGTGGACTCAGGTGGGTGTAGAATCAGAAAGGTCTGGATTCAGGTAGATGTTGATTTAGGTAGGTTTAGATTCAGGAAGGACTGAGTTCAGGTAGTTGATGACTCAGGTAGGTGTAGACTCAGGTAGGTGTGGACTCGGGTTGGTGTAGACTCAGGTAGGTGTGGACTCAGGTAGGTGTGAACTCAGGTAGCTGTGGACTCAGGTAGGTGTGGACTCGGGTAGGTGTGGACTCGGGTAGGTGTGTGGACTCGGGTAGGTGTGGACTCGGGTAGGTGTAGACTCAGGTAGGTGTAGACTCGGGTAGGTGTGGACTCGGGTAGGTGTAGACTCGGGTAGGTGTGTGGACTCGGGTAGGTGTGTGGACTCGGGTAGGTGTGGACACAGGTAGGTGTAGACTCAGGTGTAGACTCGGGTAGGTGTAGACTCGGGTAGGTGTGGACTCGGGTAGGTGTGTGGACTCAGGTAGGTGTGGACTCGGGTAGGTGTAGACTCGGGTAGGTGTGGACTCGGGTAGGTGTGGACTCGGGTAGGTGTGGACTCGGGTAGGTGTGGACTCGGGTAGGTGTAGACTCGGGTAGGTGTGTGGACTCGGGTAGGTGTGTGGACTCGGGTAGGTGTGGACTCGGGTAGGTGTGGAATCGGGTAGGTGTGGACTCGGGTAGGTGTGGACACAGGTAGGTGTAGACTCAGGTGTAGACTCGGGTAGGTGTAGACTCGGGTAGGTGTGGACTCGGGTAGGTGTGTGGACTCAGGTAGGTGTGGACTCGGGTAGGTGTAGACTCGGGTAGGTGTGGACTCGGGTAGGTGTGGACTCGGGTAGGTGTGGACTCGGGTAGGTGTAGACTCGGGTAGGTGTGGACTCGGGTAGGTGTGGACTCGGGTAGGTGTGGACTCGGGTAGGTGTGGACTCGGGTAGGTGTGGACTCGGGTAGGTGTAGACTCGGGTAGGTGTGGACTCGGGTAGGTGTGGACTCGGGTAGGTGTGGACTCGGGTAGGTGTAGACTCGGGTAGGTGTGGACTCGGGTAGGTGTGTGGACTCGGGTAGGTGTAGACTCGGGTAGGTGTAGACTCGGGTAGGTGTGGACTCGGGTAGGTGTGTGGACTCGGGTAGGTGTGGACTCGGGTAGGTGTAGACTCGGGTAGGTGTGGACTCGGGTAGGTGTGTGGACTCGGGTAGGTGTAGACTCGGGTAGGTGTGGACTCGGGTAGGTGTGGACTCGGGTAGGTGTGGACTCGGGTAGGTGTAGACTCGGGTAGGTGTGTGAACTCGGGTAGGTGTGGACTCGGGTAGGTGTAGACTCGGGTAGGTGTGTGGACTCGGGTAGGTGTGTGGACTCGGGTAGGTGTGGACTCAGGTAGGTGTAGACTCAGGTGTAGACTCGTGTAAGTGTGGACTCGGGTAGGTGTGTGGACTCGGGTAGGTGTGTGGACTCAGGTAGGTGTGGACTCAGGTAGGTGTAGACTCGGGTAGGTGTAGACTCGGGTAGGTGTGGACTCGGGTAGGTGTGGACTCGGGTAGGTGTAGACTCGGGTAGGTGTGGACTCGGGTAGGTGTGTGGACTCGGGTAGGTGTAGACTCGGGTAGGTGTAGACTCGGGTAGGTGTGGACTCGGGTAGGTGTGTGGACTCGGGTAGGTGTGGACTCGGGTAGGTGTAGACTCGGGTAGGTGTGGACTCGGGTAGGTGTGTGGACTCGGGTAGGTGTAGACTCGGGTAGGTGTGGACTCGGGTAGGTGTGGACTCGGGTTGGTGTGGACTCAGGTAGGTGTGGACTCGGGTAGGTGTAGACTCGGGTAGGTGTGGACTCGGGTAGGTGTGGACTCGGGTAGGTGTGGACTCGGGTAGGTGTGGACTCGGGTAGGTGTGTGGACTCGGGTAGGTGTGTGGACTCGGGTAGGTGTGGACTCAGGTAGGTGTAGACTCAGGTGTAGACTCGGGTAGGTGTGTGGACTCGGGTAGGTGTGGACTCAGGTAGGTGTAGACTCGGGTAGGTGTGGACTCGGGTAGGTGTGTGGACTCGGGTAGGTGTGGACTCGGGTAGGTGTGGACTCGGGTAGGTGTGTTGACTCGGGTAGGTGTGTGGACTCGGGTAGGTGTGGACTCAGGTAGGTGTAGACTCAGGTGTAGACTCGGGTAGGTGTAGACTCGGGTAGGTGTAGACTCGGGTAGGTGTGGACTCGGGTAGGTGTGTGGACTCGGGTAGGTGTGTGGACTCGGGTAGGTGTGGACTCAGGTAGGTGTAGACTCAGGTGTAGACTCGGGTAGGTGTAGACTCGGGTAGGTGTGGACTCGGGTAGGTGTGTGGACTCGGGTAGGTGTGGACTCGGGTAGGTGTGGACTCAGGTAGGTGTGGACTCGGGTAGGTGTAGACTCGGGTAGGTGTAGACTCGGGTAGGTGTGGACTCGGGTAGGTGTGGACTCGGGTAGGTGTGGACTCGGGTAGGTGTAGACTCGGGTAGGTGTGTGGACTCGGGTAGGTGTGTGGACTCGGGTAGGTGTAGACTCGGGTAGGTGTAGACTCGGGTAGGTGTGGACTCGGGTAGGTGTAGACTCGGGTAGGTGTAGACTCGGGTAGGTGTAGACTCGGGTAGGTGTGGACTCGGGTAGGTGTGGACTCGGGTAGGTGTGAACTCGGGTAGGTGTGGACTCGGGTAGGTGTGGACTCGGGTAGGTGTGGACTCGGGTAGGTGTGTGGACTCGGGTAGGTGTGTGGACTCGGGTAGGTGTGGACTCAGGTAGGTGTAGACTCAGGTGTAGACTCGGGTAGGTGTGTGGACTCGGGTAGGTGTGGACTCAGGTAGGTGTGAACTCGGGTAGGTGTGGACTCGGGTAGGTGTGGACTCGGGTAGGTGTGGACTCGGGTAGGTGTAGACTCGGGTAGGTGTGGACTCGGGTAGGTG
The DNA here is from genome assembly GCA_028564925.1 of Lithobates sylvaticus. NCBI lineage: Eukaryota > Metazoa > Chordata > Amphibia > Anura > Ranidae > Lithobates > Lithobates sylvaticus. The sequence goes on along the minus strand of CM053026.1, from coordinate 938,811 downwards.
TGGACTCGGGTAGGTGTGGACTCGGGTAGGTGTGGACTCGGGTAGGTGTAGACTCAGGTAGGTGTGGACTCGGGTAGGTGTGGATTCGGGTAGGTGTGGAATCGGGTAGGTGTACACTCGGGTAGGTGTGGAGTCGGGTAGGTGTAGACTCGGGTAGGTGTGTGGACTCGGGTAGGTGTGTGGACTCGGGTAGGTGTAGACTCGGGTAGGTGTGGACTCGGGTAGGTGTGGACTCGGGTAGGTGTGGAATCGGGTAGGTGTAGACTCGGGTAGGTGTGGACTCGGGTAGGTGTGGACTCAAGTAGGTGTGGACTCGGGTAGGTGTGGACTCGGGTAGGTGTGGACTCAAGTAGGTGTGGACTCGGGTAGGTGTGGACTCGGGTAGGTGTAGACTCGGGTAGGTGTGGACTCGGGTAGGTGTGGACTCGGGTAGGTGTAGACTCGGGTAGGTGTGTGGACTCGTGTAGGTGTGTGGACTCGGGTAGGTGTGGACTCGGGTAGGTGTGGACTCAGGTAGGTGTAGACTCAGGTGTAGACTCGGGTAGGTGTAGACTCGGGTAGGTGTAGACTCGGGTAGGTGTGTGGACTCGGGTAGGTGTGTGGACTCGGGTAGGTGTGGACTCGGGTAGGTGTGGACTCGGGTAGGTGTGGACTCGGGTAGGTGTGTGGACTCGGGTAGGTGTGTGGACTCGTGTAGGTGTGGTCTCAGGTAGGTGTGGACTCGGGTAGGTGTGGACTCGGGTAGGTGTGGACTCGGGTAGGTGTGTGGACTCGGGTAGGTGTGTGGACTCGTGTAGGTGTGGACTCAGGTAGGTGTAGACTCAGGTGTAGACTCGGGTAGGTGTAGACTCGGGTAGGTGTAGACTCGGGTAGGTGTGGACTCGGGTAGGTGTGGACTCGGGTAGGTGTGTGGACTCGGGTAGGTGTGTGGACTTGGGTAGGTGTGGACTCAGGTAGGTGTAGACTCGGGTAGGTGTGGACTCGGGTAGGTTTGGACTCGGGTAGGTGTGGACTCGGGTAGGTGTAGACTCGGGTAGGTGTGGACTCGGGTAGGTGTGGACTCGGGTAGGTGTGGGCTCGGGTAGGTGTGGAATCGGGTAGGTGTAGACTCGGGTAGGTGTGGACTCGGGTAGGTGTAGACTCGGGTAGGTGTGTGGACTCGGGTAGGTGTGTGGACTCGGGTAGGTGTGGACTCGGGTAGGTGTAGACTCGGGTAGGTGTGGACTCGGGTAGGTGTAGACTCAGGTAGGTGTGGACTCGGGTAGGTGTAGACTCGGGTAGGTGTGGACTCGGGTAGGTGTGGACTCGGGTAGGTGTAGACTCGGGTAGGTGTGTGGACTCGGGTAGGTGTGTGGACTCGTGTAGGTGTGGACTCAGGTAGGTGTAGACTCAGGTGTAGACTCGGGTAGGTGTAGACTCGGGTAGGTGTAGACTCGGGTAGGTGTGGACTCGGGTAGGTGTGGACTCGGGTAGGTGTGGACTCGGGTAGGTGTGGACTCGGGTAGGTGTAGACTCGGGTAGGTGTGTGGACTCGGGTAGGTGTGTGGACTCGTGTAGGTGTGGACTCGGGTAGGTGTGTGGACTCGGGTAGGTGTGTGGACTCGTGTAGGTGTGGACTCAGGTAGGTGTAGACTCAGGTGTAGACTCGGGTAGGTGTAGACTCGGGTAGGTGTAGACTCGGGTAGGTGTGGACTCGGGTAGGTGTGGACTCGGGTAGGTGTGGACTCGGGTAGGTGTAGACTCGGGTAGGTGTGTGGACTCGGGTAGGTGTGTGGACTCGTGTAGGTGTGGACTCAGGTAGGTGTAGACTCAGGTGTAGACTCGGGTAGGTGTAGACTCGGGTAGGTGTAGACTCGGGTAGGTGTGGACTCGGGTAGGTGTAGACTCGGGTAGGTGTGGACTCGGGTAGGTGTGGACTCGGGTAGGTGTGGACTCGGGTAGGTGTAGACTCGGGTAGGTGTGTGGACTCGGGTAGGTGTGTGGACTCGGGTAGGTGTGGACTCGGGTAGGTGTAGACTCGGGTCGGTGTGGACTCGGGTAGGTGTAGACTCGGGTGGGTGTGGACTCGGGTAGGTGTGGACTCGGGTAGGTGTAGACTCGGGTAGGTGTGTGGACTCGGGTAGGTGTGTGGACTCGTGTAGGTGTGGACTCAGGTAGGTGTAGACTCAGGTGTAGACTCGGGTAGGTGTAGACTCGGGTAGGTGTAGACTCGGGTAGGTGTGGACTCGGGTAGGTGTGTGGACTCAGGTAGGTGTGGACTCGGGTAGGTGTAGACTCGGGTAGGTGTGGACTCGGGTAGGTGTGGACTCGGGTAGGTGTGGACTCGGGTAGGTGTAGACTCAGGTAGGTGTAGACTCGGGTAGGTGTGGACTCGGGTAGGTGTGGAATCGGGTAGGTGTGGACTCGGGTAGGTGTGGACTCGGGTAGGTGTAGACTCGGGTAGGTGTGTGGACTCGGGTAGGTGTGTGGACTCGGGTAGGTGTGGACTCGGGTAGGTGTGGACTCGGGTAGGTGTGTGGACTCGGATAGGTGTGTGGACTCGGGTAGGTGTAGACTCAGGTAGGTGTAGACTCGGGTAGGTGTGGACTCGGGTAGGTGTGGAATCGGGTAGGTGTAGACTCGGGTAGGTGTGGACTCGGGTAGGTGTAGACTCGGGTAGGTGTGTGGACTCGGGTAGGTGTGTGGACTCGGGTAGGTGTGGACTCGGGTAGGTGTGGACTCGGGTAGGTGTGTGGACTCGGATAGGTGTGTGGACTCGGGTAGGTGTGGACTCAAGTAGGTGTGGACTCGGGTAGGTGTGGACTCGGGTAGGTGTGGACTCGGGTAGGTGTAGACTCGGGTAGGTGTGGACTCGGGTAGGTGTGGACTCGGGTAGGTGTAGACTCGGGTAGGTGTGTGGACTCGGGTAGGTGTGTGGACTCGTGTAGGTGTGGACTCAGGTAGGTGTAGACTCAGGTGTAGACTCGGGTAGGTGTAGACTCGGGTAGGTGTAGACTCAGGTGTAGACTCAGGTAGGTGTGGACTCGTGTAGGTGTGGACTCAGGTAGGTGTAGACTCAGGTGTAGACTCGGGTAGGTGTAGACTCGGGTAGGTGTAGACTCGGGTAGGTGTGTGGACTCGGGTAGGTGTGTGGACTCGGGTAGGTGTGGACTCGGGTAGGTGTGGACTCGGGTAGGTGTGTGGACTCGGGTAGGTGTGTGGACTCGTGTAGGTGTGGACTCAGGTAGGTGTAGACTCAGGTGTAGACTCGGGTAGGTGTAGACTCGGGTAGGTGTAGACTCGGGTAGGTGTGTGGACTCGGGTAGGTGTGTGGACTCGGGTAGGTGTGGACTCAGGTAGGTGTAGACTCGGGTAGGTGTGGACTCGGGTAGGTGTGGACTCGGGTAGGTGTGGACTCGGGTCGGTGTAGACTCGGGTAGGTGTGGAATCGGGTAGGTGTAGACTCGGGTAGGTGTGGACTCGGGTAGGTGTAGACTCGGGTAGGTGTGTGGACTCGGGTAGGTGTGTGGACTCGGGTAGGTGTAGACTCGGGTAGGTGTGGACTCGGGTAGGTGTGGACTCGGGTAGGTGTGGACTCGGGTAGGTGTAGACTCAGGTAGGTGTAGACTCGGGTAGGTGTGGACTCGGGTAGGTGTGGAATCGGGTAGGTGTAGACTCGGGTAGGTGTGGACTCGGGTAGGTGTGGACTCGGGTAGGTGTAGACTCGGGTAGGTGTGTGGACTCGGGTAGGTGTGGACTCGGGTAGGTGTGGAATCGGGTAGGTGTGGACTCGGGTAGGTGTAGACTCGGGTAGGTGTGTGGACTCGGGTAGGTGTGTGGACTCGGGGAGGTGTGGACTCGGGTAGGTGTGGACTCGGGTAGGTGTGTGGACTCGGGTAGGTGTGTGGACTCGGGTAGGTGTGTGGACTCGGGTAGGTGTAGACTCAGGTAGGTGTAGACTCAGGTAGGTGTGGACTCGGGTAGGTGTGGAATCGGGTAGGTGTAGACTCGGGTAGGTGTGGACTCGGGTAGGTGTGGACTCGGGTAGGTGTAGACTCGGGTAGGTGTAGACTCGGGTAGGTGTGTGGACTCGGGTAGGTGTGTGGACTCGGGTAGGTGTGGACTCAGGTAGGTGTAGACTCAGGTGTAGACTCGGGTAGGTGTGGACTCGGGTAGGTGTGGACTCGGGTAGGTGTGGACTCGGGTAGGTGTGGAATCGGGTAGGTGTGGACTCGGGTAGGTGTAGACTCGGGTAGGTGTAGACTCGGGTAGGTGTGGAATCGGGTAGGTGTGGACTCGGGTAGGTGTGGAATCGGGTAGGTGTGGACTCGGGTAGGTGTGGACTCAGGTAGGTGTAGACTCAGGTGTAGACTCGGGTAGGTGTGGACTCGGGTAGGTGTGGAATCGGGTAGGTGTGGACTCGGGTAGGTGTAGACTCGGGTAGGTGTGGACTCGGGTAGGTGTGGACTCGGGTAGGTGTGGACTCGGGTAGGTGTAGACTCGGGTAGGTGTGTGGACTCGGGTAGGTGTGTGGACTCGTGTAGGTGTGGACTCAGGTAGGTGTAGACTCAGGTGTAGACTCGGGTAGGTGTAGACTCGGGTAGGTGTAGACTCAGGTGTAGACTCAGGTAGGTGTGGACTCGTGTAGGTGTGGACTCAGGTAGGTGTAGACTCAGGTGTAGACTCGGGTAGGTGTAGACTCTGGTAGGTGTAGACTCGGGTAGGTGTGTGGACTCGGGTAGGTGTGTGGACTCGGGTAGGTGTGGACTCGGGTAGGTGTGTGGACTCGGGTAGGTGTGTGGACTCGGGTAGGTGTGTGGACTCGTGTAGGTGTGGACTCAGGTAGGTGTAGACTCAGGTGTAGACTCGGGTAGGTGTAGACTCGGGTAGGTGTAGACTCGGGTAGGTGTGTGGACTCGGGTAGGTGTGTGGACTCGGGTAGGTGTGGACTCAGGTAGGTGTAGACTCGGGTAGGTGTGGACTCGGGTAGGTGTGGACTCGGGTAGGTGTGGACTCGGGTAGGTGTAGACTCGGGTAGGTGTGGAATCGGGTAGGTGTAGACTCGGGTAGGTGTGGACTCGGGTAGGTGTAGACTCGGGTAGGTGTGTGGACTCGGGTAGGTGTGTGGACTCGGGTAGGTGTAGACTCGGGTAGGTGTGGACTCGGGTAGGTGTGGACTCGGGTAGGTGTGGACTCGGGTAGGTGTAGACTCAGGTAGGTGTAGACTCGGGTAGGTGTGGACTCGGGTAGGTGTGGAATCGGGTAGGTGTAGACTCGGGTAGGTGTGGACTCGGGTAGGTGTGGACTCGGGTAGGTGTAGACTCGGGTAGGTGTGTGGACTCGGGTAGGTGTGGACTCGGGTAGGTGTGGAATCGGGTAGGTGTGGACTCGGGTAGGTGTAGACTCGGGTAGGTGTGTGGACTCGGGTAGGTGTGTGGACTCGGGTAGGTGTGGACTCGGGTAGGTGTGGACTCGGGTAGGTGTGTGGACTCGGGTAGGTGTGTGGACTCGGGTAGGTGTGTGGACTCGGGTAGGTGTAGACTCAGGTAGGTGTAGACTCAGGTAGGTGTGGACTCGGGTAGGTGTGGAATCGGGTAGGTGTAGACTCGGGTAGGTGTGGACTCGGGTAGGTGTGGACTCGGGTAGGTGTAGACTCGGGTAGGTGTAGACTCGGGTAGGTGTGTGGACTCGGGTATGTGTGTGGACTCGGGTAGGTGTGTGGACTCGGGTAGGTGTGGACTCAGGTAGGTGTAGACTCAGGTGTAGACTCGGGTAGGTGTGGACTCGGGTAGGTGTGGACTCGGGTAGGTGTGGACTCGGGTAGGTGTGGAATCGGGTAGGTGTGGACTCGGGTAGGTGTAGACTCGGGTAGGTGTAGACTCGGGTAGGTGTGGAATCGGGTAGGTGTGGACTCGGGTAGGTGTGGAATCGGGTAGGTGTGGACTCGGGTAGGTGTGGACTCAGGTAGGTGTAGACTCAGGTGTAGACTCGGGTAGGTGTGGACTCGGGTAGGTGTGGAATCGGGTAGGTGTGGACTCGGGTAGGTGTCGACTCGGGTAGGTGTGGACTCGGGTAGGTGTGGAATCGGGTAGGTGTGGACTCGGGTAGGTGTGGAATCGGGTAGGTGTGGACTCGGGTAGGTGTGGACTCAGGTAGGTGTAGACTCAGGTGTAGACTCGGGTAGGTGTGGACTCGGGTAGGTGTGGACTCGGGTAGGTGTGGACTCGGGTAGGTGTGGAATCGGGTAGGTGTGGAATCGGGTAGGTGTGGACTCAGGTAGGTGTAGACTCAGGTGTAGACTCGGGTAGGTGTGGACTCGGGTAGGTGTGGACTCGGGTAGGTGTGGACTCGGGTAGGTGTGGAATCGGGTAGGTGTGGACTCGGGTAGGTGTGGACTCGGGTAGGTGTGTACTCGGGTAGGTGTGTGGACTCGGGTAGGTGTGGACTCGGGTAGGTGTGGAATCGGGTAGGTGTGGACTCGGGTAGGTGTTGACTCGGGTAGGTGTGTGGACTCGGGTAGGTGTGTGGACTCGGGTAGGTGTGGACTCGGGTAGGTGTGGACTCGGGTAGGTGTGTGGACTCGGGTAGGTGTGTGGACTCGGGTAGGTGTGTGGACTCGGGTAGGTGTAGACTCAGGTAGGTGTAGACTCAGGTAGGTGTGGACTCGGGTAGGTGTGGAATCGGGTAGGTGTAGACTCGGGTAGGTGTGGACTCGGGTAGGTGTGGACTCGGGTAGGTGTAGACTCGGGTAGGTGTAGACTCGGGTAGGTGTGTGGACTCGGGTATGTGTGTGGACTCGGGTTGGTGTGTGGACTCGGGTAGGTGTGGACTCAGGTAGGTGTAGACTCAGGTGTAGACTCGGGTAGGTGTGGACTCGGGTAGGTGTGGACTCGGGTAGGTGTGGAATCGGGTAGGTGTGGACTCGGGTAGGTGTAGACTCGGGTAGGTGTAGACTCGGGTAGGTGTGGAATCGGGTAGGTGTGGACTCGGGTAGGTGTGGAATCGGGTAGGTGTGGACTCGGGTAGGTGTGGACTCAGGTAGGTGTAGACTCAGGTGTAGACTCGGGTAGGTGTGGACTCGGGTAGGTGTGGAATCGGGTAGGTGTGGACTCGGGTAGGTGTAGACTCGGGTAGGTGTGGACTCGGGTAGGTGTGGAATCGGGTAGGTGTGGACTCGGGTAGGTGTGGAATCGGGTAGGTGTGGACTCGGGTAGGTGTGGACTCAGGTAGGTGTAGACTCAGGTGTAGACTCGGGTAGGTGTGGACTCGGGTAGGTGTGGACTCGGGTAGGTGTGGACTCGGGTAGGTGTGGAATCGGGTAGGTGTGGAATCGGGTAGGTGTGGACTCAGGTAGGTGTAGACTCAGGTGTAGACTCGGGTAGGTGTGGACTCGGGTAGGTGTGGACTCGGGTAGGTGTGGACTCGGGTAGGTGTGGAATCGGGTAGGTGTGGACTCGGGTAGGTGTGGACTCGGGTAGGTGTGGACTCGGGTAGGTGTGTGGACTCGGGTAGGTGTGGACTCGGGTAGGTGTGGACTCGGGTAGGTGTGGACTCGGGTAGGTGTGTGGACTCGGGTAGGTGTGTGGACTCGGGTAGGTGTGGACTCGGGTAGGTGTGGAATCGGGTAGGTGTGGACTCGGGTAGGTGTGGAATCGGGTAGGTGTGGACTCGGGTAGGTGTGGACTCGGGTAGGTGTGGACTCGGGTAGGTGTGGACTCGGGTAGGTGTGGACTCGGGTAGGTGTGTGGATCAGGTAGGTGTGGGTCAGGTAGGTGATGATCAGGTGAATGTGGATCAGGCCGGTGTGGATCAGGTTTAGTAAGGATCAGGTAGGTGTGGACTCGGGTAGGTGTGGACTCGGGTAGGTGTAGACTCGGGTAGGTGTGTGGACTCGGGTAGGTGTGTGGACTCGGGTAGGTGTGGACTCGGGTAGGTGTGGACTCGGGTAGGTGTGGACTCGGGTAGGTGTGTGGATCAGGTAGGTGTGGGTCAGGTAGGTGATGATCAGGTGAATGTGGATCAGGCCGGTGTGGATCAGGTTTAGTAAGGATCAGGTAGGTGTGGACTCGGGTAGGTGTGGACTCGGGTAGGTGTAGACTCGGGTAGGTGTGTGGATCAGGTAGGTGTGGGTCAGGTAGGTGATGATCAGGTGAATGTGGATCAGGCCGGTGTGGATCAGGTTTAGTAAGGATCAGGTAGGTGTGGACTCGGGTAGGTGTGGACTCAGGTAGGTGTAGACTCAGGTGTAGACTCGGGTAGGTGTGGACTCGGGTAGGTGTGGACTCGGGTAGGTGTGGACTCGGGTAGGTGTGGACTCGGGTAGGTGTGGAATCCGGTAGGTGTGGACTCGGGTAGGTGTGGACTCGGGTAGGTGTGGAATCGGGTAGGTGTGGACTCGGGTAGGTGTGGACTCGGGTAGGTGTGGACTCGGGTAGGTGTGGAATCGGGTAGGTGTAGACTCGGGTAGGTGTGGACTCGGGTAGGTGTGTGGACTCGGGTAGGTGTGTGGACTCGGGTAGGTGTGGACTCGGGTAGGTGTGGAATCGGGTAGGTGTGGACTCGGGTAGGTGTGGACTCGGGTAGGTGTAGACTCGGGTAGGTGTGGACTCGGGTAGGTGTGTGGACTCGGGTAGGTGTGTGGACTCGGGTAGGTGTGGACTCGGGTAGGTGTGGACTCGGGTAGGTGTGGACTCGGGTAGGTGTGGACTCGGGTAGGTGTGTGGATCAGGTAGGTGTGGGTCAGGTAGGTGATGATCAGGTGAATGTGGATCAGGCCGGTGTGGATCAGGTTTAGTAAGGATCAGGTAGGTGTAGATCAGGTCGGTGTGAATCAGGTAGGTGATGATCAGGTTGGTGTGAATCAGGTGGGTGTGAATCAGGTAGGTGATGATCGGGAGGGTGTGGATCAGGTAGGTGTGGGTCAGGTAGGTGATGATCAGGTAGGTGATGATCGGGAGGGTGTGGATCAGGTAGGTGATGATCAGGTAGGTGATGATCAGGTAGGTGATGATCAGGTAGGTGATGATCAGGTAGGTGATGAAAGTGTGGGAGACGTTCTCATAGTGACTGGATATCAGTCTGGAGAAATTTTTTATTTTTATTTCTACAACAAAGATTTTATATAAATCGTCTGACAGTAAAAACGTGACACCCCCTCCCCCCTCCCCCCAGTCAAGTCCGCTCCACCATGGAGCTTCTGTCCTTCTATGGACTCCACCCTTATCCCGGGAGGAAGAGTTCATAAAAACATCGCACTGATGATGTCATACCCTGGAGCTCTTCTATGATGTCATACTCTAGAAGTCTCTGGTGATATCATACATCAATGACCTCCTCTGATGATGTCATATACTGGAAATTGGATTTGTTATGCCAGGCATCTCCTCTGATTGTCTCATTCCCCAATGATTCCATACATTGGAGGTCCATTATGATGTCATACACTGTGGAGGCTCCATAAGACATCATTCACTGCAGTCTCCTGTGATTCTAGATTGGTGATCTCTGATGAAGTTTTACTCCAAGGACATCCTACACTGATGTCATACACGAAGGACCTCCTCTGATGATGTCATAATTTGGTGGTCTCCTCTAATGATGCTATATATTAGGGACCTCCTTTGATGATGTCATACACAGGCAGCCCCCTCTGATAATGTCATGTGATGGAGTCTCCTCTGAGGATGTCATGAGGTGGGAGTGTCCTCTGGTGATGTCATAAACCAGCAGTCTGCTCTGATGATGTCATGGGGTGGGATTTTCCTTTCTTGATGTCATACACTGGCAGTCTCCTCTGATGATGTCATGCGGTGACAGTCTCCTCTCATGATGTTATACACTGGCAGTCTCCTCTGATGATGTCATGCGGTGGGAGTGTCCTGTGATGATATCATACACCCGTAGTCTCCTCTGATGATGTCATGGGGTGGGATTTTCCTTTCTTGATGTCATACACTGGCAGTCTCCTCTGATGATGTCATACATACACCAGCAGTCTCCTCTGATGATGTCATACACTGGCAGTCTCCTCTGATGATGTCATACACCAGCAGTCTCCTCTGATGATGTCATACACCGGCAGTCTCCTCTGATGATGTCATACACCGGCAGTCTCCTCTGATGATGTCATACACTGGCAGTCTCCTCTGATGATGTCATACACTGGCAGTCTCCTCTGATGATGTAATACACCAGCAGTCTCCTCTGATGATGTCACGTGGTGGGAGTCTCCTCTGATGATGTCACACACTGGCAGTCTCCTCTGATGATGTCATACACCAGCAGTCTCCTCTGATGATGTCATGTGGTGGGAGTCTCCTCTGATGATGTCACACACTGGCAGTCTCCTCTGATGATGTCATACACCAGCTGTCTCCTCTGATGATGTCATGTGGTGGGAGTCTCCTCTGATGATGTCATGTGGTGGGAGTGTCCTCTGATGATGTCATGCGGTGGGAGTGTCCTCGGCCCAGGGTTGCAGGTTCTGAAGGGCACAGAGCGATGTGTTATGAGCACACAGGGGGTCTCGGGGGATGGGCTGCTGTAGACTCTTCTGGAAGGCTTCTTGTTGGAGGTGGATCATCATACGATTGGTCTGTTGGCGCTCAGCTTCCCGCTCCTCTGCCGTCTGACGCCTGGAAGACACACAGACAGGACAATCAAAATCTGATATCAGGACCCCTCCCCATCCCCCCACCGCTGTCATCAAGTATTTGCGCCCTATCATGTGCTCCATGATGTCATAGTGTGTGACCCTGTGACAGCGGACTGCAGTGTGGTCACCCATCATTGTGGGCCGGTAAGTTCACGGTGGGAGGTATAGTATGTGTCATAGCTCCGCCTACCAACTACCATAGCAAATGAAGATCAGCTCATTCCTCCCCTAGTCTGTGATTGGACAGTGAGAGGAGAAGCAGCAGAGTGAGGAGCTCATCTCCCTGTCCCTCTGCTCTCTCCTCCTATCAGCATGCTCTGTGATAGCACATGAGTACTGTAGTACAACTAATTGGTTTCTTGTGCTGTTACTCCCATCTTCCAGTCTGAGCTCTGCTGTGTAGAAAAATATTTTTTATTTTGTACAATAAAGGTGATCCCTTATAATGGTGGTTATTGGTGAAGGGCCCCCCTTACATTGGTGGTTAGTGGTGAAGGCCCCCCTTACATTGGTGATCAATGGTGAAGGGCCTCCTTACATTGGTGATCAGTGGTGAAGGGCCTCCTTACATTGGTGGTCAGTGGTGAAGGGGCCCCTTTACATTGGTGGTCAGTGGTGAAGGGCCCCCTTACATTGGTGATGCAAAGGCATGATGCAATGCAAAGGCCCCTTTACATTGGTGGTCAGTGGTGAAGGGCCCCCTTATATTGGTTGTCAGTGGTGAAGGGCCTCTTTACATTGGTGGTCAGTGGTGAAGGGGCCCCTTTAAATTGGTGATCAGTGGTGAAGGGCCCCTTTAAATTGGTGATCAGTGGTGAAGGGCCCCTTTACATTGGTGGTCAGTGGTGATGGGCCCCTTTACATTGGTGGTCAGTGGTGATGGGCCCCCTTACACTGGCGCTCAGAGGAAAGGGGCCCCCTTACACTGGTGGTCATTAGTACATTAGTGATATATACTGGTCAGTCAATAATATCCCCGTTACATTGATGACACTTATCTTAGAGGAGGGGTTCAGTAGGCCCCTCAGCTCTGACTCTGGACTGGATCCATTCAGGAACCATTGGAGGTGGGGGTTGGGGCAATCTAATACTGCCTACCGCCCAAGGAACCCTGAGCTACTTCTAAGAACCCCCGGAGTCCCACATCGGTCTGATAAAGTCTGGTCCATGGACTTCATTGTACTTCTGCTGACCTCTCTGTCTAGGTGGCAATAATACCGGAGGGAATCTACCCCGCCCCCCCATGTGTCCCCATCTCAGGGAGTGTAGCCGTCTCACCCCCCCCATGTGTCCCCATCTCAGGGAGTGTAGCCGGCTCACCCCCCCCATGTTTCCCCATCTCAGGGAGTGTAGCCGTCTCACCCCCCCCATGTGTCCCCATCTCAGGGAGTGTAGCCGGCTCACCCCCCCCCCATGTGTCCCCATCTCAGGGAGTGTAGCCGGCTCACCCCCCCCCCATGTGTCCCCATCTCAGGGAGTGTAGGCGGCTCACCCCCCCCTCATGTGTCCCCATCTCAGGGAGTGTAGCCGGCTCACCCCCCCATGTGTCCCCATCTCAGGGAGTGTAGCCGGCTCACTCCCCCCCCATGTGTCCCCATCTCAGGGAGTGTAGCCGGCTCACCCCCCCCATGTGTCCCCATCTCAGGGAGTGTAGCCGGCTCACCCCCCCCCATGTGTCCCCATCTCAGGGAGTGTAGCCGGCTCCCCCCCCCCCCATGTGTCCCCATCTCAGGGAGTGTAGCCGGCTCACTCCCCCCCATGTGTCCCCATCTCAGGGAGTGTAGCCGGCTCACCCCCCCCCCATGTGTCCCCATCTCAGGGAGTGTAGCCGGCTCACTCACCCCCCCCGTGTGTCCCCATCTCAGGGAGTGTAGCCGGCTCACCCCCCCCCCCCCCCATGTGTCCCCATCTCAGGGAGTGTTGCCGGCTCACTCACCCCCCCATGTGTCCCCATCTCAGGGAGTGTAGCCGGCTCACCCCCCCCCCCCATGTGTCCCCATCTCAGGGAGTGTAGCCATCTCACCCCCCTTCATGTGTCCCCATCTCAGGGAGTGTAGCCGGCTCACTCACCCCCCCCCCCCCATGTGTCCCCATCTCTGTGAGTGTAGCCGGATCACTCACCCCCCCATGTGTCCCCATCTCAGGGAGTTCGGACAGCTCACCTCTGCCCCCCCCATGTGTCCCCATCTCAGGGAGTGTAGCCATCTCACCCCCCTTCATGTGTCCCCATCTCAGGGAGTGTAGCCGGCTCACTCACCCCCCCCCCCATGTGTCCCCATCTCAGGGAGTGTAGCCGGCTCACTCACCCCCCCATGTGTCCCCATCTCAGGGAGTTCGGACAGCTCACCTCTGCCCCCCCATGTGTCCCCATCTCAGGGAGTGTAGCCATCTCACCCCCGTTCATGTGTCCCCATCTCAGGGAGTGTAGCCGGCTCACTCACCCCCCCCCCCATGTGTCCCCATCTCTGAGAGTGTAGCCGGATCACTCACCCCCCCCCCCATGTGTCCCCATCTCAGGGAGTTTGGACAGCTCACCTCTGCCCCCCCCCCCCCCAATGTGTCCCCAGTTTGAGTTTAGACAACTCACCTCCACTTGGTGCGTCGGTTCTGGAACCAGGTCTTCACCTGAGAGTCACTCATGCGCAGAGATTTCGCCAGCGAAGCCCTTTCGGCTGAGGCCAGATATTTCTGCCGGTGAAATCTCTTCTCCAACTCACAGATCTGGAGCCGGCTGAATGAGGTCCGAGGTTTCTTCCTCTTCGGGGGTGTCCGGTTCTGGTATGGATGTCCAATCCGGCGAGACACTGAGAATGGTGGAAGAGTAGCTGTGGAACCAAGAGAGACAGAACTGGGGTTAGTAAGGAGCCTCTATCATTTCTCAACAGACAGCTGTACACCACCCTCATCTCCCCTCCACCTCCTCTCCAATGTACTCCTCACAGATATGGAGCACCCTGTGGGGGTCTGAGCTGACTACAGGCTGGACTATGGTGGGGTCACCAGTGAGATGAGAAGCTACTGGAATCTGTGCAACTGGAGCTACAATGGATACTTTGCTACAACAGACAGCTGTACACCACCCTCATCTCCCCTCCACCTCCTCTCCAATGTACTTGTGACACTGTGCATTGTTACTAGGGATGATCAACTCCCTGTTCGGGTTGCACCAGGACTTTTGAACATCGCAAAATTTCAAAACCGAATAAAGGACCCCATTGAAGTACATTAGGGAGACAGCAACGGCTTAGGGAGACAGTCTGTATCATGAGGCCACAATGTAGTGCACTGGGAACAAGATCAGAGAATTTTTGGATAAATTCTGGTGTCTCTTCCACAGACTTTGGATAGAAGTAACGGGTATGGAAAAATATGGGGCCCGAACTAGAAAAATCAAAATTGCCCAATTTGAAGGGTTATATGCAAGTAATTGGGCATACAATGGTTATGTGGGTCCGAGTACTGCCCTGGGGGACATGTATCAATGAAAAAAAAGTTTGTAAAAAACATAATGTTTCAATAAGCAGTGATTTTAATGCCTGGGGGGGGGTCCCCTTAGGGGGGGGGGGTGCCCTTAGTCTTCCTGTAAAGTGGCACATCTGTACTGTGTGTAGAACCTGCTGCAGCAATAATTGCATCTATAAAGCCAAGAAGACATTTTCCCTGCAAGCTTTCTTTATTTTCTAAGCAACGGCTTAGGGAGCCAGTCTGTATCATGAGGCCACAATGTAGTGCCCTGGGAACAAGATTTTTGGATCAATTCTGGTGTCTCTTCCACAGACTTTGGATAGAAGTAACGGGTATGGAAAAATTGGTCTTTGGGTGTCGGTGGCGCCTTCACACCGTAACCCTATAGAGGTACTCTTTATAAAAAGCAAGAATTGGCCTTGCTGTCAAAAATTTCAATGTCAAACAGGTGGGGAAAAATTTTTGGGTGTTGATTGTGCCCATGAAACCTACACCAAAAGAATCTTCCAGATGAAATAGACACCCACAATGCTAGGCAGCCTAGAAGTCCTGCAGAGATTACACATACCAAAAACACTCAATCAGCGACATCGGCATCAGGGGCTTCCTAGCTTCTGGTGATCCAGGACTGATTCATTTTGATAAATGTCAGCCGGTCCACAGAGTCTATGGACAGACACGTTCTATTATCAGTAACAAAACCTCCAGCAGCACTGAATGCCCATTCGCAGAGCGCACTGGATGCGGGGCAGCCCAGCAGCTCAATTGTATACTGGGCAAGTTCTGGCCAGTGGTCCATTCTTATGACCAAGTAAGCCAGTGGATTATTGACGGGAAAGCTCTCCAACTCTGTTTTCACCCCTAGATAATCGTCCACCATGTGATGCAGATGCTGCCAATGGGATGTGGAAGCTGACAGCCTGGGGCGGTGAGGTCTAAAAAAATTGTGAAATGCATTACTTAGGCGGCCGCCTTCTCCACCGCTCCTCTCTTGACCAACAGAAGCCTCAAAACTAAGTTTTCCACAACATTGTAACATACCAGAGTCGGGAAAAGCATTGGATAAACTCCTCTTTAAGGTGCCCTCAAGAGATTTCATCTTCTGCACTCTCTGTGGGGACGGGATGAGTTCTGAGACTTTCCCCTTATAACGGTGGTCAAGGAGGGTTGCCAACCAATAGTGATCCTTCTCCTTTACGCCACGTATTCTTGGGTCCTTTGACAGGCTTTGAAGCGCGAGGGAGCCACTGCAACGCTAATTTGCAGAGGCATGAGAAGAAGACTCCTTGGAGTCACTGAGGGTTACAGTATCTGGAACTGCCTCCTCCCAGCCACGTACTACTACCAAAGGTTCTACTGATGGAAAACCATCTCTTACTGTTTATCCTATGTCTTCCTCTGCTTCAATGTCTCCAAAACTGTGAGAATCCTCCTCCTCCTCCTTCTCTCTCCTCTTGTGTGTTCTGTGGCATAGGAACAATGGTGTCTGCATCAAGTGGGCCTTAAGAGGAAAGGAAGTCCTCTTCTTCCCGCTGCTACGCCTCAAGTGCCCTGTCCATAATGCCACGCAGAGTCTGCTCCAGCAGGAACACAACAGGGATTGTGTCACTGATGCATGCATTGTCACGGCACACCGTCCTTGTGGCCTCCTCAAATGCTGGCAGTACAGTGCATGTATCCTTTATGAGCAGCCAATGGCGTGGGAAAAAAAATCCGAGTCGGCCTGAGTCTGTCGTTGTGCCATACTCACACAGGTACCTGTTGACGACCCTCTGTTGCATGTGCAGCGGCTGCAGCATTGCCAAAATTGAGTTCCACCTGGTGGGCATGTCACAAATCAGGCGGTCTATGACTCTTCTGGCCTGCTTTTAGTAGACCTTCCAACCCTGGGTACCTATTTAGGAAACGCTGCACCACCAAATTGAGGACAGGTGCCAGGCATGACACATGTGTCAACTTTCCCTGTCTAAGGGCAGACAGGAGGTTTGAGCCATTATCGGACACCACCATTCCTGGCTCCAGCTGACGTGGCGTGTACCACCTGTGGGCCTGTCCCTGCAGAACTGCAAGAATCTCTGCTCCAATGCGGTTCCTGTCCCCTAGACACACCAACTGAGGAACTGCATGGCACCTTTTAGCCTGACTCATTGAATAGCCCCTTGAACGCTTAGGGGGTATTTGTGGTTCATAGGACAATACAGCGGAGGAGGAGGAGGGGATAGAGCTGACAAATCTCACATCATCATCATCATCACTAGATATATGGAGACGTGGGGGCACAACAAGCTGCAGTACTGAGCCCTGTCTTGCATCCTTGCGAGTTGCAAGCAGAGTTACACAGTGTGATGTGAATTTAATATATATCGCCCCTGACCATGCTTGCTGGACCACGTGTCAGCAGTAAAGGCTGACTGCCTTGCTCAACTATGCCACCACATTGCTTGCGGCTGACTGCCTTGCCCAACGATGCCACAGAATTGCCTTCCACGTGATGGCAGGGAGATGGAATGGCCTTATCTGCCAAGAAATAACGACTGGGAACCTGCCATTGTGGTACAGCACATTCTGCAAATTCACAGAAGGGGGCAGAATCCACCAGACGGAAAGGCAGAGGTTGTAGAGCCAGCAGCTTTGGCAAGCTTGCATTTAGATGCTGGGCATGTGGGTGACAAGGACTGTTTTTTTTTCTTTTTTTCGCTGCAGCAGATGGGGCAGAGATATTTGCCGGCTATAGTCTACAGCTGGTGGTGTGCTGCTGGCAGATGAACTGCAAGGACCTGGGACACCCTGCATTATACCATCATCCCTGTCAGTGGAGGCTGCTGAGAGGTCATGAGGTATAGCAGGGACAGACTGAGGTGACTGAGGAGGAACAGAATTGTGTCCCTTTTGTGTGGCTTTCAAGTGCTCTTGCCAATGGGCTGAGTGGTGGGAGGTTAAATGCTTTGTCAAGCATGTGGTACCCAAATGGTTGGTGTTTTTGCCACACCTGATGTGCTTGAGACAAATTTTACAAATTGCAACAGTGCGATCGGCTGCACATGTACTAAAAAAAGGTCCAGACAGCTGAGCGGTGGGAAGTGGGCCGGGAGATAACAGCTCCACAATGTGATGGGATAGGGTGGCTGCTCTCTACTCTTCCATGATGGCTGCCTCATTGGGGGTGTGCCTCACCCTCACTCTCCTCCTCTGGTCTATCTGGCACCCAAGTCACGACAGTATCATCATCATCATCATCATCATCGTTATCGTCATCATCATCATCATCACCATCTCCTCCATCCTCATTATCACTGGAGACAACTAGGCAATACCCTGCGGCTGGAGGAACATGAATGCCAATTTGTGTTCTGTAGGCTCATGGTCCTGCCTTCCTCAACCTCAGAACCAACATCTGAATCCAGTAATGACTGCGCATCATCAAGGGGCAAGTGGCTGACGTTGTGTTCAAATAACTCTGCTGACTCCTCCATGCCTGATGCTGGGGCTATGGCAGGAATAGCTGTGGACAAGGAGGCAGGTTTAGCCACTTTGGCCGCTGCAGTGGACTGCGCACTTGTCTCTGCTTGGGGGACGGAGGATGAGGAGGATGAGGAGGATGAGGAAGGTTTAGTAAGCCAGTCCACCACCTCCTCTGCATGCTGTGGCTGGATAGCACGGGCAAACTCACTAAACAGAGGAAATGATGCCCTTCCTGAGGACTGACCACGTCCACCTTTGCCTGTGGACACCTACACTGCTGGACCCCCCACAGCACCATAGGAATGTCTCCCTCACCTTGTCCTCCCAGACATGATGGGGAGGGGGGGGGGCACTTATTAACAAAATGTAATAAAGATGTGGAAATGTGTACATGGATGCACTTTATTCAATGGAAAGCGGTGTTTGGTGCACTTTAACTGGAGTAGTCACTATACAGACACACTTCACTGAAACACTATAATATAATGCAGTAAAACTGGACTGACGCACTGCAATATACTGCGTCAAACGTGCAGTAAAGCACAGAAATATACTGCGTGAAACGGAAGATAGCAATATACAGCGTTAAACTTGCAGTAATGCACTGAAATATAAAACGTGCATGTAACGCACAGAAATATACTGCCTTAAACTTGCAGTAACGCAGTAAACTATACTGCGTTAAACAGAAGGTGTGACGGGAGTCACTTTGGGCAGGGGGCTGGGTTACACCAGTCACATAAAGTAACGCACTGAAATATACGGTGTTAAACATGCACTAATGCACAGAACTATATGGAATTAAACTTGCAATAATTCACTGAAGTATACTGCGTTAAACATGCACTAACATACATAAATAAATTGCGTTAAACGTGCACTAATGCACAGAAATATACTGCGTTAAATGGCACATAACGCACTGAAATATATGGCATTAAACTTGCAGTAATGCACTGAAATACACGGCATTTTACTTGCAGTCACACACTGAACTAAACGGCGTTAAATGTGAACTAACACACTGAAATATACTGCAGTAAACAGCATGTAACGCACTGAAATATATGGCGGAAGACTTTCAGCAATGCACTAAAATATACTGTGTTAAATGGCACGTAACTCACTGAAATATATGGCATTAAACTTCACGTAGCTCACTGAAATACACGGCGTTAAACTTGCAGTAATGCACAGAACTATATGGCGTTAAACTTGCAGTAAAGTACAAATGGCCGCTATTGAAAGAATACTTTTATAGGGTGGGGCAGGACTAAGAGCAATGAGCAATGATTGGATAGAGTCATCATGACGGCGTCCAATCATGGCTCTGACAGTGCTCTTTGCCCTGATTGGGCAAAGCTTTTGTTGCTTCAGCCAATCAGGGATTCCAATGCACTGTGCGATGGCACAGTGCATTGTGGTAGTTTGGCGGGGCAAACAAACGGATGAACCCCCCGATAATTTGGGTGTTTGCCGAACAGGCGAACAGCCAATGTTCGGCCCAAACTCATGCTCAGGGCAAATCGTTCGCCCATCCCTAATTGTTACTGTAATGAAGAACTTTATTTGATCACAAGATGGCAGTGTTCTGTTTATCACAAGGCCCAATAAAGAAGTGCTGGGTATGCTGGGTCTTGTATGCTGCAAACTGGGTCAGGACAAGGGGTGGGCAGAAGGAACTGCTGCCCTGGGCGCAGCATGTATTGTAGGGATGGGGTGCCACAAGTTCCTTCTACTATAAGGCTGACAGGAGTAGTGGCAGCAGCACCACTAGTTCTGTCAGCCCATTGCTGGAAGCGGCAAGGAGAGGAGGAGGTGCAGGCTGTGCTCTCTCTCCCCCTTCCTCCTCATAAGCTCGCACATAATTAAGGGGGGTGCAAAGTTTGGCATCTTAACCCTGGGCACTGGGTGATCTTGTTCCACCACTGGCTGCAAACAGAACTTTCATTCAGATTAGGGGGGGGGGGGGCTGACCTACACAGCCCAAGAGAATTTGCACAGGGGTGGTGCATTTAAGAAGGAAAAGCCCGGGAACAGGTGGAGAGGAGAGAGAGGGGCTGTGAGGGAGTCTGGACGAGGGGGAAAGACCAGTGTGGATCCCTATAGGCTCAGGTGGATCAGGACAAGCCGGAAAGTTGCAAGAGTCACCAGAAAGCTGATCATCCTGAGGAGGCAGGTTAGGGGTGACATCGGGCGGACAGACTGGGTCATCACCATCTGCAAAGCCACATCCGTGGAGGACAAAGGCGGTCCACCAAAAAGGAAGGTCATCGCTTCACCCTGCTGCACTGGAGGACCGGGTGAGAAGGTTCCTAACCCACACAATGCTGCCCTTGTTTCAGGTGTGTTTATGGTTTCCAGGAGCTTTGAGCCGAGGACATAAAACAATACACATATAACAATACACATATAACAATACACATATAACAATACACATATAACAATACACATATAACAATACACATATAACAATACACATATAACAATACACATATAACAATCCAGGCCTCCACCTCCTCCATACCACATCCAACGCTGCAACGCATTACCCCTCCATGGTTCTACAATACTGCGTGCAGGATACCCCTTCACCTACCTGCCAGGCACAACCCGCTATTAACATCTATAGGTAACGTAGATTTAAGAAAGAATCCAGAGCTTTCTTCAATAAATCTACTGAGCCGGCCAGATCCACCTCTGCAGGGAGTCTATTCCAGGTTCTCACAGCTCTAATGCCCCGCACACACAGTCGGAATTTCCGACGGAAAATTTCCTATTGGACCATGTTGTCAGAAAATCCGACCGTGTGTAGGCTCCATCAGACTTTTTCCGTCGGAAAAAATTTGAGATCCTGCTCTCAAATTTTCCGACAACAAAGTCCTATCGGACTTTTTCCGATCGTGTGTAGCGAATTCCGACGTACAAAGTGCCACGCATGCTCAGATCAAATTACGAGACCAAAGCTATTGACTACTAGCCTCTACGTAGTCCCGTCGTACGCAACGAACGTCACCACGTTCAGAATGATCTGATTTTCCGACAACTTTGTCCGGCCGTGTGTATGCAACACCAGTGTCAGACAAAATCCGACGGATTTTGTGGTCGGAATTTCCAACTGTGTGTATGGGGCATTACTGTGAAGAAACCTTTCCGTATTTGGAGATGAAATCTATTTATACATGGAGATCATATCCCCCCCTTATGTATTTATACATGGAGATCATATCCCCCCCTTATGTATTTATACATGGAGATCATATCCCCCTTATGTATTTATACATGGAGATCATATCCCCCCCTTATGTATTTATACATGGAGATCATATCCCCCTTAATGTATTTATACATGGAGATCATATCCCCCTTATGTATTTATACATGGAGATCATATCCCCCCCTTATGTATTTATACATGGAGATCATATCCCCCCCTTATGTATTTATACATGGAGATCATATCCCCCTTATGTATTTATACATGGAGATCATATCCCCCTTATGTATTTATACATGGAGATCATATCCCCCCCTTATGTATTTATACATGGAGATCATATCCCCCTTATGTATTTATACATGGAGATCATATCCCCCTTATGTATTTATACATGTTGATCATATCCCCCCTTATTCTCCTCTTCTCAGGAGAGAATAAATTCAGTTCTAATCTCTCCTCATAGCTGAGCTCCTCCATGCCTCTTATCAGTTTGGTTGCCCTTCTCTGCACTTTCTCCAGTTCCCTGATATCCTTTCTGAGAACTGGAGCCCAAAACTGAACTGCATATTCCAGATGAGGTCTTACTAATGATTTGTACAGATGATATCTCTCTCTCTGGAGTCCATCCCTCTCTTATACAAGAAAGGACTTTGCTGGCTTTGGAAACCGCAGCTTGGCATTGCATGTTATTATTGAGCTTATGATCTACCAAAACCCCCAGATCCTTCTCCACTACGGATCCCCCCAGATCCTTCTCCACTACGGATCCCCCCAGATCCTTCTCCACTAGGATCCCCCCAGATCCTTCTCCACTACGGATCCCCCCAGATCGTTCTCCACTACAGATCCCCCCCGATCCTTCTCCACTATGGATCCCCCCCGATCCTTCTCCACTATGGATCCCCCAGATCCTTCTCCACTATAGATCCCCCAGATCCTTCTCCACTATGGATCCCCCAGATCCTTCTCCACTATGGATCCCCCCAGATCCTTCTCCACTACGGATCCCCCCAGATCCTTCTCCACTACGGATCCCCCCAGATCCTTCTCCACTACGGATCCCCCTAGATCCTTCTCCACTACGGATCCCCCCCCCAGATCCTTCTCCACTATGGATCCCCCAGATCCTTCTCCACCATGGATCCCCCAGATCCTTCTCCACTACGGATCCCCCCAGATCCTTCTCCACTACGGATCCCCCAGATCCTTCTCCACTACGGATCCCCCCAGATCCTTCTCCACTATGGATCCCCCCAGATCCTTCTCCACTACGGATTCCCCCAGATCCTTCTCCACTACGGATCCCCCCAGATCCTTCTCCATTACGGATCCCCCCAGATCCTTCTCCACTATGGACCCCCCCCCAGATCCTTCTCCACTATGGACCCCCCCAGATCCTTCTCCACTATGGATCCCCCCAGATCCTTCTCCACTACGGATCCCCCGAGATCCTTCCCCACTATAGATCCCCCCAGATCCTTCTCCACTATGGATCCCCCCAGATCCTTCTCCACTATGGATCCCCCCAGATCCTTCCCCACTATAGATCCCCCCAGATCCTTCTCACTACGGATCCCCCCAGATCCTTCTCCACTACGGATCCCCCCAGATCCATCTCCACTACGGATCCCCCCAGATCCTTCTCCACTACGGATCCCCCCAGATCCTTCCCCACTATAGATCCCCCCAGATCCTTCTCCACTATGGATCCCCCCAGATCCTTCTCCACTATGGATCCCCCCAGATCCTTCTCCACCATGGATCTCCCCCAGATCCTTCTCCACTATGGATCCCCCCAGATCCTTCTCCACTACGGATCCCCCAGATCCTTCTCCACTATGGATCCCCCCAGATCCTTCTCCACTACGGATCCCCCCAGATCCTTCTCCACTATGGATCCCCCCAGATCCTTCTCCACTATGGATCCCCCCCAGATCCTTCTCCACTATGGATCCCCCAGATCCTTCTCCACTACGGATCCCCCCCCCCCACAGATCCTTCTCCACTACGGATCCCCCCAGATCCTTCTCCACTATGGATCCCCCAGATCCTTCTCCACTATGGATCCCCCCAGATCCTTCTCCACTACGGATCCCCCCAGATCCTTCTCCACTACGGATCCCCCAGATCCTTCTCCACTATGGATCCCCCCAGATCCTTCTCCACCAAGGATCCCCCCAGATCCTTCTCCACTATGGATCCCCCAGATCCTTCTCCACTACGGATCCCCCCCAGATCCTTCTCCATGACGGATCCCCCCCCAGATCCTTCTCCACTATGGATCCCCCCAGATCCTTCTCCATGACGGATCCCCCCTCAGATCCTTCTCCACTATGGATCCCCCCAGATCCTTCTCCACCAAGGATCCCCCCAGATCCTTCTCCACTATGGATCCCCCCAGATCCTTCTCCACTATGGATCCCCCCCAGATCCTTCTCCACTATGGATCCCCCCAGATCCTTCTCCACTATGGATCCCATCAGATCCTTCTCCACTATGGATCCCCTCAGATCCTTCTCCACTATGGATCCCCCCAGATCCTTCTCCACTATGGATCCCCCCCCAGATCCTTCTCCACTATGGATCCCCCAGATCCTTCTCCACTATGGATCCCCCCAGATCCTTCTCCACTATGGATCCCCCCAGATCCTTCTCCACCATGGATCCCCCCAGATCCTTCTCCACTATGGATCCCCCCAGATCCTTCTCCACTACGAATCCCCCCAGATCCTTCTCCACTATGGATCCCCCAGATCCTTCTCCACTACGGATCCCCCACAGATCCTTCTCCACTATGGATCCCCCTAGATCCTTCTCCACTATGGATCCCCAGATCCTTCTCCACTATGGATCCCCCAGATCCTTCTCCACTATGGATCCCCCCAGATCCTTCTCCACTACTACGGATCCCCCCAGATCCTTCTCCACTACGGATCCCCCCCAGATCCTTCTCCACTATGGATCCCCCAGATCCTTCTCCACTATGGATCCTTCTCCACTATGGATCCCCCAGATCCTTCTCCACTATGGATCCCCCCAGATCCTTCTCCACTATGGATCCCCCCAGTTGTACTCCCCCTAGTATGTATGATGCACATTCTTAGCCCCCAAGTGCAGAACTTTACATCTATCAACATTAAACCTCATCTGCCACATAGTCGCCCAATCAGACAGAGCATTGATGTCGGCTTGTAAATTGGAGACCTCCTGTAAGGACGTTATTCCACTCCATAGCTTGGTGTCATCTGCAAAGACAGAAATCCCAGACCCCATATCATTTATAAATAGATTAAAGAGTAAGGGACCCCACACTGAACCTTGGGGTACCCCATTAATAGCACTGAGCCTTGGGGTACATCTCTTAATAACCAGGAACCTTGGGGTCCTCTGGCCATTTCTGACAGGCCACCAATGTAAGGGACATTCTTCCCACTGGCCACCAATGTAAGGGACATTCTTCCCACTGACCCCCAATGTAAGGGACATTCTTCCCACTGGCCACCAATGTAAGGGACCTTCTTCCCACTGACCCCCAATGTAAGGGGCGTTCTTCCCACTGACCCCCAATGTAAGGGGCGATAATGATAGGAAGAGGATGATAATTTCTTATCGGGCTGAATGCCACGTCTATAGCAGCCTCCTGATTGACTGATCTTTGGAGGAAGAATACATTTCTCAGACTGGATCCTCCAAGATAATTATCCTTCTCCTGGGATCAGGCCAGTGTGAGTGACTCTTCTGTCCTTGGACAGTCTAAGGATAGGCAACCTCGACCCTCCAGCTGTGGTGAAAACTACAAGTCCCATGAGACATTGCAAGACCCTGACAATCACAGGCATGACTCGCAGAGGCATGATGGAATTTGTTTCACCACAGCTGGAGTACCAAGGTTGCCTACCCCTGATGGGCACAAATAGTCACCCAGCAGTGACCCCAAGACATGGAAGTTACATACTGTAGTCACTCAAGGAATAACATAGACGGGTTCGTTGTGGCCAAACATGCCAGTCTACAACGTCTACCAAACCTGCTTGTTATGTAGCATTGTACGTGAAATATAAAACTTGTGTATCTGTTCAATCTTCCAACCACCATCTCCCATCTATGAGGTAGATTCAGGCACTTGGGATCCCCATAAAAAACCTTCGCCCCCCCTCCCCATCCTACAGGGTCCTCCTTACCTGTGATGTGGTTCTTGGCCATCCTTCTGCTGCTCTCCATCCAGGGGAAGGTGAGTCCCGGTAGGCCGCTCATCCCCCCAATACCGGACAATGGTGAAGCCCCCTGGCTGGGCCCTACCTGTGGAAGAGGCCTGTGAGCTGGCACTCTTATGACTCCCGCCGGTCGCACATTGACGTTCATGCTAACGTCCATCCTCATGTTGAGGCTGTAGGAAGAGTTGCCCGGGCTGTACATGGTGCAGTAGGCACTGGATCCATGGTGCTCCTGCTCCCCTGTCCGGGAATAGGGGTAACCCACAGTCTGCTCAGGGCTGTTCAGAATCTGATCAATGCCGAAGCTGATGGGTTCATGGTGGGTGCTCGTGTCTTGAGCCATCTCCAGGTGATCCATTAGTCATGAGATGCAGAGCGGATGCTGGGGAAGTATGGGCTCCTTCCCGGGACTTGGGGCAGAAGGTTCTGAGTGTTCTGAGAAGTGACTGTTCACAAGCAGATGCTGGGGAAGTATGGGCTCCTTCCCGGGACTTGGGGCAGACGGTTCTGAGTGTTCTGAGAAGTGATTGTTCACAAGCAGATGCTGGGGAAGTATGGGCTCCTTCCCGGGACTTGGGGCACAAGCAGATGCTGGGGAAGTATGGGCTCCTTCCCGGGACTTGGGGATGCTTGGAAGGTTCTGAGAAGTGACTGTTCACAAGGAAGGGGAGGCAGAGAGTTCTGAGAAGTGACTGTTCACAAGCAGATGCTGGGGAAGTATGGGCTCCTTCCCGGGACTTGGGGCAGAAGGTTCTGAGAGTTCTGAGAAGTGACTGTTCACAAGCAGATGCTGGGGAAGTATGGGCTCCTTCCCGGGACTTGGGGCAGAAGGTTCTGAGAGTTCTGAGAAGTGACTGTTCACAAGCAGATGCTGGGGAAGTATGGGCTCCTTCCCGGGACTTGGAGCAGAAGGTTCTGAGTGTTCTGAGAAGTGACTGTTCACAAGCAGATGCTGGGGAAGTATGGGCTCCTTCCTGGGACTTGGAGCAGAAGGTTCTGAGTGTTCTGAGAAGTGACTGTTCACAAGCAGATGCTGGGGAAGTATGGGCTCCTTCCTGGGACTTGGAGCAGAAGGTTCTGAGTGTTCTGAGAAGTGACTGTTCACAAGCAGATGCTGGGGAAGTATGGGCTCCTTCCTGGGACTTGGGGCAGAATGTTCTGAGTGTTCTGAGAAGTGACTGTTCACAAGCAGATGCTGGGGAAGTATGGGCTCCTTCCCGGGACTTGGGGCAGAAGGTTCTGAGAGTTCTGAGAAGTGACTGTTCACAAGCAGATGCTGGGGAAGTATGGGCTCCTTCCCGGGACTTGGGGCAGAAGGTTCTGAGAGTTCTGAGAAGTGACTGTTCACAAGCAGATGCTGGGGAAGTATGGGCTCCTTCCCGGGACTTGGGGCAGAAGGTTCTGAGAGTTCTGAGAAGTGACTGTTCACAAGCAGATGCTGGGGAAGTATGGGCTCCTTCCCGGGACTTGGGGCAGAAGGTTCTGAGAGTTCTGAGAAGTGACTGTTCACAAGCAGATGCTGGGGAAGTATGGGCTCCTTCCCGGGACCTGGGGCAGAAGGTTCTGAGAGTTCTGAGAAGTGACTGTTCACAAGCAGATGCTGGGGAAGTATGGGCTCCTTCCCGGGACTTGGGGCAGAAGGTTCTGAGAGTTCTGAGAAGTGACCGTTCACAAGCAGATGCTGGGGAAGTATGGGCTCCTTCCCGGGACTTGGGGCAGAAGGTTCTGAGTGTTCTGAGAAGTGACCGTTCACAAGCAGATGCTGGGGAAGTATGGGCTCCTTCCCGGGACTTGGGGCAGAAGGTTCTGAGTGTTCTGAGAAGTGACCGTTCACAAGCAGATGCTGGGGAAGTATGGGCTCCTTCCCGGGACTTGGGGCAGAAGGTTCTGAGTGTTCTGAGAAGTGACTGTTCACAAGCAGATGCTGGGGAAGTATGGGCTCCTTCCCGGGACTTGGGGCAGAAGGTTCTGAGAGTTCTGAGAAGTGACTGTTCACAAGCAGATGCTGGGGAAGTATGGGCTCCTTCCCGGGACTTGGGGCAGAAGGTTCTGAGAGTTCTGAGAAGTGACTGTTCACAAGCAGATGCTGGGGAAGTATGGGCTCCTTCCCGGGACTTGGGGCAGAAGGTTCTGAGTGTTCTGAGAAGTGACCGTTCACAAGCAGATGCTGGGGAAGTATGGGCTCCTTCCCGGGACTTGGAGCAGAAGGTTCTGAGTGTTCTGAGAAGTGACTGTTCACAAGCAGATGCTGGTTGTCAGAAGGAAAGTTTGGGACCTTGAGGTGAAAAATCCAAGTGAGGAAAAACAAGGAGCTGGAAAAATGCAATGGGGCCTGGGGCACTTATGTGGGTGTGTATGTCATATAGACAGCACTTCTTATCTTGGGGTGCAGTGCAGGGAGGACTAGTTATCTTGGGGTGCAGTGCAGAAAGACAACTGGTCTTCGGGGAAAAGGTCACACTTTTTGGGGGTACCAAGCTACTTCTACGTGGACACAGGTACTGGATAATTAGATGGAGGAGAGGAAGTAAATCTTCTAAAGCTCATTATTATGACTTCGGAATTAAGGGGGCATTGAAAGCAGCAAAGCAATAACGGATATTGTCTCGGGGTGGAGACGGGTAAGAGAGAACATTGGGATGTTTGGGGGGCACAATGTTGGGGCCTCTTAATTTGGGGGACATGTTGCATTAAGACAGAAGATTTAGAATGGAATAGTAATAGGAGATGGAAGAACGGCTGTTTTGGGAGGTATATAAAAGAATCTAATAGGGTTATGAGGCAGTGTTGGAGCAATGGTTATGTCGGGTGGCAGTGCTAGGGACACTAGATGGAGGTGCAGTGCCGGGGACACTAGATTTGATGGGTAGCAGTGCTGGGGGCACTAGGTTTGATGGGTAGCAGTGCTGGGGGCACTAGGTTTGATGGGTAGCAGTGCTGGGGGCACTAGGTTTGATGGGTAGCAGTGCTGGGGGCACTAGGTTTGATGGGTAGCAGTGTTGAGGGCACTACTTAGGTTCCGGTACAGTGCTAGGGACACTACTTAGGTTGAGGTGCACTGCTAGGGTCAATACTTAGACAGGGGTGTAATGCTGGGGACACTCATTTTAATTGTTAGGTTGAGGGGCAATATTGTGAATTTTAGTTCAAAGGCATTTGTGGTCTTGGGATGTGGGGTGCATATCGGTGTTGAAGCAGTCTGGTGGTATTGGGGTTCAGGGTAGAGGGCTTAAGCTGAGTGTTCCGTGCAGTAATGGAGACTCTAGTGAAGTCTGGGTGTGGGATGTTCAAGTGAAGTGCAGAAAGACTTGTTTTGCTGAGATGAAGTTTAAAAGGTATGACTTATATTAGGGAGCAATGTAGAAGGTACCAGTTTTGTTGGGTTACAGTGTAGAAGGTACTAGCTATGTTGGGGTGCAGTGCTGAAGGTACTAGCTATGTTGGGTTACAGTGTAGAAGGTTCTAGTAATGTTAGTGTAGAAAACAAAACTTGCGTTGGGTTGTTGTGGAGAAGAGGTCAGGTACCTCAGTATGGAGTGTAGAAAACACGACTTGCGTTGGGTTGTTGTGGAGAAGAGGTCAGGTACCTCAGTATGGAGTGTAGAAAACACGACTTGCGTTGGGTTGTTGTGGAGAAGAGGTCAGGTATCTCAGTATGGAGTGTAGAAAACACGACTTGCGTTGGGTTGCTGTGGAGAAGAGGTTAGGTATCTCAGTATGGAGTGTAGAAAACACCACTTGCGTTGGGTTGCTGTGGAGAAGGGTCTACGTAAATTTGGGCGCAGTGTAGAAGACATTTGTATCAGGTTGAGGCGGAGAAGGGGGTAGGTATGTCAGGGCACAGTGTAGAAAGGGCCACTGCTGTTGGGTTGACTTGGAGAAAGGGGCTAGGTATGTCAGGGTGCAGTGTGGAAACCGTTGGTGTCGGGTTGCCTTGGGGGGGGGGGGGAGTTAGGTAGGTCAGGGTGCAGTGTAGGGTTAAAGTAGAAGCTACTAGCTGTGTTGGGTGCAGTGTAGAAGACACCACTTGTGTTGGGTTGTGGTGGGGAAGAGGATTGGTATGTCAGGGTTCAGTGTAGAAGACAAAACTTGTGTTGGGTTGCCGTAAAGAAGGGGTTAGGTATGTCAGGGTGCAGAGTAAAGGGTATTCGCTCTGCTAGGAGGCTCAAAGTAGTAGGTACTAGTTGTGTTGAGTGCAGTGTAGAAGACACCACTTGTGTTGTCGGGTTGTGGGGAGAAGGGGTTGGGTAAGTCAGGGTGCAGTGTAGAGGGTATTGGCTCGGCTCGGATAGGTACTAGTTGTGTTGGGTTGCAGCGTAGAAGGTACTAGTTGTGGTGGGGTACAGTGTAGAAGGTACTAGTTGTGTTGGGGTGAGGCATAGAAGGTACTAGTTGTGTTGGGGTGCAGCATAGAAGGTACTAATGATGTCGGCGTGGAGCGTAGAAGGTACTAGTTGTGTTGGGGTACAGTGTAGAAGGTACTAGTTGTGTTGGGGTGCAGTGTAGAAGGTACTGATTGTGTTGGGGTGCAGCATAGAAGGTACTAATGATGTCGGCGTGGAGCGTAGAAGGTACTAGTTGTGTTGGGGTGCAGTGTAGAAGGTACTAGTTGTGTTGGGGTACAGTGTAGAAGGTACTAGTTGTGTTGGGGTGCAGCATAGAAGGTACTAATGATGTCGGCGTGGAGCGTAGAAGGTACTAGTTGTGTTGGGGTACAGTGTAGAAGATACTAGTTGTGTTGGGGTACAGTGTAGAAGGTACTAGTTGTGTTGGGGTACAGTGTAGAAGGTACTAGTTGTGTTGGGGTGCAGCATAGAAGGTACTAGTTGTGTTGGGGTGCAGCATAGAAGGTACTAATGATGTCGGCGTGGAGCGTAGAAGGTACTAGTTGTGTTGGGGTACAGTGTAGAAGGTACTAGTTGTGTTGGGGTGCAGTGTAGAAGGTACTAGTTGTGTTGGGGTGCAGTGTAGAAGGTACTAATGATGTCGGCGTGGAGCGTAGAAGGTACTAGTTGTGTTGGGGTACAGTGTAGAAGGTACTAGTTGTGTTGGGGTGCAGTGTAGAAGGTACTAATGATGTCGGAGTGGAGCGTAGAAGGTACTGATTGTGTTGGGGTGTGGAGTAGTTGGTACAAGTTGTATCAGGGTGCAATATAGAAAGTTCTAGTGATGTTGGGGTGCTGCTGGGCTGAGGATTGTGTGCCGGGTTCCTGTGCTGTAAATTTGGGGGTTCCAAATGGCTCCTGAAATGGTGATGGGAGAAGGAAGTCAAGGTGGGGTAGAAGTTGGAGGGTGAGGTGATGTTTTTCTCCTTCTCGGGTCTTGTTTGTGGAAAATCCTTTGCCGGAGAGATCTGCTGTTGGGGTGATGGCTTGTTTGTGGGGGTGGGGCTCAGGTAACCTCTTGGCCAGGAGATCTTTTTGATAGAATATTGGGGGGAGTCGGTATCTCATGTCTTCTTCCCTGATATAAGAGTTACCCCAAAGCTCGCCCTCTGTTCCTCCTGGGAAGTGTTTCCCCCCCCGGCCCCTCTTCCATTCTCCAATACCTGAATGATATTCTCACAAAAAGGACAAGAAGCTCCAGCCGGGTCGTCTTGTCTTCTGCCGGGTCCCGAGTCCGGGTCCTTCTCCTCTAGGAAGCATTAAATGGCATCCAGGACTGGTCAAGTCTTCTCCCTCCTTGTCTGGTCCTTTGATGGTGGATGGTCAGAAGATGCAGGAGGAAAGTCTGTCACCCAGCATGGGACCATCCCAGTTCTCCTATCACTGCTCCATCCTGGCAATGACACAGTCCAGACCCCTCACCAAATACAGGCCCCCACCCAGAGGCCCCCACCCAGAGGCCCCCACCCAGAGGCAAGGCGTATCCCGACATTAACCCATTTTACTCAGGACAGGCGGATCCCACAGGAGCTCAGAAGACTCACCAGATACATTACAAGGTTCAGAGTCTATAGGAGAGACACCCGGAGTTCACCTTTACTATACATACATGGCTGTCCACCACTACAACACCCCCCAATTATTATCAGGGGCCAAATATTACAACATCGACACACACATTATTATTACTGCAACAAACTACAACACAACCACCTCTACTAATAATAACTACAATACAACCACCACCACTAATAACTACAATACAATCACCACCACTAATAACTACAATACAATCACCACCACCACTAACTAAAATACAAACACCACTACTAATGACTACAATACAATCACCTCTACTAACTACAACACAACCACCACCACTACTAACTACAACACAACCACCACTACTAACTAAAATATAATCACCACCACTACTAACTAAAATACAAACACCACCACTACTAACTAAAATACAAATAAAACCACTACTAACTACAACATAATCACCAATACTAACTACAATACAATCACTACTAATAACTACAATACAACTATTATTCTATAAGTACAATATAACAATTATTATTATATTAATATTTCCTCAATTATTATTATTATCAGAGAACAACATAGACACGGGAAAACTGGTCACATTATTATTACTATAAGAGCAAACTACAATACAACCACCACTACTAACTACAATACAACCCGTCCTTATTTACCAGATATTGTGTCACTGAGAAGGACAAGATACATCCCACCATCAATATTATCAGAGGAACCAAATGTCTCCATCCATCCATCCCTCCATCCATCCCTCCATCCCATCCATCCATCCCTCCATCCATCCCTCCATCCATCCATCCATCCATCCATCCGTCCATCCGTCCATACAAAGTATAAAATGAAATGTATGATATTCCGAGTCATTCTAAATTCCTAATTCCCATTTTATGATAATGTAGATTTTACTAAGTGAGGAAAAGTCAGCAACGTGATAATAAACGCTACATCCGATATGTTACATTGTAATTCTAATTTGTATAATAATGATGAGTATTTGTATTGTTTTATAAGGATCATCTAATACAACTACCGGTAATAATAATAATATACAGTAGAACTATTTATATTAAAATATAATAATAGTAATAATAATCCATATTAAATTATAAAACAAGAAGAAGGAAAAAGTAGAAGAGTTTTATTAAAAGGTAATAATTCTAATAATATTAATAACAGTTTATATTAAACTATAATAATAGTAATAATATAATAATAATAGGAAGAAGAAGAAGAAGAGTTTCCATTAAATTGTAATAATAATATAATAATAATATATAATAAACATTTTATTAAAATATAATAATAGTAATAATAATAATTTAGTTAAAATAATAATGGTAATAATAATAATAATAAAATAGAAGAAGAAGAAGAAGAGTTTATAATTAAAAATTAATGTTTAATTAATAATAAATATAATAATAATAATAATAGGAAGAAGAAGAAGAGTTTACATTAAATTGTAATAATAATATAATAATAATAGGAAGAAGAAGAGTTTATATAAAAATGTAATAATGATAACAATAGCTCATATATCAATGTAATAAATAATAATTATATAATAATAAATAATGGGGTTCTCAGTCTGTTGGGATCGGCTTTGATAAGAACTCGTATCGGACGGGAAGAATTCATACAATCAGTGCTTTTAAGTTGTAGAACTGATGACACGGGGGGATGATGGATGGATGATGGATGGATGGATGGAGGGAGGATGATGGATGGATGGATGGATGATGGATGGAGGGAGGATGATGGATGGATGATGGACGGACAGACGGACGCGGTTTTCTCGGATTGTTTGGAGATGTGCGGATGAACTCCCCGTAGAATGGAGATGATTTCCCCGGATTATCATTCATCTCTCTGTTTATTATACAACACAGACCGTCCGTCCCTTCACAGCAGCTGGAGAGGAGCCGGACTGGGACAGACTGGGATGGACTGGGACAGACTGGGATGGACTGGGACAGACTGGGATGGACTGGGATGGACTGGGACAGACTGGGATGGACTGGGACAGACTGGGATGGACTGGGATGGACTGGGACAGACTGGGATGGACTGGGACAGACTGGGATGGACTGGGATGGACTGGGACAGACTGGGATGGACTGGGATGGACTGGGACAGACTGGGATGGACTGGGACGGACTGGGACAGACTGGGATGGACTGGGACGGACTGGGACAGACTGGGATGGACTGGGACAGACTGGGATGGACTGGGATGGACTGGGACAGACTGGGATGGACTGGGACGGACTGGGACAGACTGGGACAGACTGGGATGGACTGGGATGGACTGGGATGGACTGGGATGGACTGGGATGGACTGGGACAGATTGGACAGGATCAGAACTTCACAAGTCTCAACTTTTCCTAAAAATTGATTTAAAAAAGAATATTAAATCTGGAGGAGATCGGAGGAGATCGGAGGAGATCGGAGGAGATCGGTAAACGATGGAGTTCTGCTATTTGCTATTTGCAGATCCAAATTTCCAGGACAAGCTCTCAGGATGTTCTCCCTTCTGCAGGGTGTATCTAAGATGTATATATATATATATATATTTATATTTTTTTTTTTTTACACATCCAAATAATAATTTATCATTTCCGGGTACAATCGTGTAAATCATTTCTTTTTCTCCAATATACAATTTTCTATCTGGAGAATTGCTGGTTTCTAGTACAGATACAAAAACGACATCACATAATATAAATATTCTATCAATGTAATATAATAGAAATTTATATGTAGTATATTAATACTAATACAGTATGTAATATAAATACTAATAAAATAATAATACATTCTACAAATACCATAACACAGCACAAATTATACAAATAACATTTACAAAATCAAGGCAGAAATGTTTTTATTTTTTTGGGATGGAGTGTTTTTATAGGAAGATTTACCCCCCTCTATTTGTCCCAGTGACCAATGTCTTCCAAATGGAAAGGTAAATGAAATCCAAAACATTGGAGTTGTCACCAGAAGAGGAATGGAGGGGAAATCTTCCAGTGGGGACACTACTTCTGGTGACGGCTCCACCCGCTGTCGCGGGGATTTCAATGACAGGAAACGTCCTCAGCGGGAAAAAAAATTACTTTCTAGCATTTTAACCCTTTTCTACTCGATCTGACACAACAAAAAAATGTTCTGGCTTTGCACACACTTTAATAATCATAACAGTAAAAATATAGTATTATAGAAATAGTATAAAATCAATATAATATATATATATATATATATATACACTGTACATAGCATACAAGTATGTAAAATAATACTAATGTAAATAATGATACAGTATTAATAAAATAAGTAGTTAAATTGTAATAACAATATATAAGGAGCCTAAAAAATATATAATAAAAGATAATAAGTAATAATATAAGTAGTATATAAATGATACTAATATATAAGTAGTGTATTTATGTAATACAAATAATACATCTAAACTGTTTATTAATAATAATATTAGATAAAAATATAAAAATGATTATAATTTTAAAAAAAAGTAGTGTACAAGTGTATGAAATAAAATAATGATAATAATAATAAAAATATAAAATGATTATAATATTAATAAAAAAATGTGCATACAAGTGTATGAAATAAAATAATAATAATATAGTTAGTATAAAAAGAAATAACAATGTATGTAAATAAATAAATATATAGTTAAAATAATAGAAATGAAATGTATTATTATCTGTATTATCAGGTGGTTTTTGCTATGATATAATAAACGATGGAGGGGATTATTTTCTCGCGGGAATCTCCTTTTCGCAGATATTTTGTGTTCCCAGATCTGTGAGAATGTAATAAATTGGGAATTTTGGTCGCTGGCGAACGGATAAAGTTTGCGCTGGTTAGTAAATGGGCCCCATTGAGTGGGATGTATCTAGGAGGGGGGGGGGGGGATTGTATCCTACTCAGGCAGACATTGATCTATAGAGCTCCGCCTATAGCGGGGGGGGGGAGGGGATTGTAGCCTACTCAGGCACACATTGATCTATAGAGCTCCGCCTATAGCGGGGGGGGGGGGGGGGGGGGGGGATTGTAGCCTACTCAGGCAGACATTGATCTATAGAGCTCCGCCTATAGTGGGGGGGGGGGGATTGTATCCTACTCAGGCAGACATTGATCTATAGAGCTCCGCCTATAGCGGGGGGCGGGGATTGTAGCCTACTCAGGCAGACATTGATCTATAGAGCTCCGCCTATAGCGGGGGGGGGGGGGATTGTAGCCTACTCAGGCAGACATTGATCTATAGAGCTCCGCCTATAGCGGGGGGGGGGGGGGATTGTAGCCTACTCAGGCAGACATTGATATATAGAGCTCCGCCTATAGCGGGGGGGGGGGGGATTGTAGCCTACTCAGGCAGACATTGATCTATAGTGCTCCGCCTATAGCGGGGGGGGGGGGATTGTAGCCTACTCAGGCAGACATTGATCTATAGAGCTCCGCCTATAGCGGGGGGGGGGGATTGTAGCCTACTCAGGCAGACATTGATCTATAGAGCTCCGCCTATAGCGGGGGGGGGATTGTAGCCTACTCAGGCAGACATTGATCTATAGAGCTCCGCCTATAGCGGGGGGGGGGGGATTGTAGCCTACTCAGGCAGACATTGATCTATAGAGCTCCGCCTATAGCGGGGGGGGGGGATTGTAGCCTACTCAGGCAGACAGTGATCTATAGAGCTCCGCCTATAGCGGGGGGGGGGGGGATTGTAGCCTACTCAGGCAGACATTGATCTATAGAGCTCCGCCTAATAGGGGGGGGGGGGGGATTGTAGCCTACTCAGGCAGACATTGATCTATAGGGCTCCGCCTATAGCGGGGGGGGGGGATTGTAGCCTACTCAGGCAGACATTGATCTATAGAGCTCCGCCTATCGCGGGGGGGGGGAGGGGATGGGGGGGGGGGGGGATTGTAGCCTACTCAGGCAGACATTGATCTATAGAGCTCCTCCTATAGCGGGGGGGGGGGATTGTAGCTATCAGGGGGGGGGGGGGGGGGGGGATTGTAGCCTACTCAGGCAGACATTGATCTATAGAGCTCCGCCTATAGCGGGGGGGGGGGATTGTAGCCTACTCAGGCAGACATTGATCTATAGAGCTCCGCCTATAGCGAGGGGGGCGGGGGGGGTTTTTGGGGATTGTAGCCTACTCAGGCAGACATTGATCTATAGAGCTCCGCCTATAGAGCGGGGGGGGTAGCCTACTCAGGCAGACATTGATCTATAGAGCTCCGCCTATAGCGGGGGGGGGGGATTGGAGCCTACTCAGGCAGACATTGATCTATAGAGCTCCGCCTTATAGCAGACATTGATCTATTGTAGCTACCAGCAGACATTGAATCTATAGAGCTCCGCCTATAGCGGGGGGGGAGGGGGGGATTGTAGCCTACTCAGGCAGACATTGATCTATAGAGCTCCGCCTATAGCGGGGGGGAGGGGATTGTAGCCTACTCAGGCAGACATTGATCTATAGAGCTCCGCCTATAGCGGGGGGGGAGGGGATTGTAGCCTACTCAGGCAGACATTGATCTATAGAGCTCCGCCTATAGCGGGGGGGGGGGGGGGGGATTTTAGCCTACTCAGGCAGACATTGATCTATAGAGCTCCGCCTATAGCGGGGGGGAGGGGATTGTAGCCTACTCAGGCAGACATTGATCTATAGAGCTCCGCCTATAGCGGGGGGGGGGGGTATTGTAGCCTACTCAGGCAGACATTGATCTATAGAGCTCCGCCTATAGCGGGGGGGGGGGATTGTAGCCTACTCAGGCAGACATTGATCTATAGAGCTCCGCCTATAGCGGGGGGGGAGGGGGGATTGTAGCCTACTCAGGCAGACATTGATCTATAGAGCTCCGCCTATAGCGGGGGGGGGGGGATTGTAGCCTACTCAGGCAGACATTGATCTATAGAGCTCCGCCTATAGCGGGGGGGGGGGGGGGGGATTGTAGCCTACTCAGGCAGACATTGATCTATAGAGCTCCGCCTATAGTGGGGGGGGGGGATTGTAGCCTACTCAGGCAGACATTGATCAGAGCTCCGCCTATAGCGGGGGGGGGGGATTGTAGCCTACTCAGGCAGACATTGATCTATAGAGCTCCGCCTAAAGCGGGGGGGGGGGATTGTAGCCTACTCAGGCAGACATAGATCTATAGAGCTCCGCCTATAGCGGGGGGGGGGGGGGGGGATTGTAGCCTACTCAGGCAGACATTGATCTATAGAGCTCCGCCTATAGCGGGGGGGAGGGATTGTAGCCTACTCAGGCAGACATTGATCTATAGCGCTCCGCCTATAGCGGGGGGGGGGGATTGTAGCCTACTCAGGCAGACATTGATCTATAGAGCTCCGCCTATAGCGGGGGGGGGGGGGGATTGTAGCCTACTCAGGCAGACATTGATCTATAGAGCTCCGCCTATAGCGGGGGGGGGGGGTTTGTAGCCTACTCAGGCAGACATTGATCTATAGAGCTCCGCCTATAGCGGGGGGGGGGGGGATTGTAGCCTACTCAGGCAGACATTGATCTATAGAGCTCCGCCTATAGCGGGGGGGGGGGAGGGGATTGTAGCCTACTCAGGCAGACATTGATCTATAGAGCTCCGCCTATAGCGGGGGGGGGGGGATTGTAGCCTACTCAGGCAGGACATTGATCTATAGAGCTCCGCCTATAGCGGGGGGGGGGGATTGTAGCCTACTCAGGCAGACATTGATCTATAGAGCTCCGCCTATAGTGGGGGGGGGGGTTGTAGCCTACTCAGGCAGACATTGATCTATAGAGCTCCGCCTATAGCGGGGGGGGGGGGGAGATTGTAGCCTACTCAGGCAGACATTGATCTATAGAGCTCCGCCTATAGGGGGGGGGGGGGGGGATTGTTAGCCTACTCAGGAAGACATTGATCTATAGAGCTCCGCCTATAGCGGGGGGGAGAGGGGATTGTAGCCTACTCAGGCAGACATTGATCTATAGAGCTCCGCCTATAGCGGGGGGGGGGGGGGGGGGGATTGTAGCCTACTCAGGCTGACATTGATCTATAGAGCTCCGCCTATAGTGGGGGGGGGGGGGGGGGGGGGATTGTAGCCTACTCAGGCAGACATTGATCTTTAGAGCTCCGCCTATAGCGGGGGGGGGGGGGGGGGATTGTAGCCTACTCAGGCAGACATTGATCTATAGAGCTCCGCCTATAGGGGGGGGGGGGATTGTAGCCTACTCAGGCAGACATTGATCTATAGAGCTCCGCCTATAGCGGGGGGGGGGGATTGTAGCATACTCAGGCAGACATTGATCTATAGAGATCCGCCTATAGCGGGGGGGGGGATTGTAGCCTACTCAGGCAGACATTGATCTATAGAGCTCCGCCTATAGCGGGGGGGGGGGGATTGTAGCCTACTCAGGCAGACATTGATCTATAGAGCTCCGCCTATAGCGGGGGGGGGGGGATTGTAGCCTACTCAGGCAGACAGTGATCTATAGAGCTCCGCCTATAGCGGGGGGGGAGGGGATTGTAGCCTACTCAGGCAGACATTGATCTATAGAGCTCCGCCTATAGAGGGGGGGGGGGGATTGTAGCCTACTCAGGCAGACATTGAACTATAGAGCTCCGCCTATAGCGGGGGGGGGGATTGTAGCCTACTCAGGCAGACATTGATCTATAGAGCTCCGCCTATAGCGGGGGGGAGGGGATTGTAGCCTACTCAGGCAGACATTGATCTATAGAGCTCCGCCTATAGCGGGGGGGGGGGATTGTAGCCTACTCAGGCAGACATTGATCTATAGAGCTCCGCCTATAGCGGGGGGGGGGGGATTGTAGCCTACTCAGGCAGACATTGATCTATAGAGCTCCGCCTATAGCGGGGGGGGGGGGATTGTAGCCTACTCAGGCAGACATTGATCTATAGAGCTCCGCCTATAGCGGGGGGGGGGCGGGATTGTAGCCTACTCAGGCTGACATTGATCTATAGAGCTCCGCCTATAGCGGGGGGGGGGGGATTGTAGCCTACTCAGGCAGACATTGATCTATAGAGCTCCGCCTATAGTGGGGGGGGGGATTGTAGCCTACTCAGGCAGACATTGATCTATAGAGCTCCGCTATAGCGGGGGGGAGGGGATTGTAGCCTACTCAGGCAGACATTGATCTATAGAGCTCCGCCTATAGCGGGGGGGGGGGGGGGGGGGATTGTAGCCTACTCAGGCAGACATTGATCTATAGAGCTCCGCCTATAGCGGGGGGAGGGGATTGTAGCCTACTCAGGCAGACATTGATCTATAGAGCTCCGCCTATAGCGGGGGGGAGGGATTGTAGCCTACTCAGGCAGACATTGATCTATAGAGCTCCGCCTATAGCGGGGGGGGGAGGGGGGATTGTAGCCTACTCAGGCAGACATTGATCTATAGAGCTCCGCCTATAGCGGGGGGGGGGATTGTAGCCTACTCAGGCAGACATTGATCTATAGAGCTCCGCCTATAGCGGGGGGGGAGGGGATTGTAGCCTACTCAGGCAGACATTGATCTATAGAGCTCCGCCTATAGCGGGGGGAGGGGATTGTAGCCTACTCAGGCAGACATTGATCTATAGAGCTCCGCCTATAGCGGGGGGGGGGGATTGTAGCCTACACAGGCAGACATTTGATCTATAGAGCTCCGCCGCTATAGGTGGAGGGGGGAGGGGGGGGGGGGATTGTAGCCTACTCAGGCAGACATTGATCTATAGAGCTCCGCCTATAGCGGGGGGGGGGGGGGGGGGGGGGGGATTGTAGCCTACTCAGGCAGGTCTTTCAGGGTAGCCTACTCAGGCAGACATTGATCTATAGAGCTCCGCCTATAGGGGGGGGGGGGATTGTAGCCTACTCAGGCAGACATTGATCTATAGAGCTCCCCCGCTATAGCGGGGGGGGGGGGGGGGATTGTAGCCTACTCAGGCAGACATTGATCTATAGAGCTCCGCCTATAGCGGGGGGGGGGGGGGATTGTAGCCTACTCAGGCAGACATTGATCTATAGAGCTCCGCCTATAGCGGGGGGAGGGGATTGTAGCCTACTCAGGCAGACATTGATCTATAGAGCTCCGCCTATAGCGGGGGGAGGGGATTGTAGCCTACTCAGGCAGACATTGATCTATAGAGCTCCGCCTATAGGGAAGGACCGGCTTCGGGTGAAGAATGGTCGGGGGGTTTTCTCCGGGGGGGTGAGACAGGAAAATTAGATGTTTTGGGGGTTTGTCAGGAAGAAGAACCATTAATAATATTTGCTCTCCTCTTCCTCCCGCCTAGAATCTTCCCGGCTCCGCCCAGAACTCAGCCCGGGAAACGGCCAGGTAGGGACAAGCCGGAGGAAGAATGTGACGAATGAGGAGAAGAAGGAGCCCCTCCCCCCCCCCTACATATCATCCCGACATTTCCGTCCTCTTCTCGGGTGGATTGTTTTGTGTTTTTTTTACATTTCATAGAAATTTGATATTGAAAACTCAGAATAAGAGAGAAACTGAAATCCAGAACTTCCACCGTCACCATCCCAGGTGACCCACCCACCGCGCACGTGTCCGATCCTCTGCTTGTATTCTTGTGGTGAAGGTTACAGAAATAATAATAATCAGAACCGGGTCCACCATCTACCATGTTACAGAAATAGATCCCCCCCGGGGTCATCATCTACTGTCCCCCAGAAATAGATCCCCCCGGGGTCATCATCTACTGTCCCCCAGAAATAGACCCCCCCGGGGTCATCATCTACTGTCCCCCAGAAATAGACCCCCCCGGGGTCACCATCTACCATGTTACAGAAATAGACCCCCCCCGGGGTCACCATCCACCATGTTACAGAAATAGACCCCCCCCCCCGGGTCATCATTTACTGTCCCCCAGAAATAGATCCCCCCGGGGTCACCATCTACCATGTTACAGAAATAGACCCCCCCCCCGGGGGTCATCATCTACTGTCCCCCAGAAATAGATCCCCCCCTGGGTCATCATCTACTGTCCCCCAGAAATAGATCCCCCCCGGGGTCATCATCTACTGTCCCCCAGAAATAGATCCCCCCGGGGTCATCATCTACTGTCCCCCAGAAATAGACCCCCCCCGGGTCATCATCTACTGTCCCCCAGAAATAGACCCCCCGGGGTCATCATCTACTGTCCCCCAGAAATAGACCCCCCCGGGGTCATCATCTACTGTCCCCCAGAAATAGACCCCCCCGGGGTCACCATCTACCATGTTACAGAAATAGACCCCCCCGGGGTCACCATCCACCATGTTACAGAAATAGACCCCCCCCCCCGGGTCATCATTTACTGTCCCCCAGAAATAGATCCCCCCCCGGGGTCACCATCTACCATGTTACAGAAATAGACCCCCCCCGGGGTCATCATCTACTGTCCCCCAGAAATAGATCCCCCCCGGGTCATCCTCTACTGTCCCCCAGAAATAGATCCCCCCGGGGTCATCATCTACTGTCCCCCAGAAATAGATCCCCCCGGGGTCATCATCTACTGTCCCCCAGAAATAGACCCCCCCGGGGTCATCATCTACTGTCCCCCAGAAATAGACCCCCCCGGGGTCATCATCTACTGTCCCCCAGAAATAGACCCCCCCGGGGTCATCATCT
This sequence comes from Lithobates sylvaticus, assembly GCA_028564925.1. Taxonomy (NCBI): domain Eukaryota; kingdom Metazoa; phylum Chordata; class Amphibia; order Anura; family Ranidae; genus Lithobates; species Lithobates sylvaticus. Next base: position 897,239 of record CM053026.1, on the reverse strand, counting down.
ACCATGTTACAGAAATAGACCCTGCCCGGGGTCATCATCTACTGTCCCCCAGAAATAGACCCCCCCCGGGTCATCATCTACTGTCCCCCAGAAATAGATCCCCCCCCGGGTCATCATCTACTGTCCCCCAGAAATAGATCCCCCCGGGGTCATCATCTACTGTCCCCCAGAAATAGATCCCCCGGGGTCATCATCTACCGTCCTCCAGAAATAGATCCCCCCCCGGGGTCATCATCTACTGTCCCCCAGAAATAGATCCCCCCCCGGGGTCATCATCTACTGTCCCCCAGAAATAGATCCCCCCGGGGTCATCATCTACTGTCCCCCAGAAATAGATCCCCCCGGGGTCATCATCTACTGTCCCCCAGAAATAGACCCCCCCGGGGTCATCATCTACTGTCCCCCAGAAATAGACCCCCCCGGGGTCATCATCTACTGTCCCCCAGAAATAGACCCCCCCGGTTTTTTCACCATCTACCATGTTACAGAAATAGACCCTGCCCGGGGTCATCATCTACTGTCCCCCAGAAATAGACCCCCCCGGGGTCATCATTTACTGTCCCCCAGAAATAGACCCCCCCCCCCCCCGGTCATCATCTACTGTCCCCCAGAAATAGATCCCCCCGGGGTCATCATCTACTGTCCCCCAGAAATTGATCCCCCCGGGGTCATCATCTACCGTCCCCCAGAAATAGATCCCCCCGGGGTCATCATCTACTGTCCCCCAGAAATAGATCCCCCCGGGGTCATCATCTACTGTCCCCCAGAAATAGATCCCCCCAGGGTCATCATCTACCGTCCTCCAGAAATAGATCCCCCCCCCCGGGTCATCATTTACTGTCCCCCAGAATTAGATTCCCCCTCCCCCCGGGGTCATCATCTACTGTCCTCCAGAAATAGATCCCCCCCGGGGTCATCATCTACTGTCCCCCAGAAATAGATCTCCCCCGGGTCATCATCTACTGTCCCCCAGAATTAGATTCCCCCTCCCCCCCCCGGGGTCATCATCTACTGTCCTCCAGAAATAGACCCCCCCCGGGGTCATCATCTACTGTCCCCCAGAAATAGACCCCCCCGGGGTCATCATTTACTGTCCCCCAGAAATAGATCCCCCCCCGGGGTCATCATCTACTATCCCCCAGAAATAGACCCCCCCCGGGGTCATCATTTACTGTCCCCCAGAAATAGATCCCCCCCGGGGTCATAATCTACTGTCCCCCAGAAATAGACTCCCCCCGGGGTCATCATCTACTGTCCCCCATAAATAGATCCCCCCCGGGGTCATAATCTACCGTCCTCTAATAATAGAGTCCCCCCCCCCCCCGGATCATCATCTGCTGTCCTCCAGAAATAAATCCCCCCAGGGGCTTCATCTACTGTCCTCCAGAGATACTGTAGCTCCCCCCCCCCCCCCTGTGGTCATCATCTACCGTCCTCCAGAAAGGAGGAATGGAAGGATGGATGGTGGAATGGAAGGATGGAGGGATGGAAGGATGGATGGAAGGAATGGATGGATGGAAGGGAATGGAAGGATGAATGATGGAGGGGAGGATGATGAAGGAAGGATGGATGGAGGAATGGAAGGATGGATGAGGGAGGGAAGGATCGAAGGATGGACGGAGGAATGGAAGGATGGATGCGGGAGGGAAGGATCGAAGGATGGATGGAGGAATGGAAGGATGAATGAGGGAGGGAAGGATCGAAGGATGGATGGAGGAATGGAAGGATGAATGAGGGAGGGAAGGATCGAAGGATGGATGGAGGAATGGATGGATGAATGAGGGAGGGAAGGATCGAAGGATGGATGGAGGAATGGAAGGATGGATGCGGGAGAGGGAAGGAAGGATCGAAGGATGGATGGAGGAATGGAAGGATGGATGAGGGAGGGAAGGATCGAAGGATGGATGGAGGAATGGAAGGATGGATGCGGGAGGGAAGGATCGAAGGATGGATGGTGGAATGGAAGGATGGATGAGGGAGGGAAGGATCAAAGGATGGATGGAGGAATGGAAGGATGAATGAGGGAGGGAAGGATCGAAGGATGGATGGAGGAATGGAAGGATGGATGCGGGAGGGAAGGATCGAAGGATGGATGGAGGAATGGAAGGATGGATGAGGGAGGGAAGGATCGAAGGATGGATGGAGGAATGGAAGGATGGATGCGGGAGGGAAGGATCGAAGGATGGATGGAGGAATGGAAGGATGAATGAGGGAGGGAAGGATCGAAGGATGGATGGAGGAATGAAAGGATGGATGTGGGAGGGAAGGATCGAAGGATGGATGGAGGAATGGATGGAAGGATGGATGAGGGAGGGGAGGATGGATGAATGGAAGGATGGATAGAGGAATGGAAGGATGGATGAGGGAGGGAAGGATTGAAGGATGGATGGAGGAATGGAAGGATGAATGAGGGAGGGGAGGATGGATGAATGGAAGGATGGATAGAGGAATGGAAGGATGGATGAGGGAGGGAAGGATCGAAGGATGGATGGAGGAATGGAAGGATGAATGAGGGAGGGAAGGATCGAAGGATGGATGGAGGAATGGAAGGATGAATGAGGGAGGGAAGGATCGAAGGATGGATGGAGGAATGGAAGGATGGATGCGGGAGGGAAGGATCGAAGGATGGATGGAGGAATGGAAGGATGAATGAGGGAGGGAAGGATCGAAGGATGGATGGTGGAATGGAAGGATGGATGTGGGAGGGAAGGATCGAAGGATGGATGGAGGAATGGAAGGATGAATGAGGGAGGGGAGGATGGATGAATGGAAGGATGGATAGAGGAATGGAAGGATGGATGAGGGAGGGAAGGATTGAAGGATGGATGGAGGAATGGAAGGATGAATGAGGGAGGGAAGGATCGAAGGATGGATGGAGGAATGGAAGGATGGATGTGGGAGGGAAGGATCGAAGGATGGATGGAGGAATGGAAGGATGAATGAGGGAGGGGAGGATGGATGAATGATGGATGGATAGAGGAATGGAAGGATGGATGAGGGAGGGAAGGATTGAAGGATGGATGGAGGAATGGAAGGATGAATGAGGGAGGGGAGGATGGATGAATGGAAGGATGGATAGAGGAATGGAAGGATGGATGAGGGAGGGAAGGATTGAAGGATGGATGGAGGAATGGAAGGATGAATGAGGGAGGGGAGGATGGATGAATGGAAGGATGGATAGAGGAATGGAGAAGGATGGATGAGGGAGGGCAGGATCGAAGGATGGATGGAGGAATGGAAGGATGAATGAGGGAGGGCAGGATCGAAGGATGGAAGGAGGAATGGAAGGATGAATGAGGGAGGGAAGGATCGAAGGATGGATGGAGGAAGGAAGGAATGGAAGGATGGTGCGGGAGGGAAGGAATCGAAGGATGGATGGAGGAATGGAAGGATGAATGAGGTTGAGACTTGTGAGGGAAGGAAGAGGAGGGAGAGTTATTTATCGTTTTAGGGGGGTATTCGTTGTAAGGGGAAGGGGGGATTCGGGTGGGGGGAAGGGGAGGGGGGGGGGGTGGGTGGGGGTGGGCAAGGAGAGGTGGAAAAGTGGTTCGGAGGGGATGTAGGGTGTGGGTGGGTATTATCAGGGTGACGTAAAGGGAGTCGGGGGGGTATAAGGAGTAAGAAGGGAGCAGGAAGTAGGGTACGGGCGGGTTCAGCGGGGTTGATGGGGTGGGTAATAGTGTGGGGAGGGGACGGGGACGTGAGGGAAGGGGGGTTGGAAGGGGGGTTTGAAGGATGGATGGAGGGAGGGGGTTGGAATGCGGGGAGGGATGCTATAATGAGGAGGGGGGAGGGAAGGGAGTCGGATTATGGTAGAGGGGGATAAGGAGGTGGGGGCTGTGGGATAGAGGGAGTTCGCGGGGTGCTATACGGGGTAAGTAATGCGGTGGGCGGGGAGGGGGAGGGAAATGGGAGGGAGGGATAGAGGGGGGGGGTTTAGGGAGGGAACAGGGGGAAGGGGGTCGGGTAGGGATGAAGGTGAATGGGTATGGAGTATAGGTGGTGGAGTTGGGGGAAAGGGGGGGGGGGGGGCGTTGGGGAGGCCCCCCCATCCACATTGGGAGGGGGGGGAGGGATGGGAACAATGGTACCTTGGGAGTTGGGGGATGAGGTGGGTTCGAGTGGGTGGTGGTCCGGGAGGCAAAGGGGCAAGGTGGTAGGGGAGTGAAAGTGGGAGGGGATGGGGGGGGAAAGGAATGGGAGGCGGGAGGGGATGGGGAGAGGGGGTGGGAGGGCTATAGGGGTGGGGAAGAGGGAGGGGTAGAGTGGGGGGGTGTGGGAGAGGGAAATTCTTGGGGAGGGAAGGGAGGGGAGTTCAGGGGAAGTGGGATGGGGGAGTCGGGGGGTTCAGGGGGGAGTATGGGAAGGGATAGGGGGTGGGGTTGGTGGGGAAGGGAAGGGATATAGGTATGTGTCTGGGGTGAGGGACGTGGGGGGGGGAAGGTAATTCATGGGGAGCTCCTTGGGTTCAGTGGGGGGGGGTAGTGGGGAGATTGGGATTGGGAAAGGGTAAGATAGGATTGAGGGGGATGGGTGGTTTAACGGGTTGGGGGGGGGGGGGTAGGGATTGGGAAGGGCGGCTGAAGTTATGTGGATGTTAAGGGGGAGCGGGGGGGGGGGGGTAGTGGGGGGGATTTTTTGTGGGAGGGGAGTTTGCGGAATTGGGGAAGTGTGAATTGAGGGGATGGGAGAAGGGGAGGTTAGGAAGGGGGAGGGCGGGGAGTTTATAGGGAAGGATGGGGACGAAATGGGGGATGGGGGAGGGCTCGTAAGGGGGGGGAGGGGAGTAGGGGGTAGGGATTTATGGGGATGGGGATTTGGGAAGGGATGCAGGGAGGCCAGGGGGAAGAGGAGGGGAGTGTTCACGTGAGGGATAGCGGTTAGGGAAGGGTAGGGGAGGGAAGATGGCGCGAGGGTTAATGGGGAGGGTAAGGGGGGATCGGGAGGGGAATTGGGGAGGGTGGGGGGGCGGGGAAGGAGGGGGGGATGGGGGGAGGGGGGAGGACGGAAGAGGTATGGGAAGAAACTTGGGGGGAAGTTAGCAAAAGGGAAGAGTATGAATGGGGAATAAGTGGGCCGGATTGGTAGGGGGGGGTTTGATGGGAAGGATCGAAGGATGGATGGAGGAATGGAAGGATGGATGTGGGAGGGAAGGATCGAAGGATGGATGGATGGAATGGAAGGATGGATGTGGGAGGGAAGGATCGAAGGATGGATGGAGGAATGGAAGGATGAATGAGGGAGGGGAGGATGGATGAATGGAAGGATGGATAGAGGAATGGAAGGATGGATGAGGGAGGGAAGGATTGAAGGATGGATGGAGGAATGGAAGGATGAATGAGGGAGGGGAGGATGGATGAATGGAAGGATGGATAGAGGAATGGAAGGATGGATGAGGGAGGGAAGGATCGAAGGATGGATGGAGGAATGGAAGGATGAATGAGGGAGGGCAGGATCGAAGGATGGATGGAGGAATGGAAGGATGGTGGAATGGAAGGATGGAGGGATGGAAGGATGGATGGAATGGATGGATGGGAGGATGGTGGAATGGAAGGATGGAGGAATGGAAGGATAGATGGGAGGATGGTGGAATGGAAGGATGGATGGATGGTTATCCGGAGGGGGTTGTAGTACCGGGGGAGGGGGTTGTAGTACCGGGGGAGGGGGTTGTAGTACCGGGGGAGGGGTTGTAGTACCGGGGGAGGGGGTTGTAGTACCGGGGCGCGGAGAGTGCCAGGAAGGGGTTAATCGGGAGCTGCCATCTTCTAATGGAATTAGTGAAGTTTGGGCCGCCTGTCTGGGAGAGGAGACTTCATAATGGTGGGGGGGGGGCCCTCCGGAGATGATATGTCCCCTCCCCCCTCCTCGCTCGTCTCGCTGGCTCCAGGTTGCCTCTTAATTTGCTATTATTAGTACTGAGCTTTCCACACACAGCTATAAGAACTACTCCACTCATCCTCCCTTCATCTTCCTGCAACCATGGTAACAGTAGACAGGAGGTCCTGGAGCCCCGCCCCCCCTGTCTCAGATCTCGGACCCCCCTGGGTGGGTGACATTGGTTTCCTCCATACACGGGAAATATCAGAAACAATTATCATCACTTTAAAAAAATGAGTCTTTTAACCTTTTTTCTCCTTTTCTACATCATAAAGCTGCGGATCTCCTGCAGACTCTTTGCTGCCACTTCCTCTTTAGATGGACTCCAGTGATCTGTGAAACGTTCTCCATCAGATGCCTGGCAGGGGGACAATACAGCAGCATCAATGGGGGATGGGGTTAGGGTTGTCACCCTACAACAGCAAGAGCCTGAAGAAGGGCCTTCCGTGGCAGCAGTGGCGTCCCTAGGGGGTGGCTTTTGGGGCCCGTAGCCCTGAGTCTCTGCACGGGGGCCCCAAAGGGGAGGGGAGGCTCTCTGGAAACCCTGATGTAAGTGGGGGGGCTCTCTGGGGACCCTGATTTTAAGGGGGAGGCTCTCTGGGGACCCTGATTTAAGGGGGGCTCTCTGGGGACCCTGATATAAGTGGGGGGTTCTCTGGGAACCCTGATGTAAGTGGGGGGTTCTCTGGGGACCCTGGTGTAAGTGGGAGGTTCTCTGGGGACCATGGTGTAAGTGGGAGGTTCTCTGGGGACCATGGTGTAAGTGGGGGGGCTCTCTGGGGACCCTGATGTTAGTGGGGGGCTCTCTGGGGACCCTGATTTAAAGGGGGGGGCTCTCTGGGGACCCTGATTTAAGGGGGGGCTCTCTGGGGACCCTGATATAAGTGGGGGGTCTCTGGGGACCCTGATGTAAGTGGGGGGTTCTCTGGGGACCCTGGTGTAAGTGGGGGGTTCTATGGGGACCATGGTGTAAGTGGGAGGTTCTCTGGGGACCATGGTGTAAGTGGGGGGTTCTCTGGGACCCTGATGTAAGGGGGGGACTCTCTGGGGACCCTGATTTAAGGGGGGAGGCTCTCTGGGGACCCTAATGTAAGGGGGGGGCTCTCTGGGGAACCCTGATGTAAGTGGGGGGCTCTCTGGGGACCTGATGTAAGTGGGGGGCTCTCTGTGGACTCTGATGTAAGTGGGGGCTCTCTGGGGACCCTGATGTAAGTGGGGGACTCTCTGGGGACCCTGATGTAAGTGGGGGGGCTCTCTGTGGACTCTGATGTAAGTGGGGCACTCTCTGGGGACCCTGATGTAAGTGGGGGGCTCTCTGTGGACTTTGATGTAAGTGGGGGCTCTCTGAGGACCCTGATGTAAGTGGGGGACTCTCTGGGGACCCTGATGTAAGTGGGGGGGCTCTCTGTGGACTCTGATGTAAGTGGGGGCTCTCTGGGGACCCTGATGTAAGTGGGGGGCTCTCTGGGGACCCTGATGTAAGGGGGGGAGGCTCTCTGGGGACCCTGATGTAAGTGGGGGGGGGGGCTCTCTGGGGGACCCTGATGTAAGTGGGGGGCTCTCTGGGGACCTGATGTAAGTGGGGGGGCTCTCTGGGGACCCTGATGTAAGTGGGGGGCTCTCTGGGGACCCTGATGTAAGTGGGGGGCTCTCTGGGACCCTGATGTAAGTGGGGGAGGCTCTCCGGGGACCCTGATGTAAGTGGGGGGGGGCTCTCTGGGGAACCCTGATGTAAGTGGGGGGCTCTCTGGGGACCCTGATGTAAGTGGGGCACTCTCTGGGGACCCTGATGTAAGTGGGGGGCTCTCTGGGAACCCTGATGTAAGTGGGGGCTCTCTGGGGACCCTGATGTAAGTGGGGGACTCTCTGGGGACCCTGATGTAAGTGGGGGGGCTCTCTGGGGACCCTGATGTAAGTGGGGGACTCTCTGGGACCCTGATGTAAGTGGGGGGGGCTCTCTGTGGACCTGATGTAAGTGGGGGGCTCTCTGGGGACCCTGATGTAAGTGGGGACTCTCTGGGGACCCTGATGTAAGTGGGGGGGGGCTCTCTGGGGACCCTGATGTAAGTGGGGGGCTCTCTGGGGACCCTGATGTAAGTGGGGGGCTCTCTGGGGACCCTGATGTAAGTGGGGGGCTCGCTGGGGGACCCTGATGTAAGTGGGGGGCTCTCTGGGACCCTGATGTAAGTGGGGGGCTCTCTGGGGACCTGATGTAAGTGGGGGGCTCTCTGGGGACCCTGATGTAAGTGGGGGGCTCTCTGGGACCCTGATGTAAGTGGGGGGCTCTCTGGGGACCCTGATGTAAGTGGGGGGGCTCTCTGGGGACCCTGATGTAAGTGGGGGGCTCTCTGGGGACCCTGATGTAAGTGGGGGGCTCTCCGGGGACCCTGATGTAAGTGGGGGGCTCTCTGGGGACCTGATGTAAGTGGGGGGCTCTCTGGGGACCCTGATGTAAGTGGGGGGCTCTCTGGGGACCCTGATGTAAGTGGGGGGCTCTCTGGGGACCCTGATGTAAGTGGGGGGCTCTCTGGGACCCTGATGTAAGTGGGGGCTCTCTGGGGACCCTGATGTAAGTGGGGGGCTCTCTGGGGACCCGGATGTAAGTGGGGGGATCTCTGAGGACACTGATTTAAGTGGTGGAGGTTCTCTGGGGACCCTGATGTAAGTGGGGGACTCTCAGGGGACCCTGATGTAAGTGGGGGGGCTCTCTGGGGACCCTGATGTAAGTGGGGGGCTCTCTGGGGACCCTGATGTAAGTGGGGGGCTCTCTGGGGACCCTGATGTAAGTGGGGGGCTCTCTGGGGACCCTGATGTAAGTGGGGGGACTCTCTGGGGACCCTGATGTAAGTGGGGGGCTCTCTGGGGACCCTGATGTAAGTGGGGGACTCTCTGGGGACCCTGATGTAAGTGGGGGGCTCTCTGGGACCCTGATGTAAGTGGGGGGCTCTCTGGGGACCCTGATGTAAGTGGGGGGCTCTCTGGGGACCCTGATGTAAGTGGGGGGCTCTCTGGGACCCTGATGTAAGTGGGGGGCTCTCTGGGGACCCTGATGTAAGTGGGGGGCTCTCTGGGGACCCTGATGTAAGTGGGGGGCTCTCTGGGACCCTGATGTAAGTGGGGGGGCTCTCTGGGGACCCTGATGTAAGTGGGGGGCTCTCTGGGGACCCTGATGTAAGTGGGGGGCTCTCTGGGGACCCTGATGTAAGTGGGGGGCTCTCTGGGACCCTGATGTAAGTGGGGGGGTCTCTGGGGACCCTGATGTAAGTGGGGGGGGCTCTCTGGGGACCCTGATGTAAGTGGGGGGCTCTCTGGGGACCTGATGTAAGTGGGGGGCTCTCTGGGGACCCTGATGTAAGTGGGGGCTCTCTGGGGACCCTGATGTAAGTGGGGGGCTCTCTGGGGACCCTGATATAAGTGGAGGCTCTCTGGGGACCCTGATGTACGTGGGGGGGCTCTCTGGGACCCTGATGTAAGTGGGGGCTCTCTGGGGACCCTGATGTAAGTGGGGGGCTCTCTGGGGACCCTGATGTAAGTGGGGGGCTCTCTGGGACCCTGATGTAAGTGGGGGCTCTCTGGGGACCCTGATGTAAGTGGGGGGGGCTCTCTGGGACCCTGATGTAAGTGGGGGGCTCTCTGGGGGACCCTGATGTAAGTGGGGGGCTCTCTGGGGACCCTGATGTAAGTGGGGGGCTCTCTGGGGACCCTGATGTAAGTGGGGGGGCTCTCTGGGGACCCTGATGTAAGTGGGGGCTCTCTGGGGACCCTGATGTAAGTGGGGGGCTCTCTGGGAACCCTGATGTAAGTGGGGGGCTCTCTGGGGACCCTGATGTAAGTGGGGGGGCTCTCTGGGGACCCTGATGTAAGTGGGGGGCTCTCTGGGGACCCTGATGTAAGTGGGGGGCTCTCTGGGGACCCTGATGTAAGTGGGGGAGGCTCTCTGGGGACCCTGATGTAAGTGGGGGGCTCTCTGGGGACCCTGATGTAAGTGGGGGCTCTCTGGGGACCTGATGTAAGTGGGGGGGGCTCTGGGGACCCTGATGTAAGTGGGGGGCTCTCTGGGGACCCTGATGTAAGTGGGGGGCTCTCTGGGGACCCTGATGTAAGTGGGGGCTCTCTGGGGACCCTGATGTAAGTGGGGGGCTCTCTGGGGACCCTGATGTAAGTGGGGGCTCTCTGGGGACCCTGATGTAAGTGGGGGGCTCTCTGGGGACCCTGATGTAAGTGGGGGGGGCTCTCTGGGGACCCTGATGTAAGTGGGGGCTCTCTGGGGACCCTGATGTAAGTGGGGGGCTCTCTGGGGACCCTGATGTAAGGGGGGGCTCTCTGGGGACCCTGATGTAAGTGGGGGGGGCTCTCTGGGACCCTGATGTAAGTGGGGGCTCTCTGGGACCCTGATGTAAGTGGGGGGCTCTCTGGGAACCCTGATGTAAGTGGAGGCTCTCTGGGGACCTGATGTAAGTGGGGGGGCTCTCTGGAGACCCTGATGTAAGTGGGGGCTCTCTGGGACCCTGATGTAAGTGGGGGGCTCTCTGGGGACCCTGATGTAAGTAGGAGGCTCTCTGGGGGACCCTGATGTAAGTGGGGGGGCTCTCTGGGGACCCTGATGTAAGTGGGGGGCTCTCTGGGGACCCGGATGTAAGTGGGGGATCTCTGGGGACCCTGATGTAAGTGGGGGGCTCTCTCTGGGGACCCTGATGTAAGTGGGGGCTCTCTGGGGACCCTGATGTAAGTGGGGGGCTCTCTGGGGACCCTGATGTAAGTCGGGGCTCTCTGGGGACCCTGATGTAAGTGGGGGGCTCTCTGGGGACCCTGATGTAAGTGGGGGGCTCTCTGGGGGACCCTGATGTAAGTGGGGGGTCTCTCTGGGGGACCCTGATGTAAGTGGGGGGGGCTCTCTCTGGGGACCCTGATGTAAGTGGGGGGCTCTCTGGGGACCCTGATGTAAGTGGGGGCTCTCTGGGGACCCTGATGTAAGTGGGGGGGGCTCTCTGGGGACCCTGATGTAAGTGGGGGGCTCTCTGGGGACCCTGATGTAAGTGGGGGGCTCTCTGGGGACCCTGATGTAAGTGGGGGGGGGCTCTCTGGGGACCCTGATGTAAGTGGGGGAGCTCTCTGGGGACCCTGATGTAAGTGGGGGGCTCTCTGGGGACCCTGATGTAAGTGGGGGGAGGCTCTCTGGGGACCCTGATGTAAGTGGGGGGGCTCTCTGGGGACCCTGATGTAAGTGGGGGGCTCTCTCTGGGGACCCTGATGTAAGTGGGGGGGCTCTCTGGGGACCCTGATGTAAGTGGGGGGCTCTCTGGGGACCCTGATGTAAGTGGGGGGGACTCTCTGGGGACCCTGATGTAAGTGGGGGGCTCTCTGGGGACCCTGATGTAAGTGGGGCTCTCTGGGGACCCCGCTGCAAGTGGGTGGCTCTCTGGGGACCCTGATGTAAGTGGGGGTGCTCTCTGGGGACCCTGATGTAAGTGGGGGGCTCTCTGGGGACCCTGATGTAAGTGGGGGGCTCTCTGGGGGACCCTGATGTAAGTGGGGGGCTCTCTGGGGACCCTGATGTAAGTGGGAGGCTCTCTGTGGACTCTGATGTAAGTGGGGGGCTCTCTGGGGACCCTGATGTAAGTGGGGGGCTCTCTGGGGACCCTGATGTAAGTGTGGGGGGCTCTCTGGGGACCCTGATGTAAGTGGGGGCTCTCTGGGGACCCTGATGTAAGTGGGGGGGCTCTCTGGGGACCCTGATGTAAGTGGGGGGCTCTCTGGGGACCCTGATGTAAGGGGGGGCTCTCTGGGGACCCTGATGTAAGTGGGGGGGCTCTCTGGGGACCCTGATGTAAGTGGGGGGCTCTCTGGGGACCCTGATGTAAGGGGGGGGCTCTCTGGGGACTCTGATGTAAGTGGGGGGCTCTCTGGGGACCCCTGATGTAAGTGAGGGGGCTCTCTGGGGACCCTGATGTAAAAGGGGGAGGCTCTCTGGGACCCTGATGTAAGTGGGGGGGCTCTCTGGGGACCCTGATGTAAGTAGGGAGGCTCTCTGGGGACCCTGATGTAAGTGGGGGAGGCTCTCTGGGACCCTGATGTAAGGGGGAGGCTCTCTGGGGACCCCTGATGTAAGGGGAGGCTCTATGGGGACCCTGATGTAAGTGGGGGGGCTCTATGGAGACCCTGATGTAAGTGGGGGGGCTCTCTGGGGACCCTGATGTTAAGTGGGGCTCTCTGGGGACCCTGATGTAAGTGAGGCTCTATGGGGACCCTGATGTAAGTTTGGGGGCTCTCTGGGGACCCTGATGTAAGTGGGGGTGCTCTCTGGGGACCCTGATGTAAGGGGGAGGCTCTCTGGGGACCCTGATGTAAGTGGGGGGGGGGGGGGGTCTCTCTGGGGACCCTGATGTAAGTGGGGGGGCTCTCTGGGGGACCTGATGTAAGTGGGGGGGCTCTCTGGGGACCCTGATGTAAGTGGGGGGGAGGCTCTCTGGGGGACTCTGATGTAAGTAGGGGGGCTCTATGGGGACCCTGATGTAAGTGGGGGCTCTCTGGGGACCCTGATGTAAGTGGGGGGCTCTCTGTGGACTCTGATGTAAGTGGGGCTCTCTGGGGACCCTGATGTAAGTGGGGGGGGCTCTCTGGGGGACCCTGATGTAAGTGGGGGGCTCTCTGGGGACCCTGATGTAAGTGGTGGCTCTCTGTGGACTCTGATGTAAGTGGGGGGGCTCTCTGGGGGGGACCCTGATGTAAGTGGGGGGGCTCTCAGGAGACCCTGATGTAAGTGGGGGGAGGCTCTCTGGGGACCCTGATGTAAGTGGGGGGCTCTCTGGGGGACTCTGATGTAAGTGGGGGCTCTCTGGGGACCCTGATGTAAGGGTGGGGGGGCTCTCTGGGACCCTGATGTAAGTGGGGGGCTCTCTGTGGACTCTGATGTAAGTGGGGGGCTCTTTGGGGACCCTGATGTAAGTGGGGGGCTCTCTGTGGACCTGATGTAAGTGGGGGGCTCTCTGGGGACCCGATGTAAGTGGGGGGGGCTCTCTGGGACCCTGATGTAAGTGGGGGGCTCTCTGGGGACCTGATGTAAGTGGGGGCTCTCTGTGGACTCTGATGTAAGTGGGGGGGCTCTCTCTGGGGACCCTGATGTAAGTGGGGGGCTCTCTGGGGACCCTGATGTAAGTGGGGGGCTCTCTGGGGACCCTGATGTAAGGGGGGGCTCTCTGGGGACCCTGATGTAAGTGGGGGGCTCTCTGGGGACCCTGATGTAAGGAGAGAGGCTCTCTGGGGACCCTGATGTAAGTGGGGGAGGCTCTCTGGAGACCCTGATGTAAGTGGGGGGTGTGGGGGGGCTCTCTGGGGACCCTGATGTAAGTGGGGGGCTCTCTGGGGACCCTGATGTAGTGGGGGGGCTCTCTGGGGACTCTGATGTAAGTGGGGGGGCTCTCTGAGGACCCTGATGTAAGTGGGGGGGCTCTCTGGAGACCCTGATGTAAGTGGGGGGGCTCTCTGGGGACCCTGATGTAAGGGGGGGCTCTCTGGGGACCCTGATGTAGTGGGGGGGGGGGGCTCTCTGGGGACCCTGATGTAGTGGGGTCTCTCTGGGGACTCTGATGTAAGTGGGGGGACTCTCTGGAGACCCTGATGTAAGTGGGGGGGGCTCTCTGGGGACCCTGATGTAAGTGGGGTCTCTCTGGGGACTCTGATGTAAGTGGGGGGCTCTCTGGAGACCCTGATGTAAGTGGGGGGGCTCTCTGGGGGGACCCTGATGTAAGGGGGGCTCTCTGGGGATATATATACATACACGTATATTACTGTATATACACGTGTATGCCCACCCAAGCATATGACTTTCTTTACTACGCTGCTATGGGCTCTAGCCCCAGATCTTTTGTAGACCCAGCCATGCCCATGCGTGGCGGGATCACCGAACTGCCGTGGGTTTGCTTAGAGGAGAGATCCATGAACTTCAAAGGAGCTCAAATGCCGAACTGGAACCCCCTGGTGGTAAACAGGAGCATGACGTGGCGCACCGCCCCGGGAAAATGGTTTACATTCCCAGCAAATGACATTTCCCTCCCGGCTTCTTCTTCTTTTCTTTTTATTAAATGTCATTTGTTGGCGATTTGAAGTTTATCATTTATTTTTTTTCTTTGTAAATGTGACTTTTTCTGTAGCTCATCCTACGGCAAGAATAAAAAAAAAACTGCATATAGCCCCCACCCCCCCCCCCCCAAAAAAAAAATATATATATATATATACCAGACCATTGGAGTCTAGTAAGGAAAGGGGGGACAAGCATGTGTCCCCCAAACTATACCGGGCCACATGCCCTGGGGGTGTGGCGGGATATCCTGTCAGGGGGAATCCCCTGTCAAAGCACCTTGTCTTTATGTTGGGCAGCACAAGGGCCTCATCCCCACAACCCTGGCCAGTGGTTGCGGGGGTCTGCGGATGGGAGGTTTATTGGAATCTAGAACTCCCTTTTTAATAATAGGGGGGCCTTTAGATACTGGCACCCCCCCATGAGAATAAGTATGGGTTACATAATATCGTCACTCATAAAAAAGAAGACTTCACCCCGAAATAAAGACCCCCAAACCTTTGTCGCAACTCCTCCAATGCCCCCCCCCCCCCATTTTCTGGGGATTCCAGATAAGTGAATGGGCCGGTGACATTAATGGTTGGTAAAGAATGAGTACATGCAGGGGCGGACCGTCCATTATGGGTGCCGCCCCCCCCCCCCCCAGTCCATCGCCGCCTCGCCTATCCATACATCCGACCCCTTTCAGGACACCAACAATCCCTGCGGGGGGGGGGTTTGGAGCACCAGTTAGGGCCAGAGGCTCTAATAGGCTTCAATATAGGGTGGGCTGGGGGTCGCAGAGAGTGTGTTACAGCAGCAAATTAATACTCGCTGTTGTAACACTCATCCTCCTCCCAGCCAATCAGGAAATGGGTTTTCACACCGGTCACCCGATTGGCTGAAAGGACAGGCAATTCTATTGGAGGAGGGGAGGAGCTGGAAGCCGCCATGGAGGAGAGGACTCAGAGCTGCTGCACCACGCTGCCTGCCCCCCGCCACGATCAGGTAAGTGCCGGCCGACCGGCAAACAGCGGGGGGATGGGTGGTTGTTTGCCACCCCCCCAAAAAAATACCACCAGAGGCCTCTGATTACATGTCCTGAGGTGGATCTCGGAAGGTGAGTGGCCGTCGCTGCTTGCTGGCATGAAGTTACATAGTTGGTAAGGCTGAAAAAAGACACCAGTCCATCCGGTTCAACCTGTGTGGGTGAATGTGTTTATTTTATTAGTAAAACGTCCATCCCTGTATGTTGTGGTCATTAAAGTGCCCATCTAAACATTTTTTTAAATTATCGAAAACTCCCTGCTGAGACCACTGAGACCACCGCCTGTGAAAGGGAATTCCACATCCTAACCACTCTTATGCCCCATACACACGGTCGGATTTTCCGACGGAAAATGTCCGATCGGACCATGTTGTCCGGCCGTGTGTGGGCTCCATCGGACTTTTTCCGCCGGACAAAGTTTTATCTCCTGCTCTCAAATTTTCGACAACAAAGTCCTATCGGACTTTTTCCGATCGTGTGTAGCGAATTCCGACGGCAAAGTGCCACGCATGCTCAGATCACATTACAAGACCAAAGCTATTGGCTACTAGCCTCTACATAGTCCTGTCGTAGGCAACGAACGTCACCACGTTCAGGATGATCGGATTTTCCGACAACTTTGTCCGACCGTGTGTATGCAAGACCAGTGTCGGACAAAATCCGTCGGAAAAAATCCGATGGATTTTGTGGTCGGATTTTCCGACCGTGTGTACGGGGCATTACAGTAAAGAACCCTCTACACAGTTTAAGGTTAAAGCTCTTCTCTTCCAATTTCTGTGCGCGGCCACGAGTCTTTAAATTCACTTTCACGGAAAAGTTTTCTCCCTATTGTGGGGTCACCAGTCCGGTATTTATATATTGTGGGGTCACCAGTCCGGTATTTATATATTGTGGGGTCACCAGTCCAGTATTTATATATTGTGGGGTCACCAGTCCGGTATTTATTTATTGTGGGGTCACCAGTCCAGTATTTATATATTGTGGGGTCACCAGTCCGCTATTTATATATTGTGGGGTCACAGTCCGGTATTTATATATTGTGGGGTCACCAGTCCAGTATTTATATATTGTGGGGTCACC
Organism: Lithobates sylvaticus; assembly: GCA_028564925.1. Taxonomy (NCBI): domain Eukaryota; kingdom Metazoa; phylum Chordata; class Amphibia; order Anura; family Ranidae; genus Lithobates; species Lithobates sylvaticus. The sequence goes on along the minus strand of CM053026.1, from coordinate 881,178 downwards.
AGTCCAGTATTTATATATTGTGGGGTCACCAGTCCAGTATTTGTATATTGTGGGGTCACCAGTCCGCTATTTATATATTGTGGGGTCACCAGTCCGGTATTTATATATTGTGGGGTCACCAGTCCGCTATTTATATAATGAAATCATATCCCCTCTCATCGTCTCTTCTCCAGAGAGAATAAGTTCAGTGCTCACAACCTTTCCTCATAACTAATATCCTCCAGACCCTTTATTAGCTTTGTTGCCCTTCTTTGTAGTCCCTCCATTTCCAGTACATCCTTCCTGAGGACTGGTGCCCAGAACTGGACAGCATACTCCAGGTGCGGCCGGACCAGAGTCTTGTAGAGCCGGAGAATTATCCTTTTATCTCTGGAGATAATCCCCTTTTTCTTCCACAATAATTTTTATTGAATAAAGACAAACTCAGGAAACAGTGAACGGACGCCAAGGCCAGTGGCGGAAAGTCATTTGAGAATGATAACATATATACCACCAATAAGTAGGCCTCTTATATGGTATATACAGTAACTACAAATATAGAGGAGAGGTACCCAGGTGAGGATGTCCAGGTACCTTCAGGGTCTGTAGGAACATAACGAACCATAATACTCCCTACGATCAAAGCCTAGAGAGAGAGGACACCAAAGAATCATCATATAACAACTACTATACAATACCTGAGACATTCCCCCGAAGGAGCTGCTTATCGTTCCCTTCTTCACCTCGTCCCCGTCTAAGGGTTCCCGTGGTGGATGGCCCAAAGAAATGTAGAAACTGACACTTCCTTTTTCGGGTTATTTATTCAAAAGATAAAACAGTCTCTTATATGGAGGGTTAGGATGGAAGTTCAGCTACTTTTGGAACTGCAAAGATGGGAAGTCTCTTATAGAATTAATCCAGAGAATAACAACCCGGAGAGACCTCCTCTCACCCCCCCCCCGGATAGACCTCCTCTCACCCCCCCTCTCCCCCCCCGGATAGACCTACTCTCACCCCCCCGGAGAGACCTCCTCTCACCCCCCGGATAGACCTCCTCTCACCCCCCCGGAGAGACCTCCTCTCACCCCCCGGAGAGACCTCCTCTCACCCCCCCCCCCGGGAGGAGACCTCCTCTCACCCCCCGGATAGACCTCCTCTCACCCCCCGAATAGACCTCCTCTCACCCCCCGGATAGACCTCCTCTCACCCCCCGGATAGACCTCCTCTCACCCCCCAGAGAGACCTCCTCTCACCCCCCAGAGAGACCTCCTCTCACCCCCAGGAGAGACCTCCTCTCACCCCCCGGATAGACCTTGGATAGACCTCCTCTCACCCCCCGGATAGACCTCCTCTCACCCCCCAGAGATACCTCCTCTCACCCCCCGGATAGACCTCCTCTCACCCCCCGGATAGACCTCCTCTCACCCCCCGGATGGATAGACCTCCTCTCACCCCCCGGATAGACCTCCTCCTCCTCACCCCCCCGGAGTCCTCATCATCTACTCTCACCCCCCCGGAGAGACCTCCTCACACCCCCGGATAGACCTCCTCACACCCCCCGGATACCCCCGCCCCCCCCCATAGACCTCCTCTCAACCCCCCGGAGAGACCTCCTCTCACCCCCGGAGAGACCTCGGAAAGACCACTCCTCTCACCCCCCGGAGGAGACCTCCTCCTCACCCCCCCCCGATCAGGAGAGACCTCCTCACACCCCCCGGAGAGACCTCCTCTCACCCCCGGAGGAGACCTCTTCTTCTCTCATCCCCCTCGAGACCTCCTCTCCCCCCCCAATAGACCTCCTCTCACCCCCCAGAGAGGACCTCCTCTCACCCTCCGGATAGACCTCGGATAGACCTCCTCTCACCCCCTGGATTAGACACTCCCCTCAAAACCCCCCGATAGACCTCCTCTCACCCCCGGATAGACCTCCTCTCACCCCCCGAATAGACCTCCTCTCACCCCCGGATAGACCTCCTCTAACCCCCCGGATAGACCTCCTCTCACCCCCCGGAGAGACCTCCTCTCACCCCCAGGATAGACCTCCTCTCACCCCCCGGATAGACCTCCTCTCACCCCCTGGATAGACCTCCTCTCACCCCCTGGATAGACCTCCTCTCACCCCCCGGATAGACCTCCTCTCACCCCCCGGAGAGACCTCCTCTCACCCCCCGGATAGACCTCCTCACACCCCCCGGATAGACCTCCTCTCACCCCCCGGATAGACCTCCTCTCACCCCCGGATAGACCTCCTCTCACCCCCCGGATAGACCTCCTCTCACCCCCCGGATAGACCTCCTCTCACCCCCGGATAGACCTCCTCTCACCCCCCGGAGAGACCTCCTCTCACCCCCCGGATAGACCTCCTCTCACCCCCCGGAGAGACCTCCTCTCACCCCCCGGAGAGACCTCCTCTCACCCCCCGGAGAGACCTCCTCTCACCCCCCGGATAGACCTCCTCTCACCCCCCGGAGAGACCTCCTCTCACCCCTCGGATAGACCTCGGATAGACCTCCTCTCCCCCCCGGATAGACCTCCTCTCACCCCCGGATAGACCTCCTCTCACCCCCCGGATAGACCTCCTCTCATCCCCCGGATAGACCTTCTCTCACCCCCCGGAGAGACCTCCTCTCACCCCCCCCGGATAGACCTCCTCTCACCCCCGGATAGACCTCCTCTCACCCCCCGGATAGACCTCCTCTCACCCCCGGATAGACCTTCTCTCACCCCCCGGATAGACCTCCTCTCACCCCTCTCGGATAGACCTCCTCTAACCCCCCGGATAGACCTCCTCTCACCCCCCCCCCCCCCGATAGACCTCCTCTCACCCCCAGGATAGACCTCCTCTAACCCCCCGGATAGACCTCCTCACCCCCCCGGATAGACCTCCTCTCACCCCCCCGGAGAGACCTCCTCACACCCCCCGGATAGACCTCCTCTCACCCCCCGTATAGACCTCCTCTCTCCCCCCGGATAGACCTCCTCTCACCCCCTGGATAGACCTCCTCACACCCCCCGGAGAGACCTCCTCTCACCCCCCGGAGAGACCTCCTCTCACCCCCCAAATAGACCTCCTCTCACCCCCCTGAGAGACCTCCTCTCACCCTCTGGATAGACCTCGGATAGACCTCCTCTCACCCCCTGGATAGACCTCCTCTCACCCCCGGATAGACCTCCTCTCACCCCCCGGAGAGACCTCCTCTTCACCCCCCGGATAGACCTCCTCTCACCCCCCGGATAGACACCTTCTCTCACCCCCCGGAGAGACCTCCTCTCACCTCCGGATAGATCTCCTTTCACCCCCCGGATAGACCTCCTCTCACCCCCCGGATAGACCTCCTCTCACCCCCCGGATAGACCTTCTCTCACCCCCCGGAGAGACCTCCTCTTACCCCCCGGAGAGACCTCCTCTCACCCCCCGGATAGACCTCCTCTCACTAGGCCAAGCAGCCGGTAGAGTGTTAGATAAAGCAAAGTCTCTGCCACAGACTTGGTTGTAACTGAGGGACTTAGACAAATTTAGAGACCTATCATACGGTACCAGTATCTCTCAGCCGGTCCGGCGATACCGTATGAGTGTAGATACATAAAGTGTCCTTCAACTCCAGGCTCCTTCTAAGAAACCAGCCTTGTGCATGGCCCTCTCCCGAGGAGTCCTCCCCCTTCCAAAAATTCGGAATTCCGAAAATCTGAAATTCGGAAATTCGAACATTCGAAGATTCGGAAATTCGAAGATTCGGAAATTCGGAAATTCGAAGATTCAGAAATTCGAAGATTCGGAAATACGAAAATATGAAATTTGGAAATTCGAAGATTCAGAAATACGAAAATACGAAATTCGGACATTCGGAAATTCGAAGATTCGGAAATACGAAATTCGGAAATTCGGAAATTCGGAGATTCGGAGATTCGGAGATTCGAAAATTCAGAAATTCGAAAATTCGGAAGTCCCAAAATTTGAAATTCGGAAATTCGTTATTTCGGAAATTCGAAAGTTCGGAAATTCGTAATTTCGGAAATTCGAAAGTTCGGAAATTCAAAAATTCGGAAATTCGGAAATCCGAAAATTTGGCAATTTCGGAAATTCAGCAATTTTGGAAATTCGGCAATTTCGGAAATTCGGCAATTTCGGAAATTCGGAAATTCGAAGATTCGGAAATTCGAAGATTTGAACATTTGAAAATTCGGAAATTTGAAAATCCGAAAATTTGAAATTCGTAAATTCGAAAGTTCGTAAATTCGGAAATCCGAAAATTTGGCAATTTCGGAAATTTGGCAATTTCGGAAATTCGGCAATTTCGGAAATTCGGAAATTCTGCAATTTCGGAAATTCGTAAATTTCGGAAATTTTGAAATTTTGAAATTCAGAATTTTCGGAAATTGAAAAATTCGGAAATTCGGAATTAACGAATTTGTCAAAATTCGTTAAAAAACTAATTAGGAACTAAATGAATTGCAAATGTCTATTAGTAGCCATAAAAATATGTGTTGCCAAGAGGCGTGTTCATTCCGAATCCCCTTTTCAATGCATGCCAAGATTCTGTTGACTTTGCATGCCATTCCTGAGCCTATCATCTACTAGGACCCCCAGGCCCTTTTCCATCCTAGATCCCCCCAGAGGTTCTCCCCCTAGAGAGTAACTTGCGCTCGTATTTTTGGCACCCAAATGCATCACCTTACATTTTTCAACATTAACCCTCGTTTGCCATGTATTTACCCACCCCATTATTTTATTAAAGTCTTCTTGCAAAGTTTCCACATCCTGCGGAGAAGTTATTGCCCTGCTTAGCTTAGTATTGTCCGCAAATACAGAGATTGAGCTGTTTATTCCATCCTCTATATCATTTATGAATAAATTAAACAGAATTGGCCTCAGGGGGCCCCAATTACCACACAGACCATTCCGAGTACTCGCTATTTATCACCACCCTTTGGACACACCCCTGTGATCAGTTTTCACTCCGGGTACTCACCCTATGGTCCATGCCGACAGACCTTATTTTGTAATGTAAACGTATCTAAGGGAACTGTGTCAAATGCCTTTGTAAAATCCAGATACACCACGTCTACGGGCCTTCCTTTATCTAGATACACCACGTCTACGGGCCTTCCTTTATCCAGATACACCACATCTACGGGCCTTCCTTTATCTAGATACACGTCTACGGGCCTTCCTTTATCCAGATACACCACGTCTACGGGCCTTCCTTTATCTAGGTACACCACGTCTACGGGCCTTCCTTTATCCAGATACACCACATCTACGGGCCTTCCTTTATCTAGATACACCACGTCTACGGGCCTTCCTTTTATCTAGATACACCACGTCTACGGGCCTTCCTTTATCCAGATACACCACGTCTATGGGCCTTTCTTTATCTAGGGGTTTAACCTTAAACTACGTAGAGGATTCTTTACTGTAAGAGTGGCAAGGATGTGGAATTCCCTTCCACAGGTGGTGATCTCAGCGGGGGGCATCGATAGTTTCAAGAAACTATTAAATAAGCACCTGAACGACCGCAACATACAGGGATATACAATGTAATACTGACATATTATCACACACATAGGTTGGACTTGATGGACTGTGTCTTTTTTCAACCTCACCTACTATGTAACTAATTTACAGATTTAAGGGAAAGCAATGGGCTCCACAGTGACCCCAACACAAAATCTCTTATATAGTAAATTTTATTTACAATTTTAAGGAACATCAATGGGCTCTGCAGTGACCCCAACACACAATCTCTTCTATAGTAAACTGAATTTACAGATTTAAGGAACATCAATGGGCTCTGCAGTGACCCCAACACACAATCTCTTCTATAGTAAACTGAATTTACAGATTTAAGGAACATCAATGGGCTCTGCAGTGACCCCAACACACAATCTCTTCTATAGTAAGCTAAATTTACAGATTTAAGGGACAGCAATGGGCTCTGCAGCGACCCCAACACACAATCTCTTCTATAGTAAATTTTATTTACAATTTTAAGGGACAGCAATGGGCTCTTTAGTGGCCCCAAGTTCAGTCGAGTAATTTATTCACAATGCCGGATCGCCTCTTCATTAAATTCTTATTTACAAAATCAATTACAAATAGCAACACAAATCACCTGGACCTGATATACACCATAGAAAGACTGCAACAATGTATAAAGCATCTAGTTATGTCATTAAATAGCTGCAACAGTTCTCACCAAACACTTGGCAACAGGAATAAGCATGCAAAGTCCACAAAGATCCAATGATAAGATGAGTCCATCAATGAGGATCTCCACAACTCTTCCTTGTAGCTGATCATTTGAAGAGAGGAGAGATTCTTTACCATGACACATAAATGACAACCTCAGAGCTCAACAGCATAGTGCAGGAGCCCCTTTAATTGCTTGATTTCAGCGCCAGGAGCCACAAGCTGCTGGGGACGGGAGTCAACGCACACTGCTGATATGTACAAGGTTTTTTTTTATCATAATTAAAGAAGTTATTACCCTATGCTGTCATACTCTGCCGTTTTCATTGCTGTCCCATTACAAAATCTCCCCCGAAATCCATGGGTTGAGGGCTGGACGGACCCAGGAAGACACAGTGCTCCATCAGGAAAGGATCACATGGGAATTGGGATGGTTACACTCTCCATCCTCCATAAAGCAGATTGTCTGATACATTGGATACGATTCTTCTAGAGGGGGATATGGATGTGGTTGGAGCAGAAACCGAGGTACACGGCGTATCGCCGATATTACACAACGTATTACTTACAGAGTCAGTAACAAAGGTTTGACAAGGTCAGCACATTTCAATGTCACACAGTGACCATAACATTAAATAGAACTGGAGGTGCAGAAGACGACGGTCTACTTGTGGTTCTACTGAGGACTATTTCTGGGTCCTCAGCAATGCACACTGTTCTGATCTACAGATGGCTGAGGATTGCAGAACAAAATTGTCATGAGGACTGACCAACAGTCAGATCTATTGTCCCTGCAGAACACAACTGGGTCAATGCATGGTGGTGGTTCTGCCAGCTTTCTGCATCTCCTCGAAGGCAGAGGACCACCTAATACTTCCAAAACAGGCCAACAAGACGTCAGGACGAAAAATCTTCAGGTGGTCATGGACCTCACTCATCAGACCCTGATGGCCCTTCTCCCAAGTCATCTTCATCATCTGTCACATCAAAGACGCCAACGAGGTGACGCGAGACCTCAGGGGCCAGCGGAGAGTCTGGAGAATGATATGGAGGAGAAGGTGAGTCAGGGTGAGGACATGACAACGGAAGAGCGAGGATCTTACAGAGGGGGAGAAGGAGGACTGGAGGGGGCAGAGATCATAGAGAGAGGGATGAGGAGATGGTGAGTCAGGGGAGTCATGGTGCAGGAAGAGCAGAGATCATACAGAGAAGGATGAGGAGATGGTGAGTCAGGGGAGTCATGGTGCAGGAAGAGCAGAGATCATACAGAGAGCGATGAGGAGATGGTGAGTCAGGGGAGTCATGGTGCAGGAAGAGCAGAGATCATACAGAGAGGGATGAGGAGATGGTGAGTCAGGGGAGTCATGGTGCAGAAAGAGCAGAGATCATACAGAGAGGGATGAGGAGATGGTGAGTCAGGGGAGTCATGGTGCAGGAAGAGCAGAGATCATACAGAGAGGGATGAGGAGATGGTGAGTCAGGGGAGTCATGGTGCAGGAAGAGCAGAGATCATACAGAGAGGGATGAGGAGATGGTGAGTCAGGGGAGTCATGGTGCAGGAAGAGTAGAGATCATACAGAGAGGGATGAGGAGATGGTGAGTCAGGGGAGTCATGGTGCAGGAAGAGCAGAGATCATACAGAGAGGGATGAGGAGATGGTGAGTCAGGGGAGTCATGGTGCAGGAAGAGCAGAGATCATACAGAGAGGGATGAGGAGATGGTGAGTCAGGGGAGTCATGGTGCAGGAAGAGCAGAGATCATACAGAGAGGGATGAGGAGATGGTGAGTCAGGGGAGTCATGGTGCAGGAAGAGCAGAGATCATACAGAGAGGGATGAGGAGATGGTGAGTCAGGGGAGTCATGGTGCAGGAAGAGCAGAGATCATACAGAGAGGGATGAGGAGATGGTGAGTCAGGGGAGTCATGGTGCAGGAAGAGCAGAGATCATAGAGAGAGGGATGAGGAGATGGTGAGTTAGGGAGTCATGGTGCAGGAAGAGCAGAGATCATACAGAGAGGGATGAGGAGATGGTGAGTCAGGGGAGTCATGGTGCAGGAAGAGCAGAGATCATACAGAGAGGGATGAGGAGATGGTGAGTCAGGGGAGTCATGGTGCAGGAAGAGCAGAGATCATACAGAGAGGGATGAGGAGATGGTGAGTCAGGGGGGTCATGGTGAGAATGCAGAGATCATACAGAGAGGGATGAGGAGATGGTGAGTCAGGGGAGTCATGGTGCAGGAAGAGCAGAGATCATACAGAGAGGGATGTGGAGATGGTGAGTCAGGGGAGTCATGGTGCAGGAAGAGCAGAGATCATACAGAAGAGGGATGAGGAGTCAGGGATGGTGAGTCAGGGGAGTCATGGTGCAGGAAGAGCAGAGATCATACAGAGAGGGATGAGGAGATGGTGAGTCAGGGTAGTCATGGTGCAGGAAGAGCAAGAGATCATACAGAGAGGGATGAGGAGATGTGAGTCAGGGGAGTCATGGTGCAGGAATAGAGCAGAGATCATACAGAGAGGGATGAGGAGATGGTGAGTCAGGGGAGTCATGGTGCAGGAAGAGCAGAGATCATACAGAGAGGGATGAGGAGATGGTGAGTCAGGGGAGTCATGGTGCAGGAAGAGCAGAGATCACACAGAGAGGGATGAGGAGATGGTGAGTCAGGGGATTCATGGTGCAGGAAGAGCAGAGATCATACAGAGAGGGATGAGGAGATGGTGAGTCAGGGGAGTCATGGTGCAGGAAGAGCAGAGATCATACAGAGAGGGATGAGGAGATGGTGAGTCAGGGGAGTCATGGTGCAGGAAGAGCAGAGATCATACAGAGAGGGATGAGGAGATGGTGAGTCAGGGGAGTCATGGTGCAGGAAGAGCAGAGCTCATACAGAGAGGGATGAGGAGATGGTGAGTCAGGGGAGTCATGGTGCAGGAAGAGCAGAGATCATACAGAGAGGGATGAGGAGATGGTGAGTCAGGGGAGTCATGGTGCAGGACGAGCAGAGATCATAGAGAGAGGGATGAGGAGATGGTGAGTTAGGGGAGTCATGGTGCAGGAAGAGCAGAGATCATACAGAGAGGGATGAGGAGATGGTGAGTTAGGGGAGTCATGGTGCAGGAAGAGCAGAGATCATACAGAGAGGGATGAGGAGATGGTGAGTCAGGGGAGTCATGGTGCAGGAAGAGCAGAGAACATACAGAGAGGGATGAGGAGATGGTGAGTCAGGGGAGTCATGGTGCAGGAAGAGCAGAGATCATACAGAGAGGGATGAGGAGATGGTGAGTCAGGGGAGTCATGGTGCAGGAAGAGCAGAGATCATACAGAGAGGGATGAGGAGATGGTGAGTCAGGGTAGTCATGGTGCAGGAAGAGCAGAGATCATACAGAGATGGATGAGGAGATGGTGAGTCAGGGGAGTCATGGTGCAGGAAGAGCAGAGATCATACAGAGAGGGATGAGGAGATGGTGAGTCAGGGGAGTCATGGTGCAGGAAGAGCAGAGATCATACAGAGAGGGCTGAGGAGATGGTGAGTCAGGGGAGTCGTGGTGCTTTAAGTTGGTCCCTCCCACTGCAGGGTGATACAGCTATAGGGTGCTTTAAGTTGGCCCCTCCCACTGCAGGGTGATACAGCTATAGGGTGCTTTCAGTTGGCCCCTCCCACTGCAGGGTGATACAGACAGAAGGATGATCTCAGTTGGCCCCTCCTACTACAGGGTGATAGAGAAGGAGGTCAGGCCTCTTACCGGGTGAGATGAGGGTGAGTCGGGCGGATGTGGTCACCTCTCCATACATGTTTCGTCCATGACAGGTATATGACCCGGCATCCCGCTGACGTACGTTGTGTATCTGCAGCCAGCCAGTCACATGATGTCTCTGAGGACCCCCCCGAGACTGCGGAGAGAAAAGGTGGGGGTCATATGAGTATAAGGGGGGCTCCTTATCAGGTATAGGGGCTCCTGTGTATATGGGGGGGATTCCTGTGTATATGGGGGGGGGGGTTCCTGTGTATATTGGGGGATTCCTGTGTATATGGGGGATTCCTGTGTATATGGGGGGGGGGGGATTCCTGTGTATATTGGGGGATTCCTGTGTATATGGGGGGATTCCCTTGTATATGGGGGGATTCCTGTGTCTATGGGGGGATTCCTGTGTATATGGGGGGGGGATTCCTGTGTATATGGGGGGATTCCTGTGTATATGGGAGGATTCCTGTGTATATGAGGGGATTCCTGTGTATATTGGGGGATTCCTGTGTATATGGGGGATTCCTGTGTATATGGGGGGATTCCTGTGTATATATGGGGGGATTCCTGTGTATATGGGAGGATTCCTGTGTATATGGGGGATTCCTGTGTATATTGGGGGATTCCTGTGTATATGGGGGGATTCCTGTGTATATGGGGGGATCCCTGTGTATATGGGGGGATTCCTGTGGGGGGGATTTCCTGTGTATTATGGGGGGATTCCTGTGTATAATGGGGGGATTCCCCTGTGTATATGGGGGGGATTCCTGTGTATATGGGGGATTCCTGTGTATATGGGGGGATTCCTGTGTATATGGGTGGATTCCTGTGTATATTGGGGGGATTCTCAGTGTATGAGGGTATTACATGTGTATAATGGGGGATTCCTGTGTATATATTGGGGGGGATCCTGTGGGGGGGAACCCTCCGGGTATGCTGTGTCCTGTGTAAAATGGGGGGGGGATTCCTGTGTATATGGGGGGATTCTGTGTATATGGGGGATTCTGTGTATAATTATATGGAGGGATTCCCCCTGTGTATATGGGGGGATTCCTGTGGGAGGGGGGGATTTCCAGTTAAGATGGGAGGATTGGGGGGGATTTCCTGTGAGGGATTCCTGTATATACGGGGGGATTCCTGTATATTGGGGGATTTGTTTTTTAAGGGGGGGGATTTCTGTGTCTATGAGGGAGTTGCCTGTGTCATGGGGGATCCTGTGTATATGGGGGATTCCTGTGTATATGGGGGGTTTCCTGAGGTATATGGGGGATTCCTGTGTATATGCCTGTGGGGGGGGGATTTGATTCCTGTAGGGGGGGGATACCTGTGTCTATGGGGGGTGGGATTCCTGTGTCTATGGGGATTCCTGTGTATATGGGGGATTCCTGTGTATATGAGGGATTTCCTGTGTTATGGGGGCTTCCTGTGTGATCTGGGGAGGGATCCTGTGTATATGGGGATTTCCATGTGTTATGGGGGGGATTCTTATGTATATGGGGTGTTCTGTGTATATGGGGGGATTCCCTGTGTATATGGGGGGGTGGGTTCCCTGTGTAAATATGGGGGATTCCTGTGTATATGGGGGGGGATCCTGTGTATATGGGGGGATTCTGTGTTATGGGGGATGAATTCCTGGGGGGGGATTCCTGTTGTATAGAGGGGATTCCTGGTGATTCCTGTGTATATGGGGGGTTTCCTGTGTATATGGGGGGGGATTCCTGTGTATATGGGGGGATTCCTGTGTCTATGGGGGATTCCTGTGTATAGGGGGGGGTGTATATGGGGGGGGGGGGGGATTCCTGTGTATATGGGGGGATTCCTGTGTATATGGGGGGATTCCTGTGTATATGGGGGGATTCCTGTGTATATGGGGGGATTCCTGTGTATATGGGGGATTCCTGTGTATATGGGGGGATTCCTGTGTATATGGGGGGATTCCTGTGTATATGGGGGGATTCCTGTGTATATGGGGGGATTCCTGTGTATATGGGGGAGATTCCTGTGTATATGGGGGATTCCTGTGTATATGGGGGGATTCCTGTGTATATGGGGGATTCCTGTGGGGGGGATTCCTGTGTATATGGGGGGATTCCTGTGTATATGGGGGGATTCCTGTGTATCTGGGGGATTCCTGTGTATATGGGGGATTCCCTGTGTATATGGGGGGATTCCTGTGTATATGGGGGATTCCTGTGTATATGGGGGATTCCTGTGTATATGGGGGGATTCCTGTGTATATGGGGGATTCCTGTGTATATGGGGGGGGGGATTCCTGTGTATATGGGGGGGGATTCCTGTGTATATGGGGGGGATTCCTGTGTATATGGGGGATTCCTGTGTATATGGGGGGTTTCCTGTGTATATGGGGGATTCCTGTGTATATGGGGGGATTCCTGTGTATATGGGGGATTCCTGTGTATATGGGAGGATTCCTGTGTATATGGGGGGGGGGGGTTCCTGTGTATATGGGGGATTCCTGATGTAATATGGGGGGATTCCTGTGTCAATGGGGGGATTCCTGTGTATATGGGGGGATTCCTGTGAATATGGGGGGATTCCTTTGTATATGGGGGGATTCCTGTGTATATGGGGGGGGGGTTCCTGTGTATATGGGGGATTCCTGTGTATATGGGGGGGGGGATTCCTGTGTATATGGGGGGGGGGGGATTCCTGTGTATATGGGGGGATTCCTGTGTATATGGGGGATTCCTGTGTATATGGGGGATTCCTGTGTATATGGGGGGATTCCTGTGTATATGGGGGGATTCCTGTGTATATGGGGGGATTCCTGTGTATAAGGGGGATTCCTGTGTATATGGGGGGATTCCTGTGTATATGGGGGGATTCCTGTGTATATGGGGGATTCCTGTGTATATGGGGGATTCCTGTGTATATGGGGGATTCCTGTGTATATGGGGGGGATTCCTGTGTATATGGGGGATTCCTGTGTATATGGGGGGATTCCTGTGTATATGGGGGGATTCCTGTGTATATGGGGGGATTCCTGTGTATATGGGGGGATTCCTGTGTATATGGGGGGATTCCTGTGTATATGGGGGGATTCCTGTGTCTATGGGGGGATTCCTGTGTATATGGGGGGATTCCTGTGTATATGGGGGGATTCCTGTGTATATGGGGGGATTCCCTGTGTATATGGGGGATTCCTGTGTATATGGGGGGATTCCTGTGTATATGGGGGGATTCCCTGTGTATATGGGGGATTCCTGTGTATATGGGGGGATTCCTGTGTATATGGGGGGATTCCTGTGTATATGGGGGATTCCTGTGTATATGGGGGGATTCCTGTGTATATGGGGGGATTCTGTGGATGGGGGGATTCCTGTGTATATGGGGGGATTCCTGTGTATATGGGGGGATTCCTGTGTATATGGGGGGGGGATTCCTGTGTATATGGGGGGATATACCGGGGGTCCTGTGTATATGGGGGGATTCCTGTGTTATATGGGGGGATTCCTGTGTATATGGGGGGGATTCCTGTGTATATGGGGGATTCCTGTGTATATGGGGGGATTCCTGTGTATATGGGGGATTCCTGTGTATATGGGGGGATTCCTGTGTATATGGGGGGATTCCTGTGTATATGGGGGATTCCTGTGTGTATATGGGGGGATTCCTGTGTATATGGGGGGGATCCTGTGTATATGGGGGGATTCCTGTGTATATGGGGGGATTCCTGTGTATATGGGGGGGAATTCCTGTGTATATGGGGGGATTCCTGTTATATGGGAGGATTCCTGTGTATTTTCCTGGTATATGGGGGGGATTCCTGTGTATATGGGGGGTTCCTGTGTATATGGGGGATTCCTGTGTATATGGGGGGATTCCTGTGTATATGGGGGATTCCTGTGTATATGGGGGGATTCCTGTGTATATGGGGGGATTCCTGTGTATATGGGGGGATTCCTGTGTATATGGGGGGATTCCTGTGTATATGGGGGGATTCCTGTGTATATGGGGGGTGTATTCCCTGTGTATATGGGGGGATTTCCTGTGTATATGGGGGGGGGATTCCTGTGTATATGGGGGGATCCCTGTGTATATGGGGGATTCCTGTGTGTATATGGGGGATTCTGTGTATATGGGGGGATTCCTGTGTATATGGGGGGATTCCTGTGTATATGGGGGATTCCTGTGTATATGGGGGGGATTCCTGTGTATATGGGGGGATTCCTGTGTATATGGGGGGATTCCTGTGTTATTGGGGGGATTCCTGTGTATATGGGGGATTCCTGTGTATATGGGGGGATTCCTGTGTATATGAGGGGATTCCTAGTGTATATGGGGGGATTCCTGTGTATATGGGGGATTCCTGTGTATATGGGGGGGGGGGGGATTCCTGTGTATATGGGTGGGGTTCCTGTGTATATGGGAGGGATCTTCCTGTGTATATGGGGGATTCCTGTGTATATGGGGGGATCCCTGTGTATATGGGGGGGATTCCTGTGTATATGGGGGATCCTGAGAATCTGGGGGATTCCTGTGTCTATGTGTATATGGGGGGATTCCTGTGTATATGGGGGGATTCCTGTGTATATGGGGGATTCTGTGGGGGGATTCCTGTGTATATGGGGGATTCCCTGTGTATATGGGGGGGGGATTCCTGTGTATATGGGGGATTCCTGTGTATATGGGGGGATTCCTGTGTATATGGGGGGATTCCTGTGTATATGGGGGGATTCCTGTGTATATGGGGGGTTCCTGTGTATATGGGGGATTCCTGTGTATATGGGGGGATTTCCTGTGTATATGGGGGGGTGATTTCCTGTGTAATATGGGGGATTCCTGTGTATATGGGGGGGATTCCTGTGTATATGGGGGGGGGGATCCTGTGTATATGGGGGGATTCCTGTGTATATGGGGGGTGTTATTTCCTGTGTATATGGGGGGGGATTCCTGTGTATATGGGGGATTCCCTGTGTATATGGGGGATTCTGTGTGTATATGGGGGGGGATGCCTGTTTCCTATATGGGGGATTCCCTGTGTATATGGGGGATTCCTGTGTATATGGGGGGATTCCTGTGTATATGGGGGGGGGGATTCCTGTGTATATGGGGGGATTCCTGTGTATATGGGGGGATTCCTGTGTATATGGGGGGATTCCTGTGTATATGGGGGGGATTCCTGTGTATATGGGGGGATTCCTGTGTATATGGGGGGGGGGGATTCCCTGTGTATATGGGGGGATTCCTGTGTATATGGGGGATTTTCCTGTGTATATGGGGGATTCCTGTGTATATGGGGGGATTCCTGTGTATATGGGGGGGAATTCCTGTGTATATGGGGGATTCCTGTGTATATGGGGGATTGGGGGGATTCCTGTGTTATGGGGGGATTCCTGTGTATATGGGGATTCCTGTGTATATGGGGGGGCGGATTCCTGTGTATATGGGGGGGGGGGGGATTCCTGTGTATATGGGGGGATTCCTGTGTATATGGGGGGGGATTCCTGTGTATATGGGGGGATTCCTGTGTATATGGGGGATTCCTGTGTATATGGGGGGGATTCCTGTGTATATGGGGGGATTCCTGTGTATATGGGGGGATTATCTGTGTATATGGGGGGATTCCTGTGTATATGGGGGATTCCTGTTGTAGATGGGGGGGATTCCTGTGTATATGGGGGGATCCTGTGTATATGGGGGGGGGGGATTCCTGTGTATATGGGGGATTCCTGTGTATATGGGGGGATTCCTGTGTATATGGGGGATTCCTGTGTATATGGGGGGGATTCCTGTGTATATGGGGGATTCTTGTCATATGGGGGATATGTGTATATGGGGGGATTCCTGTGTATATGGGGGATTCCTGTGTATATGGGGGGTTCCTGTGTATATATGGGGGATTCTGTGTATATGGGGGATTCCTGTGTATATGGGGGATCCCTGTGTATATGGGGGGGGATCCCTGTGTATATGGGGGGATTCCTGTGTATATGGGGGGATTCCTGTGTATATGGGGGGATTCCTGTGTTGGTATATGGGGGATTCCTGTGTATATGGGGGATTCCTGTGTATATGGGGGGATTCCTGTGTATATGGGGGGATTCCTGTGTATATGGGGGGGATTCCTGTGTATATGGGGGGGATCCCTGTGTATATGAGGGGGGGGGATTCCTGTGTATATGGGGGGATTCCTGTGTATATGGGGGATTCCTGTGTATATGGGGGGATTCCTGTGTATATGGGGGGATTCCTGTGTATATGGGGGGATTCCTGTGTATATGGGGGTGTATCTATGGGGGGATTCCTGTGTATATGGGGGATTCCTGTGTATATGGGGGGATTCCTGTGTATATGGGGGGGGGGATTCCTGTGTATATGGGGGATTTCCTGTGTATATGGGGGATTCCTGGTGTATATGGGGGGATTCCTGTGTATATGGGGGGATTCCTGTGTATATGGGGGATTCCTGTGTATATGGGGGGAATTCCTGTGTATATGGGGGATTCCTGTGTTTATGGGGGGATTCCTGTGTATATGGGGGATTCCTGTGTATATGGGGGATTCCTGTGTATATGGGGGGGATTCCTGTTGATATGATTCCTGTGTATAAGGGGGGATTCCCTGTGGGGGGGGGGAATTCCTGTGTATATGGGGGGATCCTGTGTATATGGGGGAGCTCCCTGTGTATATGGGGGATTCCTGTGTATATGGGGGGGTTCCTGTGTATATGCGGGGGATTCCTGTGTATATGGGGAGGGATTCCTGTGTATATGGGGGATTCCTGTGTATATGGGGGGATCCCTGTGTATATGGGGGGATTCCTGTTGTATATGGGGGGATCCCTGTGTATATGGGGGGGTGGATTCCTGTGTATATGGGGGATTCCTGTGTATATGGGGGATTCCTGTGTATATGGGGGATTCCTGTGTATATGGGGGGATTCCTGTGTATATGGGGGGATTCCTGTGTATATGGGGGGGGATCCCTGTGTATATGGGGGGGGGGGATTCCTGTGTATAGGGGGGATTCCTGTGTATATGGGGGAATTCCTGGGATAGGGGGGATTCTGTGTATATGGGGGATTCCTGTGTATATGGGGGGATTCCTGTGTATATGTGGGGGGATTCCTGTGTATATGGGGGGGGATTCTGTGGGTATTATGGGGGATTCCTGTGTATATGGGGGGGATTCCTGTGTATTATGGGGGATTCCTGTGTATATGGGGGGGATTATGGGATTCCTGTGTATATGGGGGGATCCCTGTGTATATGGGGGATTCCTGTGTATATGGGGGGGATTCCTGTGTATATGGGGGGGATTCCGGTGTATATGGGGGGAATGGAAATGGAGATATGAAGAGGAGGGAGTGAGGACGGATGAGTGAGAAGGATGTGGGGGAGGGGATTCCTGTGAAGATAGGGATGATTGGGGGGGATTGGGAAGAGGGAGAGTGGGAGAGCGGAGAGAGGGAGAGGATTCCTGTGTATATGGGGGGGGGGATTCCTGTGTATATGGGGGTGATTCCTGTGTATATGGGGGGATTCTGTGTATATGAGGGGGATTCATGTGTATATGGGGGATTCCTGTGTATATGGGGGGGATTCCTGTGTATATGGGGGGATCCTGGGGGATTGTTGTATATGGGGATTCATTGGGGATTCTGTGTATATGGGGGGATCCTGTGTATTGGGGGATACCTGTGTATAATGGGGGATTCTGTGTGTATATGGGGGGGATTCCTGTGTATATGGGGGATTCCTGTGTATAGGGGGGGGGGTGTATATGGGGGATTTCCTAGTGGATATGGGGGGAATTCGTTGATATATGGGGGATCCCTGTGTATTTGGGGGGGGGGATGATCCTGTGTATATTGGGGGGATGCCTGTGTATATGGGGGGGAGTCCTAGTGTATATGGGGGGATCCCTGTTATATTATGGGGGGATTCCTGTGTATATGGGGGATTCCTGTGTATATGGGGGATCCCTGTGTTATATGGAGGGGGGATCCTGTGTATATGAGGGGATTCCTGTGTATATGGGGGAATTTCCTGTGTATTATGGGGGATTTCTGTGATCTATGGGGGGATCCTCGTGATATATGAGGGGCGAGGGGTTGGGTGGTTGCCGGGGGGTATCCGGGGATGGGGCGATGGGGTTCCTGTGTATATGGGGGATTCCTGTGTATATGGGGGATTCCTGTGTATATGGGGGGGGGATTCCTGTGTATATGGGGGATTCCTGTGTATATGGGGGGATCCTGTGTATATGGGGGGATCCCTGTGTATATGGGGGGATTCCTGTGTATATGGGGGGATTCCTGTGTATATGGGGGGATTCCTGTGTATATGGGGGGATTCCTGTGTATATGGGGGATTCCTGTGTATATGGGGGGCATTCCTGATGTATTTGGGGGATTCCTGTGTAATAGGGGGATTCCTGTGTATATGGGGGGATTCCTGTGTATATATGGGGGATTCCTGTGTATATGGGGGGATTCCTGTGTATATGGGGGATTCCTGTGTATCTATGGGGGGGATTCTGTGTATATGGGGGATTCCTGTGTATATGGGGGATTCCTGTGTATATGGGGGATTCCTGTGTTATATGGGGGGTTCCTGTGTATATGGGGGGGGGGATTCCTGTGTATATGGGGGGATTTCTGTGTATATGGGGGATTCCTGTGTATATGGGGGGGATTCCTGTGTATATGGGGGAGATATAAAATTCCTGTGTATATGGGGGGATTCCTGTGTATATGGGGGGGGGGATTCCGTGTGTATATGGGGGGATTCCTGTGTATATGGGGGGATTCCTGTGTATATGGGGGATTCCTGTTGTATATGGGGGGAGGCTGTGTATTAGGGGGATTCCTGTGTATATGGGGGGATTCCTGTGTTATGGGGGATTCCTGTGTAATATGAGGGGATTCCTGTGTATATGGGGGGTTTCCTGTGTTTATGGGGGATCCTGGTATTTGGGGATCCTGTGTCTATGGGGGATTCCTGTGTATATGGGGGGGGGATCCTGTGTATATGGGGGGGGATTTCCTGTGTATATGGGGGGATTCCTGTGTATATGGGGGGGATTCCTGTGTATATGGGGGGAGATCCTGTGTATATGGGGGGATTCCTGTGTATATGGGGGTATTCCGCCCCCCTATTTTAGAATAGTGTATATGGGGGATTCCTGTGTATATGGGGGATTCTGTGTTATGGGGGGATTCCTGTGTATATGGGGGGGAATCCTGTGTATTATGGGGGGGATTCCTGTGTATATGGGGGGATCCTGTGTAATGGGGATCCCATGGGGATGGGGGGGGGATTCCTGGTGTATATGGGGGGATTCCTGTGTATATGGGGGGATTTCCTGTGTATATATGGGGGGATTCCTGTGTTATAAGGGGGGATTCCTGTGTATATGGGGGGATTCCTGTGTATATGGGGGAAATAAAACAAACAATAAAAAGGTGGGGATTCCTGTGGTCTATGGGGGATTCCTGTGTATATGGGGGGATTCCTGTGTATATGGGGGATTCCCTGTGTATATGGGGGGGGGATTCCTGTGTATATGGGGGGATTCCTGTGTATATGGGGGATTCCTGTGTAATATGGGGGGATTCTGTGTAGTATGGGGGATTCCTGTGTCTATGGGGGATTCCTGTTGTATATGGGGGGATTCCTGTGTATTGGGGGATTCCTGTGTATATGGGGGATTCCTGTGTATATGGGGGGGGGATTCCTGTGTATATGGGGGATTCCTGTGTATATGGGGGGATTCCTGTGTATATGGGGGGATTCCTGTGTATATGGGGGGATTCCCTGTGTATATGGGGGGATTCCTGTGTATATGGGGGGATTCCCCCCCTGTGTATATGGGGGATTCCTGTGTATGATGGGGGGGGGGGTTCCTGTGTATATGGGGGGGGGGTTCCTGTGTATATGGGGGGATTCCTGTGTATTTGGGGATTCCTGATGTATTATGGGGGATTCCCTGTGTATATGGGGGATTCCTGTGTATATGGGGGGCGGGGATTCCTGTGTTGTGGTATTGGGGGGATTCCTGTGTATATGAGGGGATTCCTGTGTATATGAGGGGATTCCTGTGTATATGGGGGGATCCTGTTATTTATATTATAAAATCCTTGTGTTTCTATGGGGGGATATAATGTGTATTGTAGGGGTGGGGGGATTCCTGTGTATCATGGGGGGATCCTGTGTATATGGGGGGATTCCTGTGTATAATGGGGGGGATTCCTGTGTATATGGGGGGATTCCTGTGTATATTGGGGGATCCCTGTGTATATGGGGGGATTCCTGTGTATATGAGGGGATTCCTGTGTCTATGGGGGATTCCTGTGTATATGGGGGATTCCAGTGTATATGGGGGATTCCTGTGTATATGGGGGATTCCTGTGTATATGGGGGATTCCTGTGTCTATGGGGGATTCCTGTGTATATGGGGGGATTCCTGTGTATATGAGGGGATTCCTGTGTATATGGGGGGATTCCTGTGTATATGGGGGGGATTCCTGTGTATATATGGGGGGATTCTGTGTATATGGGGGATTCCTGTGTATATGAGGGGAATCCTGTATATTGAGGGGGGATTCTGTTGTTTATGAGGGGATTCCTGTGTATATGGGGGATTCCTGTTTATATGGGGGATTCCTGTGTATATGGGGGGATTCCTGTGTATATGGGGGATTCATGTGTATATGGGGGGATTCCTGTGTATATGGGGGGATTCCTGTGTATATGGGGGATTCCTGTGTATATGGGGGGGATTCCTGTGTTATATGGGGGGATTCCTGTGTATATGGGGGGATTCCTGTGTATATGGGGGATTCCTGTGTATATGGGGGGATTCCTGTGTATATGGGGGGATTCCTGTGTATATGGGGGATTCCCCTGTGTATATGGGGGATTCTGTGTATATGGGGGGATTATGTGTATATGAGGGGATTCCTGGGTATATGGGTTCTGTGTATATGGGGGATTCCCTGTGTCTATGGGGGATTCCTGTGTATATGGGGGGGAGATTCCTGTGTAAATGGGGGGATTCCTGTGTATTATGGGGGGGGGTTTCTATGGGGGATTCCTGTGTATATGGGGGATTCCTGTGTATATGGGGGGATTCCTGTGTATGGGGGATGTGTATATGGGGGGGGATTCCTGTGTATATAATGGGGGGATTCCTGTGTATATGGGGGATTCCTGTGTATATGGGGGATTCCTGTGTATATGGGGGATTCCTGTGTATATGGGGGGGATTCCTGTGTATATGGGGGGGATTCCTGTGTATATGGGGGGATTCCTGTGTATATGGGGGGGGGGGGTTCCTGTGTATATGGGGGGATTCCTGGGGGGGGTTCCTGTGTATATGGGGGGATTCCTGTGTATATGGGGGGATTCCTGTGTATATGGGGGGATTCCTGTGTATATGGGGGGATTCCTGTGTATATGGGGGGATTCCCTGTGTATATGGGGGGGGGGGATTCCTGTGTATATGGGGGATTCCTGTGTATATATGGGGGGGATTCCTGTGTATATGGGGGATTCCTGTGTATATGGGGGAGATTCCTGTGTATATGGGGGGATCCCTGTGTATATGAGGGGATTCCTGTGTATATGGGGATTCCTGTGTATATGGGTGGATTCCTGTGTATATGGGGGGATTCCTGTGTATATGGGGGATTCCTGTGTATATGAGGGGATTCCTGTGTATATGTGGGGATTCCTGTGTATATGAGGGGATTCCTGTGTATATGGGGATTCCTGTGTATATGGGGGGATTCTGTGTATATGGGGGGATTCCTGGTGTATATGGGGGATTCCAGGTAAGGGGATTCCTGTGTATATGGGGGGGATTCTGTGTATATGGGGGGATTCCTGTGTCTATGGGGGGATTCCTGTGTATATGGGGGGGGGGGATTCCTGTGTATATGGGGGATTCCTGTGTATATGGTGGGGATTCCTGATGTATATGGGGCGATTTTCCTGTGTATATGGGGGGAATTCCGTGAGTATTATGGGGGGATTCCTGTGTATATGGGGGGATTCCGGTGTATATGGGGGGATTCCCTGTGTATATGGGGGATTCCTGGTGTATATGGGGGGGTTTCCTGTGTATATGGGGGGATTCCTGTGTATATGGGGGGATCCTGTGTATATGGGGGGATTCATGTGTATAATGGGGGATTCCTGTGTATATGGGGGGATTCCTGTGTATATGGGGGATTCCTGTGTATATGGGGGATTCCTGTGTATATGGGGGGTTTCCTGTGTATATGGGGGGATTCCTGTGTATATGAGGGGATTCCTGTGTATATGGGGGATTCCTGTGTATATGGGGGGATTCCTGTGTATATGGGGGATCCCCCCCCCCCCCCCCCCCGGGGGGGGTGGGGGGCTTCCTGTGTGTCAAGGTGGGGAAGAGGGGGTGGAACAAGAGTAAAGAAGGAAAGAGAGGTGTCGAGAAAAGAAAAGGGAAAACAAAAGGATGAACGAAGAGAGAAAGTAGTGAAGGGAATGGAAGGAAGAAGGAGAAGAAGAAAATAAGGAAGAAAAAAAGAGGGAAGAGAAGGGGGAAGAGAGAGTGAAGGGGGAGAAACTCGGGGAGGCGAAAAGACGAAGAGAAGGGGATAGAGAAAGAATAAGGTAGTAGGGAAAGAGCTGGGAGTGGAAAAAAAGACAGAAAGAAAACAGTAAACAAAAGGCGTAGCGAGGAACGGAGTCCTAAAGAGAGAAGAGAGAAGGTCCGTAAAGAAGAGAGTGAAAAAAAAAAAAAAAGGCGGAAAGCTGAGGATGAGTAGGGAAGGGATGGGGCAAAAAAGAGAGGGGAACCGAGAATGAAGTGGGCAGCTGTAAACAACAAGAGGAGCTAGGTAGGAAAAGGTGCGAGAGAGGAGTCGGTGCAAAAAGGCAGCCAGAAAGGGGGGAAGTGAGAGAGAGAGCAAGGTGGAGTGGAAAAAAAAGGAGAGAGAAAGGCAGAGATAAAAGGAGAAAATGGAAGGAGAGGAGGCGAAAATGGAGGGAGAGTAGAGGATAGGGAACAGATTCTCCTGTGTATTGGAGGGGATTCCTGAGCATATGAGAGGAGGGATTTCAGCTGTGAGATGATGAAAAGAAAGCGGGAAAAGAGTAGTAAAGAACCTGTGTATAGGGAGGACGGGGGAAAGCATGTGTATACAGAGGAAGGGATTCCTGGTAAAAAAAAAGTTATTGGGAAAGATTGAGAAAAGAACCGAAAAGTATATGAAGAACGGAGATTCCTGTGTATATGAAGAAAAGAAAGGGATTCATGTAGTATTGGAGGGAGAAGAAAAACTGTGTATAAGGAGAAAGATTCCTTGTGTAGGATGAAGGGGGAAAAAAGTGTATATGGGGGGCAAGAGAAGGACGAGAGCTGAGTAGATGAGGAGGAAGAAGTAACGTCCTGTGTAAGAAGAGAGGGAGTTTCCTGATGTAAGAAAAGGGTGGAATTCAAGTGAATATGCAGGAAGAGAGGGATCCTGTGATATGAAAAGAAGGGAGAAACCCTGTGGATATGGGAAAAAGGATTCCTGTGTATGATGGGAGGAAAGAGAAAAAACGAGAATAAGTAGTCAAAACAAAGGGACAAGGGATTTCCTGGAGTATATGAAAGAAGAAGGAATACAAGTAAAAGACGTATTATGGGCAAGAGAGAGAGAAATGAGAAAGCTGTGTATAAAAAGGAGAGAGGAGAAAAAGGAGTAGTATGAAGAGAGAAGAGAAGAGAGTGAGATTAGTGAAAAGGAAGAATTCCTGTGTATATGAAAGAAGAGGGATTTCAAACTGTGGATATAGAGAAGAGGATCCTGTGTATTTGGCAGAGAAAGGATTCAAAATGGTAGAGAAGTGAGAGGAGTCCTGGTATATGAGGGAGAGAAGCGATGTGTATATTGAGGAGATTCCTGTGTATTGAAGGGGGGGATTTCCTGTTGTATGATGGAAGGAAGGAAGTCCCTGAGAGTATATGGGAAGGAAGTCCTGAGTTATAGGGGAAGAGTGTGCGCAAAAGGGGAAAACAAAGACCAGAGGAAAGGAGGCGGGAAAGGGGGGGGTAAGAGAGTAGAGAGTGAAAAAAAGTCCTAGGGCGGGTTGTGAGTAGATGAGTAGTGAAGGGTGGGTGGGAAGCGATGAAGTCCTGAAGGAGGGGAAAGAAGGAAGAGGAAAAGAAAGAAAAGAGAAGGTAATCAAAGAAGAAAGAAAAGAGCATTTGGGGCGGGGAAAAAAAGGAAAAAGGAAGGAAAGGGAAGGTGTCCTGTGGGGTAGTGAGGGGGGTGAGGGGAGGATTCCTGTGTTGGGATGGGAATTGGGGAAGGGATGGGGTGTGGGGATTGGGGGGGATTCCTGTGGGAGGGGGAGGGGATGGGAGGGATTCCTGGAGGGGAGAGGGGGAGGGGGGGGGGGATGGGGAGGGAAGGGGGATGGGAGGAGGGATTTCCTGTGTATAAATAGGGAGGGGGATCCTGTGGGAGGGGGATGGGAGGGGGGGGGATTCCTGTGTATATGGGGTGATTCCTGTGTATATGGGGGATTCCTGTGTATATGGGGGAATTCCTGTGTATATGGGGGGATTCCTGTGTATATGGGGGGATTCCTGTGTAAAATGGGGGGGGGGTTCCTTTTTTGGGGAGATTCCCCCCCCCCCCCCCCCCCCCCCCCCCCCCCCCCCCCCCCAAGGGAGGGGGATTCCTGTGTTATATTGGGAGGATTCCTGTGTATATGGGGGGGATTCCTGTGTATATGGGGGATTCCTGTGTATATGGGGGATTCCTGTGTATATGGGGGGATTTCTGTGTATATGGGGGGATTCCTGTGTATATGGGGGGATTCCTGTGTATATGGGGGGGGGATTCCTGTGTATATGGGGGGATTCCTGTGTATATGGGGGGATCCCTGTGTATATGGGGGGATTCCTGTGTATATGGGGGAGATTCCTGTGTATATGAGGGGATTCCTGTGTATATTGGGAGATTCCTGTGTATATGGGGGGATTCCTGTGTATATGAGGGGATTCCTGTGTATATTGGGAGATTCCTGTGTATATGGGGGGATCCCTGTGTATATGAGGGGATTCCTGTGTATATGGGGGGGGTTCCTGTGTATATGGGGGGGGGGATTCCTGTGTATATGAGGGGATTCCTGTGTATATGGGGGATTCCTGTGTATATGGGGGGATTCCTGTGTATATGAGGGGATTCCTGTGTATATGGGGGATTCCTGTGTATATGGGGGGATTCCTGTGTATATGGGGGGGGGGGGGTTCCTGTGTATATGGGGGGGGGATTCCTGTGTATATGGGGGATTCCTGTGTATATGGGGGGGGATTCCTGTGTATATGGGGGGATTCCTGTGTATATTGGGGGGGATTCCTGTGTATATGGGGGGGATTCCTGTGTATATGGGGGGGGGATTCCTGTGTATATGGGGGGGGGGGGATTCCTGTGTATATGGGGGGATTCCGGGACATTTTATGATTTTAGTACCTGGACAATGATGTGGCCGCTGTCCCCTGGAAGGGGACCCTCGATGCCTTCCTTCCTCCACTCCAGCTCTGCCATTGGCTGTGCCGACACCTCACAGCCCAGAATCACCGTATGACCAATGACAGCGGCCGTGTCCCGCAGGGAGCTGAGGAGTTGGGGTGCTGGAGAGAGAAGACACAATGCAATATTACAGAAAGCAGAATACACATCCCTCCCCTCCTATCCTTGCTCAGGAATTCCAGCTGTGGCTAAAGACCCACCACCTGAAACATGTCACCCGGCCCAGATCTCAGACATGGTTCTCAGGCCCAGATCTCAGACATGGTT
The DNA here is from genome assembly GCA_028564925.1 of Lithobates sylvaticus. Lineage (NCBI taxonomy): Eukaryota > Metazoa > Chordata > Amphibia > Anura > Ranidae > Lithobates > Lithobates sylvaticus. Next base: position 855,467 of record CM053026.1, on the reverse strand, counting down.
CTCAGGCCCAGATCTCAGACATGGTTCTCAGGCCGAGATCTCAGACATGGTTCTCAGGCCCAGATCTCAGACATGGTTCTCAGGCCCAGATCTCAGACATGGTTCTCAGGCCCAGATCTCAGACATGGTTCTCAGGCCCAGATCTCAGACATGGTTCTCAGGCCGAGATCTCAGACATGGTTCTCAGGCCCAGATCTCAGACATGGTTCTCAGGCCGAGATCTCAGACATGGTTCTCAGGCCGAGATCTCAGACATGGTTCTCAGGCCCAGATCTCAGACATGGTTCTCAGCCCCAGAACTCAGACACGGTTCTCAGATACAAGTCTCAGACACGGTTCTCAGGCCCAGATCTCAGACACGGTTCTCAGGCCCAGATCTCAGACATGGTTCTCAGGCCCATATCTCAGACATGGTTCTCAGGCCCATATCTCAGACACGGTTCTCAGGCCCAGATCTCAGACATGGTTCTCAGCCCCAGAACTCAGACACGGTTCTCAGCACCAGAACTCAGACACGGGCCTCAGACATGGTTCTCAGGCCCAGATCTCAGACCCATATCTCAGACATGGTTCTCAGGCCCATATCTCAGACATGGTTCTCAGGCCCAGATCTCAGACATGGTTCTCAGCCCCAGAACTCAGACACGGTTCTCAGATACAAGTCTCAGACATGGTTCTCAGGCCCAGATCTCAGACACGGTTCTCAGGCCCAGATCTCAGACATGGTTCTCAGGCCCATATCTCAGACATGGTTCTCAGGCCCAGATCTCAGACACGGTTCTCAGGCCCAGATCTCAGACACGGTTCTCAGGCCCAGATCTCAGACATGGTTCTCAGGCCCAGATCTCAGACATGGTTCTCAGGCCCAGATCTCAGACATGGTTCTCAGGCCCAGATCTCAGACATGGTTCTCAGGCCCAGATCTCAGACATGGTTCTCAGGCCCATATCTCAGATATGGTTCTCAGCCCCATAACTCAGACTCGGTTCTCAGGCCCAGATCTCAGACATGGTTCTCAGCCCCAGAACTCAGACACGGTTCTCAGGCCCAGATCTCAGACATGGGTCTCAGGCCCAGATCTCAGACATGGTTCTCAGATACAAGTCTCAGATATGGTTCTCAGCCCCACAACTCAGACATGGTTCTCAGATACAAGTCTCAGATATGGTTCTCAGCCCCACAACTCAGACATGGTTCTCAGATTCAAGTCTCAGAAACAAGTCTCAGATATGGTTCTCAGCACCAGAACTCAGACACAGTTCTCAGATATGGTTCTCAGCACCAGAACTCAGACACGGTTCTCAGACATGGGCCTTAGACATGGTTCTCAGGCCCAGATCTCAGACATGGTTCTCATACTCAAGTCTCAGACATGGTTCTTAGGCCCAGATCTCCGACATGGTTCTTAGACAAGGCTTTCAGACATGGGCCTCTGGTTCTATGGTACCGGCCAGCTTTAGGTTATATGGGACTGGTCAGCCTTGCATCCCACGGAATAGGCCAGTCTCAGGTTCTATGGGACATGCCAGTCTAAGGTTCCTTTGGTCCCAGTCAGCCTTGAGATCTATGGTACAGGCCAGTCTAAGGTCCTACGGTCCCAGTCAGTCTTGAGTTCTATGGTACAGGCCAGTCTCAGGTCCTATGGTCCCAGTCAGCCTTGAGTTCTATGGTACAGGCCAGTCTCAGGTCCTATGGTCCCAGTCAGCCTTGAGTTCTATGGTAGAGGCCAGTCTAAGGTCCTATGGTCCCGGTCAGCCTTGAGTTCTATGGTACAGGCCAGTCTCAGGTTCTATGGTCCGGGCCAGCCTTGAGTTCTATGGTCCGGGCCAGTCTAAGGTCCTATGGTCCCAGTCAGCCTTGAGTTCTATGGTACAGGCCAGTCTCAGGTCCTATGGTCCCAGTCAGCCTTGAGTTCTATGGTACAGGCCAGTCTCAGGTCCTATGGTCCCAGTCAGCCTTGAGTTCTATGGTACAGGCCAGTCTCAGGTCCTATGGTCCCAGTCAGCCTTGAGTTCTATGGTACAGGCCAGTCTCAGGTCCTATGGTTCCAGTCAGCCTTGAGTTCTATGGTACAGGCCAGTCTCAGGTCCTATGGTCCCAGTCAGCCTTGAGTTCTATGGTACAGGCCAGTCTCGGGTCCTATGGTCCCAGTCAGCCTTGAGATCTATGGTACAGGCCAGTCTCAGGTCCTATGGTTCCAGTCAGCCTTGAGTTCTATGGTACAGGCCAGTCTCAGGTCCTATGGTCCCAGTCAGCCTTGAGTTCTATGGTACAGGCCAGTCTAAGCTTCCATGGTCCCGGTCAACCTTAGGTCTATGGTTCCAGCCACTCTCAGGTTTTATGATACAAGCTGACCTCTTATATTATGGTGTCAGCTGGTCTCAGAAACAGTTTGGGTGGCACAGTATTTGTAATTTTCTGATGTTCTCTGCCAGGTGTAGACCAAGGCTGGTCACATACAGTACACATTGCATTGTCTAAGTACCCTTAATCTTGCAGGGAAGCCTTTGATAGAAGCTGCCACTTCAGCAACCCACAAATCCTAGATCCGTGGTTGGCCTTCCAACCATCCCGTGGCCAAAGCTCCCCTTCCCGCCTCGTGGCACCCGTAGGCACTTACCTTCCTGGCAGGGTCCCGTGTGTTGCACCTTCAGCTCCGTCCTCAGCCTGGTCCTGGCGGTCTCCTGTAAGCGGCAGATGTTTTTGTAGGTCCTGCGGTCAGTGCCGCACACGCTCTCCTTGCTGGGGCAGACGCACTGGGGTTCCTCGCTTTGCCCGACTTTCACTTGGCATCTCAGTTCCTCTCCACAGGTCCCGAAACGATGCTTCATCCAGGGCAGGTCACACATCTGCCCCTCCACGTTGGCGCACTCCCAGCAGCAGCCACAGCGATCCTTCACCCTGCCGGCCGGGCAGCGCTGGGGTGCCGGAGGACAGCGCTCTTCCTGGCATGGCACACAGCTGTGGGTGGCCTCCACCTCATTGGACCAGCCTCTGATGGGCAGAATCCTGAGGAGAGCCAGAGAAGGGAAGGACAGGAGGGACAACCCAAGGAACAGGAACATCTTGGAGGAGACCAGAGAGCACAATGGAAGAGAGGAGAGCTCCCTCCTCTCCTTATATATTCAAGGGGGGTAAATACAATAACCCCCCCATGACACCTGGAGGGGCATTCATGGCTGGAAGTGCCTGGAACCCCCTGCTGGGGCAGGCATCTCCTCCCTTCCCCCGAACTCCTCCTCATTACCTGTGGCCCCCTAATTTACACAAAGATTTACAACTGGCTGAATTCCAAGACAGGAGGCAGAGACTCCCATCAACGTGTATGTGCCAACGCCCAATGGACAGAGCCGGGAAAAAGTATTCATACCCCTCGAGATTCCCACATTTTCTCATGTTACAACCAAAAACGTATTTTATTGGGATTTTATGTGATGGACCAACACAAAGTGTCACATAATTGTGGAAGGAAAATGATACAAATAAATATGTGAGAAGTGTGGGGGGAGGGGGAGGGGCATTTGTATGGCGCCCCCTTTGCTCTGATAACTAAAATCTAGAGGAACCAATTGCCTTCAGAAGTCACTAATTAGTAAATAGAGTCCACCTGTGTGTCATTTAATCTCAGTATAAAATGCAGCTGTTCTGTGAAGCCCTCAGAGGTTTGTTAGAAAACCTTAGTGAACAAACAGCATCATGAAGGCCAAGGAACACACCAGACAGGTCAGGGATAAAGTTGTGGAGAAGTATAAAGCAGGGTCAGGTTATAATAAGATCTCCCAAGCTTTGACCATCTCACGGAGCTCTGTTCAATCCATCATCGGAAAATGGAAAGAGTATGGCACAACTGCAAACCTACCAAGACATGGCCGTCCACCTAAACTGACCGGGCCGGGCAAGGAGAGCATTCATCAGAGAAGAGCCAAGACATGGCCGTCCACCTAAACTGTGTACAGACCCGGGAACTCAGCACAGGGATGGTGGGAACCCCTCATAATGGGCACAGCGGGTGTACAGACCCCGGGAACTCAGCACAGGGATGGTGAGAACCCCTCATAATGGGCACAGCGGGTGTACAGACCCGGGAACTCAGCACAGGGATGGTGGGAACCCCTCATAATGAGCACAGCGGGTGTACAGACCCGGGAACTCAGCACAGGGATGGGGGAACCCCTCATAATGGGCACAGCGGGTGTACAGACCCGGGAACTCAGCACAGGGATGGTGGGAACCCCTCATAATGGGCACAGCGGGTGTACAGACCCGGGAACTCGGCACAGGGATGGTGGGAACCCTCATAATGGGCACAGCGGGTGTACAGACCCGGGAACTCGGCACAGGGATGGTGGGAACCCCTCATAATGGGCACAGCGGGTGTACAGACCCGGGAACTCAGCACAGGGATGGTGGGAACCCCTCATAATGGGCACAGCGGGTGTACAGACCCGGGAACTCAGCACAGGGATGGTGGGGAACCCTCATAATGGGCACAGCGGGTGTACATACCCGGGAACTCAGCACAGGGATGGTGGGAACCCCCCATAACGGGCACAGCGGGTGTACAGACCCGGGAACTCGGCACAGGGATGGTGGGAACCTCCCATAATGGGCACAGCGGGTGTACAGACCCGGGAACTCGGCACAGGGATGGTGAGAACCCCTCATAATGGGCACAGCGGGTGTACAGACCCTGGGAACTCGGCACAGGGATGGTGGGAACTCCTCATAATGGGCACAGTGGGTGTACAGACCCGGGAACTCAGCACAGGGATGGTGGGAACCCCTCATAATGGGCACAGCGGGTGTACAGACCCGGGAACTCAGCACAGGGATGGTGGGAACTCCTCATAATGGGCACAGCGGGTGTACAGACCCGGGAACTCAGCACAGGGTGGTGGGAACCCCTCATAATGGGCACAGCGGGTGTACAGACCCGGGAACTCAGCACAGGGATGGTGAGAACCCCTCATAATGGGCACAGCGGGTGTACAGACCCGGGAACTCAGCACAGGGATGGTGGGAACCCCTCATAATGGGCACAGCGGGTGTACAGACCCGGGAACTCAGCACAGGGATGGTGGGAACCCCTCATAATGGGCCACAGCGGGTGTACAGACCCGGGAACTCAGCACAGGGATGGTGGGAACCCCTCATAATGGGCACAGCGGGTGTACAGACCCGGGAACTCAGCACATGGATGGTGGGAACCCCTCATAATGGGCACAGCGGGTGTACAGACCCGGGAACTCAGCACAGGGATGGTGGGAACCCCTCATAAATGGGCACAGCGGGTGTACAGACCCGGGAACTAAGTGCTATTACAGTGATACATAAGAGAGAAGAGATGGCAACTCCTTGATACAAATATGTATTGGCTACATATGAGCATTAAAAAGCAAACACTGACGCGTTTCGTCGTGAACCTTACTCATATGCTACCACAGCAATAGAAGTTTCAGACATTCATGTAGACTGTCAGCTCTGTGACCCAGTCCCCCATACAGACTGTGGGAATAGATGGTATAATTACAGATCCATGTGAATACACACAGCGGGGGGAGGGGTGGGAGGGGCAGAGATACAATGAGAGCCCGGAATGGCCCCCATGGCCCCCATCTCCCACCACTCACATTATTGGTGTGTTTACCGTCAGCTGAGGAAACAGAACTTTATGATGTTTTCCTACCACACAGTATGGAGGGTCACAGCTGGGGGGGGGGGACATTATCATGGTGTACAATAATGAGGACGGGGCCCCGGGGACACTCATCCTGTTATTGGATTAACAAGCGCCCATAATGACTCCAAATCCAATAGATGTTTTCTACATCTAATACACAATATGGAGACACAATCCCACCATATCCTGGCTGGCGGTCCTCTGTGCATGTATGGCAAAGATTGTAGGGGCCCAGATCTGTCTTCCGTTATGTGTAGGAAGATGACCCTTGTGGGGACACATCTGTGGGAAGATGACCCTTGTGAGGACACATCTGTGGGAAGAAGGACCTTGTGGGGACACATTTGTAGGAAGATGACCCTTGTGGGGACACATCTGTGGGAAGAAGGACCTTGTGGGGAGACATCTGTGGGAAGAAGGACCTTGTGGGGAGACATCTGTGGGGAGATGACCCTTGTGGGGACACATCTGTGGGAAGATGGACCTTGTGGGGACACATCTGTGGGAAGATGGACCTTGTGGGGACACATCTGTGGGAAGAAGGACCTTGTGGGGAGACATCTGTGGGGAGATGACCCTTGTGGGGACACATCTGTGGGAAGAAGGACCTTGTGGGGAGACATCTGTGGGAAGAAGGACCTTGTGGGGAGACATCTGTGGGAAGAAGGACCTTGTGGGGAGACATCTGTAGGAAGAAGGACCTTGTGGGGAGACATCTGTGGGGAGATGACCCTTGTGGGGACACATCTGTGGGAAGATGGACCTTGTGGGGACACATCTGTGGGAAGATGGACCTTGTGGGGACACATCTGTGGGAAGAAGGACCTTGTGGGGAGACATCTGTGGGGAGATGACCCTTGTGGGGAGACATCTGTGGGAAGAAGGACCTTGTGGGGAGACATCTGTAGGAAGAAGGACCTTGTGGGGACACATCTGTGGGAAGAAGGACCTTGTGGGGAGACATCTGTGGGGAGATGACCCTTGTGGTGACACATCTGTAGGAAGAAGGACCTTGTGGGGAGACATCTGTGGGAAGATGACCCTTGTGGGGACACATCTGTGGGAAGATGACCCTTTTGGGGACACATCTGTGGGAAGATGACCCTTGTGGGGAGACATCTGTAGGAAGAAGGACCTTGTGGGGAGACATCTGTGGGAAGATGACCCTTGTGAGGACACATCTGTAGGAAGAAGGACCTTGTAGGGACACATCTGTGGGAAGATGACCCTTGTGGGGAGACATCTGTAGGAAGAAGGACCTTGTGGGGAGACATCTGTAGGAAGAAGGACCTTGTGGGGAGACATCTGTGGGAAGAAGGACCTTGTGGGGAGACATCTGTAGGAAGAAGGACCTTGTGGGAAGACATCTGTGGGAAGAAGGACCTTGTGGGGAGACATCTGTAGGAAGAAGGACCTTGTGGGAAGACATCTGTGGGAAGAAGGACCTTGTGGGGAGACATCTGTGGGAAGATGACCCTTGTGAGGACACATCTGTAGGAAGAAGGACCTTGTAGGGACACATCTGTGGGAAGATGACCCTTGTGGGGAGACATCTGTAGGAAGAAGGACCTTGTGGGGAGACATCTGTAGGAAGAAGGACCTTGTGGGGAGACATCTGTGGGAAGAAGGACCTTGTGGGGAGACATCTGTAGGAAGAAGGACCTTGTGGGAAGACATCTGTGGGAAGAAGGACCTTGTGGGGAGACATCTGTGGGAAGATGACCCTTGTGAGGACACATCTGTGGGAAGATGACCCTTGTGAGGACACATCTGTGGGAAGATTACCCTTGTGGGGACACATCTTTGGGAAGATGATCTTTGTGGGGAGACATCTGTGGGAAAATGACCCTTGTGAGGACACATCTGTAGGAAGATGACCCTTGTGAGGACACATCTGTGGGAAGATGACCGTTGTGGGGACACATCTGTAGAAAGATGACCCTTGTGGGGGCCCAGATCTGTCTCCCATTAAACTGTAGGAAGATGAACTATTTGGGGACACATCTGTAGGAAGATGACCTATTTGGGGACACATCTGTAGGAAAATGGCCCTTGTGGGGGCCCAGATCTATCTCCCGTTATCTGCAGGAAGATGACCCTCGTGGGGGCCCAGGTCTGTCTCCCGTTATCTATAGGGAGATGACCCTTGTGGGGACACATCTGTAGGAAGATAACCCTTGTGGGGGGGCACATCTGTAGGAAGGGAAGATGACCCTTTTGGGGACACATCTGTAGGAAGATAACCCCTGTGGGGGCCCAGATCTGTTTAACCCATCTGTAGGAAGATAACCCTTGTGGGGACACATCTGTAGGAAGATAACCCCTGTGGGGGCCCAGATCTGTTTAACCCATCTGTAGGAAGATGACCCTTGTGGGGACACATCTGTGGGAAGTACTTCATTTTCCAATCGCACACGTTCCTGGAAATGCTCACAGTTTTGGGTGCTGTAGCAACAACCAGCTGGATACTGGTTCAAATCACAGTAAAAAGATGTTTGCCAGCACACCATGGAGCGACACAAATAGCGTCCAAAAGGAGTGGTTTATTGCATGATCACAATATGGGAATAGTGCAACGTTTCGGAGCCGCGCAGGGCCCCTTCGCCAGGCATGTGATGATTAACCCATCTGTAGGAAGATAACCCTTGTGGGGGCCCAGATCTGTTTCATCCATCTGTAGGAAGATGACCCTTGTGGGAACACATCTGTGGGAAGGTGTCCCTCATGGGGGTCCAGATCTGTCTCATCCATATGTAGGAAGGTCACCCTTGTGGGAACACATCTGTAGGAAGATGGTCCTTGTGGGGACACAGATCTGTCTCTCGTTATCTTTAGAAAGATGACCCTTGTGAGGCCATAGATTGGGCCTCACCATGTCTGTAGGAAGATGACCCTTTTGGGGGCCCCGATCTGTCTCCCATTATCTGTAGGTAGATGACCCTTGTGGGAACCCATCTGTGGGAAGATGACCATTGTGGGAACCCATCTGTGGGAAGATGACCATTGTGGAGGCCCAGATCTGTCTCCCATTAAACTGTAGGAAGATGACCTATTTGGGGACACATCTGTAGGAAGATGGCCCTTGTGGGGGCCCATATCTATCTCCCGTTATCTGCAGGAAGATGACCCTCGTGGGGGCCCAGGTCTGTCTCCCGTTATCTATAGGGAGATGACCCTTGTGGGGACACATCTGTAGGAAGATAACCCCTGTGGGGGCCCAGATCTGTTTAACCCATCTGTAGGAAGATGACCCTTGTGGGGACACATCTGTGGGAAGGTGTCCCTCATGGGGGTCCAGATCTGTCTCATCCATATGTAGGAAGGTCACCCTTGTGGGAACACATCTGTAGGAAGATGGTCCTTGTGGGGACACAGATCTGTCTCCCATTATCTGTAGGTAGATGACCCTTGTGGGGACACAGGTTTGTCTCACCCGTCTGTAGGTAGATGACCCTTGTAAGGCCAAGGATCAGGTCTCGTCATGTCTGTAGGTAGATGACCCTTTTGAGGACACAGATTTGTCTCACCCGTCTGTAGGTAGATGACCCTTGTGAGGCCATAGATTGGGCCTCACCATGTCTGTAGGAAGATGACCCTTTTGGGGGCCCAGATCTGTCTCCCATTATCTGTAGGTAGATGACCCTTGTGGGGGCCCAGATCTGTCTCCCATTATCTGTAGGTAGATGACCCTTGTGGGGACACAGGTTTGTCTCACCCGTCTGTAGGTAGATGACCCTTGTAAGGCCAAGGATCAGGTCTCGTCATGTCTGTGTTCAGTGCCCCCACCGACTCCTAAATCCACACTCCGGCTCTCAGCTTGTACTAAGGACAATAATATGTTTATTGGTCGGAGGTGACACCTCCGGGGGTGAACATTGTTGTATCACAGGGGGCAGGAGGGGTCTTAGAGCTCCTATAATTACACAGTTTAGCTTATGAAAGGTGGCGCACCGCGGGGGAGGCATGTTTATTCTGGTATTGTGATACAAAGTGAGAGGCAGAGAGGAGCAGCATACACACAAAGTATGATAATTACCCCTGCTGGGCCCAATTACCCCTCTGATGAAGCAATCAGCCCAGAGAGACCCCCTGCCAACCCTGACAAGATTATCAACACGCGCTCATTATCCAGATCCTCTCATTCCCAGGAGGAGGACAATGTAGATGATGATGATGGCCGGCCGGTCATTTACAAATATTTGGCATGAGTAGAATGGAGTTTTCTTCGCCTGAATTTTGGTAAAATTGGGAGATTTAGGTGAATTGTTGCCATTTTGGTTTATATTGATGGGGTTTTGCTGGTGTTGTTGGCCCTCAGTAGACATGGTAGACATGGTAGACATGGTAGACATGGGCTTCACATCTACTGAGGGTCACAGAGACTCCGTCCCTCTATCATTCTTCTGCCAAAACAACAACTTCTCGTCCTGTTATTTGTTGTTTTTACACAGAAAGAACAATTCAAATTTTTCATGTAAATGACACAAATAGCGTTCAAATCCACAAGAAAGGTGGAAAAAAAAAAATTGAAAGAACACGAGATAAACTAAATACACCCCCAAAAAAGAGTGAACTGGTAGACTCCTCCGTAGAGTGAAATTCAGTTTTCTCATCCCTATCAATAATGTATTCATAGTGGGGGCACCCACAAGGGGGGCAACCCCAGCCGATACCTACATGTGACCCTCGCCAGTGCCACACGGTGCGCTGATTTACCACACGCATGTTTGATGTGCGCGGCAACAGGTTCTCCTTACGCTCCTCTCAGATTGGAGGGTGAAGGAGAAACTGGAGAGGGGTCCATCTAGGTCACCTTGTCTGTCCTTCTGTAGCAACATAGTTATGGATGTCTGTCCTTACCAGCCGTCCTCAGCCAGGGTTTATTTATCTAGTCCATTCATTTCATGTGCCGTAAAGAGGGGTTAGAACGCCTTTCAGGTTTTTATTTAGTCAGAGGAAGAAGACCACTGAACACCAGGGACCACACTTCCAGTGGTTCTTCTATGACACAAGGACTTCCATGATCAGATGGAGAAGCCCACCCAGACCTCTGAACACCAGGGGCCATCTATGGCACAGGAGCTTCCATAGTCAGATAGAGATCCCTACCCAGACCTCTGAACACCAGGGGCCATCTATGGCACAGGAGCTTCCATAGTCAGATAGAGATCCCTACCCAGACCTCTGAACACCAGGGGCCATCTATGGCACAGGAGCTTCCATAGTCAGATAGGGATCCCTACCCAGACCTCTGAACACCAGGGGCCATCTTCTATGGCACAGGAGCTTCCATAGTCAGATAGAGATCCCTACCCAGACCGCTGAACACCAGGGGCCATCTATGGCACAGGAGCTTCCATAGTCAGATAGAGATCCCTACCCAGACCTCTGAACACCAGGGGCCATCTATGGCACAGGAGCTTCCATAGTCAGATGGAGATCCCTACCCAGACCTCTGAACACCGGGGGCCATCTATGGCACAGGAGCTTCCATAGTCAGATAGAGATCCCTACACCTCTGAACACCGGGGGCCATCTATGGCACAGGAGCTTCCATAGTCATATAGAGATCCCTACCCAGACCTCTGAACACCGGGGGCCATCTATGGCACAGGAGCTTCCATAGTTAGATAGAGATCCCTACCCAGACCTCTGAACACCGGGGGCCACCTATGGCACAGGAGCTTCCATAGTCAGATAGAGATCCCTACCCAGACCTCTGAACACCAGGGGCCATCTATGGCACAGGAGCTTCCATAGTCAGATAGAGATCCCTACCCAGACCTCTGAACACCGGGGGCCATCTATGGCACAGGAGCTTCCATAGTCAAATAGAGATCCCTACCCAGACCTCTGAACACCAGGGGCCATCTATGGCACAGGAGCTTCCATAGTCAGATAGAGATCCCCTACCCCAGACCTCTGAACACCAGGGGGCAATCTATGGCACAGGAGCTTCCATAGTCAGATAGAGATCCCTACCCAGACCTCTGAACACCAGGGGCCATCTATGGCACAGGAGCTTCCATAGTCAGATAGAGATCCCTACCCAGACCTCTGAACACCAGGGCCATCTATGGCACAGGAGCTTCCATAGTCCAGATAGCCATCAGGCCCAGGAGCTTCCATAGTCTGATAGAGATCCCTACCCAGACCTCTGAACCCAGGAGCTTCCATAGTCAGCAATAGAGATCCCTACCCAGACCTAACACCAGGGGCCATCTATGGCACAGGAGCTTCCATAGTCAGATAGAGATCCCTACCCAGACCTCTGAACACCAGGGGCCATCATCAATAGGCTCAGGAGCTTCCATAGTCAGATAGAGATCCCTACCCAGACCTCTGAACACCAGGGGCCATCTATGGCACAGGAGCTTCCATAGTCAGATAGAGATCCCTACTCAGACCTCTGAACACCAGGGGCCATCTATGGCACAGGAGCTTCCATAGTCAGATAGAGATCCCTACCCAGACCTCTGAACACCAGGGGCCATCTATGGCACAGGAGCTTCCATAGTCAGATAGGGATCCCTACCCAGACCTCTGAACACCGGGGGCCATCTATGGCACAGGAGCTTCCATAGTCAGATAGGGATCCCTACCCAGACCGCTGAACACAGGGGCCATCTATGGCACTCCTGTGGCCCTATGACACAGGGGCTTCCATAGCCAGATGGAGAACACTACTATCATGTACCTGGTGCAGGAGGCCAACGGAGAGAGGGCTTTCCTTGTGGCTAAACTCCAAGACTGCTCAAAAAAGCACAGGTCACCTGCTGGAATAGCTTGCCGGGTTGTTGTGACTGGGGCGTTGTCAGAGGAGATGTCCAGGTACTCAGATGAGATACCAGGTCATGGCCTCATTTAAAGTCCCAACTTTCCCCATTCCCCTTTTCCCAATTAATCATCACCAGGATAGTGTCTGCAGACAGGTGGTGCCCGTGGGAAGTAGCAGGACTCAGGCACAGCGTGGTCAGGAGAGTAGCCAAGGTCATACACAGAAGAGACAGTCCGTTAAATAGGCCAAGGTCAGATCAGAAGGCAGGCAGATAAGAGCTCCAGGGGTGAGCTGAGTCGGTAACAGGTGTCCACAGATGCAAGGTAACACAGAAACCAATGCACTGGCGAGCCGAAGATCAACCAGCAATCAAAGAGGGTGACTGGCTCCCTTAAAGAGGCTGTTTGACGCCAGTCCGGGTGGGAAGCATGCATGTCTGTGCACCAGCACACATTTGTGCGGCCATGTAGCATACAGGAATGCCAGGTCTTCATGAGCCTCTGCTGCGGATAGTGTCCTGACTAGGGATGAGCCGAACACCCCCGGGTTCGGTTCGCACCAGAACCCGCAAACGGACCTAAAGTCCGTGTGAGCATTAGAACCCTATTAGTTATAATGGATGCGAACGTTCGAAATCAAAAGTGCTAATTTTAAAGTCTATATGCAAGTTATTGTCATAAAAAGTGTTTGGGGACCCGGGTCCTGCCCCAGGGGACATGTATCAATGCAAATTTTTTTTTTAAAAACGGACGTTTTTTCAGGAGCAGTGATTTTAATAATGCTTAAAGAGAAACAATAAAAGTGTAATATTCCTTTAAATTTCGTACCTGGGGGGTGTGTATAGTATGCATGTAAAGGGGCGCTTGTTTCCTGTGCTTAGAACTGTCCCTGCACAAAGTGTCATTTTTGCAGGAAAACAAGCTATTTAAAATCACTCGCGGCTAATGAATTGTCGGCTCCCGTAATACAAAGAACAGTCAGAGAACAGTCAAAAACAAAAAATAAAAGCGTGGGGGTCCCCCCAAATTCAATTACCAGGCCCTTCAGGTCTGCTGTGGATATTAAGGGGAACCCCGGCCAAAAAAAAAAAAATGGCATGGGGTCCCCCTCAAAATCCACACCAGACCCTTATCCGAGCACACAACCTGGCAGGCCGCAGGAAAAGAGGGGGACGAGAGCGGCCCCCCTCCCTCCTGAACCGTACCAGGCCACATGCCCTCAACATTGGGAGGTTTGCTTTGGGGTCCCCCCCAAAGCACCTTGTCCCCATGTTGATGAGGACAAGGCCTCATCCCCACAACCCTGGCCATTGGTTGTGGGGGTCTGCGGGCGGGGGGCTTATCGGAATCTGGAAGCCCCCTTTAACAAGGGGACCCCCAGATCCCGCCCCCCCTGTGTGAAATGGTAAAGGGGTACAAAAGTACCCCTACCATTTCACCAAAAAAGTGTCAAAAATGGTAAAAAATGACAGGAGACGGTCTTTGACAATTCCTTTATTAAAATCTTCTTTCTTCTGGTCTTCCTTCTTCCTTTCTTCATCCTTCGATTTCTTCATCTTCTCCTTCCGGCATCTTCTTCCATCTTCTTCTTCATCATCTTCTTCCTCCGATCCGCTTCTTCTTGCTCTGGTCTTCTCGTCCGGCATCTTCTCCACGGCGTCGGTGTCTCTTCTGGGCCGCTCCGCACAATGGGAGGCTCCCGCTGTGTGAGGCTTTGCTGCGTCTGACAGGTCTTTTATAACGGAGGGCGGGGCCACCTGGTAACCCCGCCCCCTCTGATGCACGGGGACGTCATGGGGAAATTTCCTATAGCTTTCCCCATGATGTTAGAGGGGGCGGGGTCATCAGGTGGCCCCGCCCTCCGTTATAAAAGACCTGTCAGACGCAGCGAAGCCTCACACAGCGGGAGCCTCCCATTGCGCGGAGCGGCCCAGAAGAGACACCGACGCCGTGGAAGAAGATGCCGGACGAGAAGACCAGAGCAAGAAGAAGCGGATCGGAGGAAGAAGATGATGGAAGAAGAAGATGGAAGAAGATGCCGGACGAGAAGACCAGAGCAAGAAGAAGCGGATCGGAGGAAGAAGATGATGGAAGAAGAAGATGGAAGAAGATGCCGGAAGGAGAAGATGAAGAAATCGAAGGATGAAGAAAGGAAGAAGGAAGACCAGAAGAAAGAAGATTTTAATAAAGGAATTGTCAAAGACCGTCTCCTGTCATTTTTAAAATTTTTACACTTTTTTGGTAAAATGGTAGGGGCCCTTACCATTTCACACGGCGGGGGCCGGGATCTGGGGGTCCCTTTGTTAAAGGGGGCTTCCAGATTCTGATAAGCCCCCCGCCCGCAGACCCCCACAACCAATGGCCAGGGTTGTGGGGATGAGGCCCTTGTCCTCATCAACATGGGGACAAGGTGCTTTGGGGGGGACCCCAAAGCACCCTCCCAATGTTGAGGGCATGTGGCCTGGTACGGTTCAGGAGGGAGGGGGGGGGGCGCTCTCGTCCCCCCTCTTTTCCTGTGGCCTGCCAGGTTGCGCGCTCGGATAAGGGTCTGGTATGGATTTTGAGGGGGGACCCCACGCCATTTTTTTTTGGCCGGGGTTTCCCTTAAAATCCATCCCAGACCTCAAGGGTCTGGTATGGATTTTGAGGGGGACCCCCGACGCCATTTTTTTTTTGGCCGGGGTCCCCCATAATTTCCATAGCAGACCAGAAGGGCCTGGTAATTAAATTTGGGGGGACCCCCACGCTTTTATTTTTTGTTTTTTTTATTTTTTATCAATGACTTTTTTTTTATCAATGACTTTCAATGAATGACTGTTCTCTGTGTTACGGGAGCCGACAATTCATTAGCCATAAGTGATTTTAAATAGCTTTTTTTTCCTGCAAAAATGACACTTTGTGCAGGGACAGTTCTAAGCACAGGAAACATGCGCCCCTTCACAGGCCTACTATAGACACCCCCAGGTACGAAATTTAAAGGAATATTACACTTTTATTGTTTCACTTTAAGCATTATTAAAATCACTGCTCCCGAAAAAACGGCAGTTTTTCAAAAAAAAATTTGCATTGATACATGTCCCCTGGGGCAGGACCGGGTCCCCAAACACCTTTTATGACAATAACATGCATATTAGCCTTTAAAATTAGCACTTTAGATTTCGAACGTTCGCGTCCATTGTAGCTAATAGGGTTCTTAAATTTACACGGACTTTAGGTCCGTTCGCGGGTTCTGGTGCGAACCGAACCCGGGGGTGTTCGGCTCATCCCTACTGCTGAACACAGGGGTCCTCACCATGGCTGCTGAACACAGGGGTCCTCGCCATGGCTGCTGACCTGCAGAGGTGAATGGCCCACCAGCAAGGAAGATGTTAATCCCGGCATTAAGTGGATGGTCTCCCCAGGCATCACTTGCTGCGGATAACAAGCTATTAGGCGGTAATTAGAGCAGTAATGAGATGTTACTTCTAATTATCTCTCTGCACAGAGTCTCCCTTCCCTTCCTAATGACATTGAGACTCATTATTGCGGCTCCAACCTGACGGAGACTCTGCCATGGAGAGATGAGGCTCTGCCCTCCGACTCCTTTCTGAGTCTTCTCTACCTCTGATCACTGCCCATGTCCTGAGATCACTGTCCATGTACTGTCCTGAGATCACTGTCCATGTACTGTCCTGAGATCACTGTCCATGTACTGTCCTGAGATCACTGTCCATGTACTGTCCTGAGATCACTGCCCATGTACTGTCCTGAGATCACTGTCCCTGTACCAGGGCCGGACTGGGCATAAAAACCAGCCCTGGAAATAATTTCATAGCAGCCCCAGTGGTGTAGAATGGGTTGTCATTTAGCACTCCGAGTCCCTTCCATTCGTACAGTATATTTAGCATAAGGTACCCATATGGTACCTCATGGATGTACCACACTTTCTTTGTTCTCCTTTCTTTCCCTTTTATCTCTCTCTATCCTAATGTCTCTTTTTTTCCCCCATATATTGCTCTCTATCAATCTGTCATGTTCTTTCTCTCCCGCTTTCTTTGTTCCTCCCCGTTTTTTTATTCCTTCTCCTCATCTTTGTTTTTTTACCCCCTCTCTCACTTCTTTATCTACACACACACTGTATGTATTTACACCTATATGTATATTGCACCCAATGAATTATTGTCTTTTGGGGGAGGGTGGATTCCAATGTGAAGTGTGCCTTGGCCATAGCGCCCACCATAAAGCATCCTCCCTCTTTACTGGTTCAGGACTGGGGGCTGTAATATACTTCTGCTGTGGCAGATGGGGAAGTGTGTACAGTGTGTGTGTCCTCTCCTGCAGGGATTGCAGACACATTACAGGAGATGGTCAGAGGCTGCAGATATAGTAGAGGCAGGGATTTTTTTCAGCTGGAACGTGGTGGAACTCAGTAGCACCACCTCAGACCCTCTGCTCCCTGCTCACCACTATCGCTCTGTGGGAGCCGGACTTCTGTGTTTACAAGTGACAGCTTGGCTCCCTCAGATCTGATCTCCTGAGTGGCTCCCACTGAATGCAGGATGGGGAGAAGGGGGATGCAGGTGTCTGGAGTGTGTGCAGGACATGGTTGAGTCCCTGCACCTATAATCTGAGAAAAAAAAGCCATGAGTACAGGAGATGGTCAGAGACTGCAGACATAGTACAGGAGAGGGTCAGGAGACTGCAGACATGGTACAGGAGAGGGTCAGAGACTGCAGCCATGGTACAGGAGAGGGTCAGAGACTGCAGCCATAGTACAGGAGAGGGTCAGAGACTGCAGCCATATTACAGGAGAGGGTCAGAGACTGCAGCCATATTACAGGAGAGGGTCAGAGACTGCAGCCATGGTACAGGAGAGGGTCAGAGACTGCAGCCATAGTACAGGAGAGGGTCAGAGACTGCAGCCATGGTACAGGAGAGGGTCAGAGACTGCAGCCATAGTACAGGAGAGGGTCAGAGACTGCAGCCATGGTACAGGAGAGGATCAGAGACTGCAGCCATGGTACAGGAGAGGGTCAGAGACTGCAGCCATGGTACAGGAGAGGGTCAGAGACTGCAGCGGTACAGAGACTGCAGCCATAGTACAGGAGAGGGTCAGAGACTGCAGCCATATTACAGGAGAGGGTCAGAGACTGCAGCCATATTACAGGAGAGGGTCAGAGACTGCAGCCATGGTACAGGAGAGGGTCAGAGACTGCAGCCATAGTACAGGAGAGGGTCAGAGACTGCAGCCATGGTACAGGAGAGGGTCAGAGACTGCAGCCATGGTACAGGAGAGGGTCAGAGACTGCAGCCATAGTACAGGAGAGGGTCAGAGACTGCAGCCATAGTACAGGAGAGGGTCAGAGACTGCAGCCATAGTACAGGAGAGGGTCGGAGACTGCAGCCATAGTACAGGAGAGGGTCGGAGACTGCAGCCATAGTACAGGAGAGGGTCAGAGACTGCAGACATAGTACAGGAGAGGGTCAGAGACTGCAGCCATAGTACAGGAGAGGGTCAGAGACTGCAGCCATATTACAGGTACAGGAGAGGTCAGAGACTGCAGCCATATTACAGGAGAGGGTCAGAGACTGCAGCCATGGTACAGGAGAGGGTCAGAGACTGCAGCCAGATTACAGGAGAGGGTCAGAGACTGCAGCCATAGTACAGGAGAGGGTCAGAGACTGCAGCCATGGTACAGGAGAGGGTCAGAGACTGCAGCCATGGTACATGAGAGGGTCAGAGACTGCAGCCATGGTACAGGAGAGGGTCGGAGACTGCAGCCATGGTACAGGAGAGGGTCGGAGACTGCAGACATGGTACAGGAGAGGGTCGGAGACTGCAGACATAGTACAGGAGAGGGTCGGAGACTGCAGCCATATTACAGGAGAGGGTCAGAGACTGCAGCCATAGTACAGGAGAGGGTCAGAGACTGCAGCCATAGTACAGGAGAGGGTCAGAGACTGCAGACATAGTACAGGAGAGGGTCGGAGACTGCAGCCATAGTACAGGAGAGGGTCGGAGACTGCAGACATAGTACAGGAGAGGGTCGGAGACTGCAGACATAGTACAGGAGAGGGTCGGAGACTGCAGACATAGTACAGGAGAGGGTCAGAGACTGCAGACATAGTACAGGAGAGGGTCGGAGACTGCAGACATAGTACAGGAGAGGGTCGGAGACTGCAGACATAGTACAGGAGAGGGTCAGAGACTGCAGACATAGTACAGGAGAGGGTCAGAGACTGCAGCCATGGTACAGGAGAGGGTCGGAGACTGCAGACATAGTACAGGAGAGGGGTCAGAGACTGCAGACATAGTACAGGAGAGGGTCAGAGACTGCAGCCATGGTACAGGAGAGGGTCAGAGACTGCAGACATAGTACAGGAGAGGGTCAGAGACTGCAGACATAGTACAGGAGAGGGTCAGAGACTGCAGCCATGGTACAGGAGAGGGTCAGAGACTGCAGACATAGTACAGGAGAGGGTCAGAGACTGCAGACATAGTACAGGAGAGGGTCAGAGACTGCAGCCATGGTACATGAGAGGGTCAGAGACTGCAGCCATGGTACAGGAGAGGGTCTGAGAGACTGCAGACATGGTACAGGAGAGGGTCGGAGACTGCAGACATAGTACAGGAGAGGGTCGGAGACTGCAGACATAGTACAGGAGAGGGTCAGAGACTGCAGCCATATTACAGGAGAGGGTCAGAGACTGCAGCCATAGTACAGGAGAGGGTCAGAGACTGCAGCCATAGTACAGGAGATGGTCAGAGACTGCAGCCATAGTACAGGAGAGGGTCGGAGACTGCAGACATAGTACAGGAGAGGGTCAGAGACTGCAGACATAGTACAGGAGAGGGTCAGAGACTGCAGCCATGTTACAGGAGAGGGTCAGAGACTGGGTACAGGAGAGGTCAGAGACTGCAGACATCGTACAGGAGAGGGTCAGAGACTGCAGACATAGTACAGGAGAGGGTCAGAGACTGCAGACATAGTACAGGAGAGGGTCAGAGACTGCAGCCATGGTACAGGAGAGGGTCAGAGACTGCAGACATGGTACAGGAGAGGGTCGGAGACTGCAGACATGGTACAGGAGAGGGTCGGAGACTGCAGACATAGTACAGGAGAGGGTCAGAGACTGCAGCCATATTACAGGAGAGGGTCAGAGACTGCAGCCATAGTACAGGAGAGGGTCAGAGACTGCAGCCATAGTACAGGAGATGGTCAGAGACTGCAGACATAGTACAGGAGAGGGTCAGAGACTGCAGCCATGGTACAGGAGAGGGTCAGAGACTGCAGACATAGTACAGGAGAGGGTCAGAGACTGCAGCCATGGTACAGGAGAGGGTCAGAGACTGCAGACATAGTACAGGAGAGGGTCAGAGACTGCAGACATAGTACAGGAGAGGGTCAGAGACTGCAGCCATGGTACAGGAGAGGGTCAGAGACTGCAGACATAGTACAGGTTAGGGATCGCAGACATGATTGATTCAGGAGATGCATTTAAAGCTGAACTCAGTGTATAGGTATATAGTATCGCAGGGCTGCTCCACTATTTAAACCATCTCTGCAAAATCAAGCCAGTCATTTTACTTTGAAAGTACAACCAAGTGACAGAACACGGCTTCACATCCCATTTCCAAAATACACATTTTCTTGCAAACACTGAACTGCTCAGGATTAGTGGAGGACGGTAACCAGTTAATGGGGCTGTGAAGCTTTTAGCTGGATCCAGCAGTACATCCTCCAAAAAAAAAAAAAAAAAACCCCAAACAATCTGTGCAGCACAGAGGGAGCTCTGGCTAAATAGCTGATTATAAGCTGAAAGGGTTAACAGCCATGTGTCCTGATCTCATAGAATGCTGTAGCGTCTTCCAGAGATCCTATCAGTGTCA
Organism: Lithobates sylvaticus; assembly: GCA_028564925.1. Classification (NCBI taxonomy): domain Eukaryota; kingdom Metazoa; phylum Chordata; class Amphibia; order Anura; family Ranidae; genus Lithobates; species Lithobates sylvaticus. Next base: position 835,140 of record CM053026.1, on the reverse strand, counting down.
TCCGACAATGTGCAGGTCATGTTAGCAAATAAATAAAAAAGTAATCAGGGAGACACAAGGGAGGGGAAGCTGATCGGTAACCTGCACACTGCCTGATCACACTTGGAAGACACCGCAGCCAGCCAGCAATATGTTACTGTGCTCCAGACGATCCAGACTTGTGAGTCCTGCAGAACTTACATTGTTGTAGTCATATCTCCTTGTATCTCCCTCCTGGCGACCCCATTCAGCCCCACCACTCCAGCGCTTACAGTCAAATGTGAGCGGGGGAGGGCTACACTGCCTGCTGATTGGCTGTGGATGGATGGGAGGAGGAGCAAGTCCCCTAAGCAGCGCTATTGGCTGTGGGTTCCCTGCTAAAAGAAATGATCAGTCTACTGCCCAGTAAAACACACAGTAAGCGTCCATGCTCCCTCCCTCCTGCACACCACAGACCTGCCTGCCGCACTGCTAGAATTCGAATCCTCAGCTAGCCCCGCCTCCTGTTCACAGCTCCTAGCTGACAGCGGCCCCAGGGCAGCCAGCCTACCGGGAAATCTCCCGCTATCCCGGTAGGCCAGTCCGGCCCTGCCCTGTACTGTCCTGAGATCACTGTCCACGTACTGTCCTGAGATCACTGCCCATGTACTGTCCTGAGATCACTGTCCACGTACTGTCCTGAGATCACTGCCCGTGTACTGTCCTGAGATCACTGTCCACGTACTGTCCTGAGATCACTGCCCATGTACTGTCCTGAGATCACTGTCCATGTACTGTCCTGAGATCACTGTCCATGTACTGTCCTGAGATCACTGTCCATGTACTGTCCTGAGATCACTGTCCATGTACTGTCCTGAGATCACTGTCCATGTACTGTCCTGAGATCACTGTCCATGTACTGTCCTGAGATCACTGTCCATGTACTGTCCTGAGATCACTGCCCATGTACTGTCCTGAGATCACTGTCCCTGTACTGTACTGAGTCCTGAGATCACTGTACTGTCCTGAGATCACTGTCCATGTACTGTACTGTCCTGAGATGTCCATGTGTCCTGAGATCACTGTCCATGTACTGTCTCCGAGATCATGCCACATGTACTCGATCCTGAGATCACTGTGGATCACTGCCCCATTGTACTGTACTGAAGATCACTGTCCCTGTACTGTCCACTGTGTACTGTCCTGAGACTGTCCATGTACTGTGTCCTGTCCACTGTACTGTCCTGAGTTCACTGTCCATGTCACTGTCTGTCCCTGAGATCACTGTACTGTCACATGTACTGTCCACTGCCCCTGGTACACTGTCCATGTACTGTCCTGAGATCACTGTCCCTGATGTACTGTCCATGTACTGTCCTGAGACTGTCCTGAGATCACTGCCCACATTGTACTGTCCTGTCCAGTGAGATGTATCCCTGTACACTGCCTGTACTGTCCTGGAGATCATGTACTGTCCACTGAGTATGTCACTGTGTGACCATGTACTGTCCTGAGATCACTGTCCCTTGACTGTCCTGAGATCACTGTCCATGTACTGTCCTGAGATCACTGTCCATGTACTGTCCTGAGATCACTGCCCATGTACTGTCCTGAGATCACTGTCCATGTACTGTCCTGAGATCACTGTCCATGTACTGTCCTGAGATCACTGTCCATGTACTGTCCTGAGATCACTGTCCATGTACTGTCCTGAGATCACTGTCCCTGTACTGTCCTGAGATCACTGTCCATGTACTGTCCTGAGATCACTGCCCATGTACTGTCCTGAGATCACTGCCCATGTACTGTCCTGAGATCACTGCCCATGTACTGTCCTGAGATCACTGTCCCATGTACTGTCCTGAGATCACTGCCCATGTACTGTCCTGAGATCACTGTCCTGTCCTGTCCTGAGATCACTGTCCATGTACTGTCCTGAGATCACTGCCCATGTACTGTCCTGAGATCACTGTCCCATGTACTGTCCTGAGATCACTGCCCATGTACTGTCCTGAGATCACTGTCCATGTACTGTCCTGAGATCACTGCCCATGTACTGTCCTGAGATCACTGTCCCTGTACTGTCCTGAGATCACTGCCCATGTACTGTCCTGAGATCACTGTCCCTGTACTGTCCTGAGATCACTGCCCATGTACTGTCCTGAGATCACTGTCCATGTACTGTCCTGAGATCACTGTCCCTGTACTGTCCTGAGATCACTGCCCATGTACTGTCCTGAGATCACTGTCCATGTACTGTCCTGAGATCACTGCCCATGTACTGTCCTGAGATCACTGTCCATGTACTGTCCTGAGATCACTGCCCATGTACTGTCCTGAGATCACTGCTCCATGTACTGTCCTGAGATCACTGTCCATGTACTGTCCTGAGATCACATGTACTGTCCTGAGATCACTGTCCATGTACTGTCCTGAGATCACTGCCCATGTACTGTCCTGAGATCACTGTCCATGTACTGTCCTGAGATCACTGCCCATGTACTGTCCTGAGATCACTGTCCATGTACTGTCCTGAGATCACTGTCCATGTATGTACTGTCCTGAGATCACTGCCCATGTACTGTCCTGAGATCACTGCCCATGTACTGTCCTGAGATCACTGCCCATGTACTGTCCTGAGATCACTGTCCATGTACTGTCCTGAGATCTCTGTCCATGTACTGTCCTGAGATCACTGTCCATGTACTGTCCTGAGATCACTGCCCATGTACTGTCCTGAGATCACTGTCCATGTACTGTCCTGAGATCACTGTCCATGTACTGTCCTGAGATCACTGCCCATGTACTGTCCTGAGATCACTGTCCATGTACTGTCCATGTACTGTCCTGAGATCACTGTCCATGTACTGTCCTGAGATCACTGCCCATGTACTGTCCTGAGATCACTGTCCATGTACTGTCCTGAGATCACTGTCCATGTACTGTCCTGAGATCACTGTCCATGTACTGTCCTGAGATCACTGCCCATGTACTGTCCTGAGATCACTGTCCCTGTACTGTCCTGAGATCACTGCCCATGTACTGTCCTGAGATCACTGTCCATGTACTGTCCTGAGATCACTGCCCATGTACTGTCCTGAGATCACTGTCCCTGTACTGTCCTGAGATCACTGTCCATGTACTGTCCTGAGATCACTGCCCATGTACTGTCCTGAGATCACTGTCCATGTACTGTCCTGAGATCACTGTCCATGTACTGTCCTGAGATCACTGCCCATGTACTGTCCTGAGATCACTGTCCACGTACTGTCCTGAGATCACTGTCCATGTACTGTCCTGAGATCACTGCCCATGTACTGTCCTGAGATCACTGTCCCTGTACTGTCCTGAGATCACTGCCCATGTACTGTCCTGAGATCACTGCCCATGTACTGTCCTGAGATCACTGCCCATGTACTGTCCTGAGATCACTGCCCATGTACTGTCCTGAGATCACTGCCCATGTACTGTCCTGAGATCACTGTCCATGTACTGTCCTGAGATCACTGTCCATGTACTGTCCTGAGATCACTGTCCATGTACTGTCCTGAGATCACTGTCCATGTACTGTCCTGAGATCACTGTCCATGTACTGTCCTGAGATCACTGTCCCTGTACTGTCCTGAGATCACTGTCCATGTACTGTCCTGAGATCACTGTCCATGTACTGTCCTGAGATCACTGTCCATGTACTGTCCTGAGATCACTGTCCATGTACTGTCCTGAGATCACTGTCCATGTACTGTCCTGAGATCACTGCCCATGTACTGTCCTGAGATCACTGTCCATGTACTGTCCAGATCACTGTCCATGTACTGTCCTGAGATCACTGTCCATGTACTGTCCTGAGATCACTGTCCATGTACTGTCCTGAGATCACTGTCCATGTACTGTCCTGAGATCACTGTCCATGTACTGTCCTGAGATCACTGCCCATGTACTGTCCTGAGATCACTGTCCCTGTACTGTCCTGAGATCACTGCCCATGTACTGTCCTGAGATCACTGTCCATGTACTGTCCTGAGATCACTGTCCATGTACTGTCCTGAGATCACTGTCCATGTACTGTCCTGAGATCACTGACCATGTACTGTCCTGAGATCACTGTCCCTGTACTGTCCTGAGATCACTGTCCATGTACTGTCCTGAGATCACTGTCCATGTACTGTCCTGAGATCACTGCCCATGTACTGTCCTGAGATCACTGTCCATGTACTGTCCTGAGATCACTGCCCATGTACTGTCCTGAGATCACTGTCCATGTACTGTCCTGAGATCACTGCCCATGTACTGTCCTGAGATCACTGCCCATGTACTGTCCTGAGATCACTGTCCCTGTACTGTCCTGAGATCACTGTCCATGTACTGTCCTGAGATCACTGTCCCTGTACTGTCCTGAGATCACTGCCCATGTACTGTCCTGAGATCACTGTCCATGTACTGTCCTGAGATCACTGTCCATGTACTGTCCTGAGATCACTGTCCATGTACTGTCCTGAGATCACTGTCCCTGTACTGTCCTGAGATCACTGCCCATGTACTGTCCTGAGATCACTGTCCTATGTCCATGTACTGTCCTGAGATCACTGCCCATGTACTGTCCTGAGATCACTGTCCATGTACTGTCCTGAGATCACTGTCCCTGTACTGTCCTGAGATCACTGCCCATGTACTGTCCTGAGATCACTGTCCATGTACTGTCCTGAGATCACTGCCCATGTACTGTCCTGAGATCACTGTCCATGTACTGTCCTGAGATCACTGCCCATGTACTGTCCATGTACTGTCCTGAG